>JAPMLY010000134.1:0-310000 GCA_026401115.1 Tetraselmis chui
AAAGTCATTGCTGTTAACAAGAAAAAGAATCGAACGTATTTTACTTTACAAAGCAAAAGCGATACCATCCATTGGCTCTGCATACAAGCGCGCACACACACACACACACACACACACACACACACACGCACACACACACACACACACACACACACACACACACACACACACACACACACACACACACACACACACACACACACACACAAACACACACACACGTGTACACACACACACACACATACACACACAGTCACACACACACACACATAGTGTACACGCACACACGTGTACATACACACTAGCAAGCCCCCCCGCGCGCGCACACACACACACACACTCACACACATCAATGTGATTCAAATCAATTTGACAATTTGAGCAGTCAAGATAAAGTATTCATTGCCACCGAATACTGTCCTAGAATCTAGAGCGCTTAGTTTGCCGAGGCGCCATCGGTTGCTTGACTGCTTCCTTTCGCGCTGCCGCGCTGCACCTCATGGACTTAATTTATTGCATTAGAATTATTTACAAGCGACTGTACTTTCCCGCTTCGAAAAAATGTTTTCCGGTCTGCCCATCTTGTGATTTTTTTATTGGTATTGCGGATTTTGCAGCAATTATTTAAATCAATACGCAGACAACGATATTGGAGCGAGACGGTGTGGCAGTGGTCGACTGCTCGATAACAGGGTGGTTGCTGTGAAGCGAGGGATGCGACGAGACGTGTGTATCGACGGGGAGTACAAATACGCTAGTTCGGTATTAAAAGTTAACAGCCGCGAGTCGTATCTGGTAATTGAGGCTGTAGAGAGACGTAAGCCAATGCACCGTGTCGCTCAAATACAGTGCGCTATCGGGTTTCACGTACCTGCTGAAAGTGCCGAGTGCATGCTGAGGGGGGGATCCTCTGGGTCGTTTCGAAAGCCATCCAAGCGAGAGTGTATTGCCTGAGCACACAGTAAGGCCCGTTTCGCTGGGTCGCAAAGACCTGCGCGAACTGCTCCGCCAGTAGGGAAGGGCTCGAATACCACCAGAACTGCGTCGCCGGCAAAGCAGTCCACATCACCATGGTACTGCATTATGAGTTTAATCATAATAGCGAAGAAAGCTGAGAGAGCCAGGCTGAAGCGTTCTACGCCCTCGGCACCCAGTCGCCGCTGCGCATCTTCCGACAGCTTTGTGAATCCGCTCACATCCACGATCAACAACGCTGCGGCGAGCGACCGGGGAGCTGGTGACGCTACAGCAACACTACTGGAAGCTGTATCACAAAGCGGCGTAAGGTGGCCTTGAGCGAAAGCATTTGCAACGCGCGCAGGTAGGAATGGCATTGTGGCGCCAGCGACGTCAGCTGCCTCTGCTTTAGTCCAAAGTGTCTGCGTCAGGGTCCGTGTCCCTCTAATACTGTTCTCCCCATAAGCCAATACATCGGCTCCAATGTTGCTAGACGTGCCATTAAATAATTGTTCGAGCGGCCACCTCAGCTGTCGAGCAGATACTGGGTTGCGGCTACTCCATTTCACTTCACTCGGTGAGCTCCAGCGAACGTCCCCTCCATGTTGGGACTTTCCAGCAGCTTGTGTCGCCTCGACAGAGGAAGAGCAGCCCATGCCGCGGGGTCCTTTCCGCCCCAGACGGCTTCGGCAAGCAGTCCCTCGGCAGCCCTGGCGCGGAGTGATTCTTTCCCTAAAGTTAAGTTTGCTGGTGCAACTATATGCTACACCCCAGTGACGAGCACGGATGATGGTTCATAGCCCGCCGTGTCTCGCTGATACGGGTTTATTCCGGCACCCGCGTGAGGGTCGAGAGGGTGGGAGTGACTGCCGTACAGTTACGTTTTACGGCACAGTCGTATGTAGAAGATGTCAGTACATGTATGTGAACGGTATTATTGTAGTATAGTGAATATTTACCGTGATCTACTGAATTACAAAATGCACAACATGAACATGGACAGGAAAAAAGGGAGGGGGTCCGAAAGGGCAAGAGTGACAACAGATCACGGAATCCAGCAAGGCACGAAAAAAGGAAGCACTACATTGTGCGCAAAAATAGCGGATTAAACTAAGGAAACTCTTAGGCAACGCTCACAATGTAACACGTGGAGGCGACAAGCGGCGCCTCACGCGCCGCTCGAGGAAGCAAGGGGACGCTTGCGGCCCATGGCGCGGGTGAAAAGCGCCGTGGCCATTGCGAAGAGATGCAAAACGCCCAGACTCATTAGCGGCGGAGCGGCGGCGGCTCCGGAGGGAGGTGCGCTCGCATGCCCGTCGGCACCTACCTCTACCTCCACACGGTGGGCGTTGGTAACCATGTTGCCGTGCCATGCTTGGCACGGTAGGGGGCTAAACGAGGTACCGGTAGTTTCGATCCGCGGGGTCAGCTGCACGTGTCGGGAAGCTATGTACGGTGGGTTTTGGAAGATCATCATATCCGTACACCATCACTAAAATCTCCTTCTCGCCCCGTCCGATGCTTTTTTCGCTACTAAATATCCCTCATATGCCGTTCTATTTGGGGGGATGGGGCATGTACTTGTGAAATATTTTTTTGGCGAGGAGGGTACGGACGGATCAGCGGCGGATTGAGGGTGTTGGAGCCAGCGGCGGACAGCCGGAAAGCACCGCTAGGGAAGGGCGCTACACGTCGACCGGCATGTTGACGTCGAGTCGACCCAAGGGAGGGCATCACGACACCAACAGCTAGGAGGAAAATAAACCTCAAAGCCGACGCACACACCCACAGCTGCAAACACACCCTTACACCCCTCTCACAGACATCCAAACACGGCGCCCTCCTCGCCCGCGCCGCGGCAGACGGCGCCGACTTCACCTTCCACAAAAAACTCACATCACTCACCAACACCCAATTCACCCACAAACAAGAATTCATATGGGGCGTCCACAACACACGCCTCCTCACTCACAACCCCACCATGCGATGTCCCATGTGCGGCCAATTCACCAGCAACGGCCACATGGCCGGTAACTGCCCATCCATGTCTGGCCTAAGACATGACCGCCACAACAGCGCGCTACAGCTCCTTCTATCCCTCCTGGAACGCCACAACGGAGGACGCTGGGAGACTATCACTGCAGACTTCGGTAACAAACCCATCAAGTCTTTCACCCACCCCACCCCCACCCCCACCCCTCTTGACTGCCACCCCCCACACCCCACCCACATGCCCACCCGCCTTGTTGATGCAGACGAGGGTCTCTCGCCCGACTCCCTAACCTCGTGCCCCGCTATCCTCCCCCCCGAAATCCTCCCACCTGCACTACGTCCCCCAGCGCACAAACCCGATTTCATACGCCTCCTCGAACCTCGCTTCGTCGGTCACAACAACGGCCGCCGCCGATACTCCTCTATCAGGAAAATACAAATAGGGGAGTGGAAATACTGCTCCGACCACAACCTCTCACACACAGCTAGCTTGATTAGGGACAAATACACACCCCTCGCAAATGCCCTCCGAAACCACTGGCCAGGTACAGTAGTCGACATCCTACCCTTAGTCATGAGCCGCACGGGCACTCCGCACTCGACCACCATAGCAAGTCTCACCTCTCTCCTAACCCTCCGCACCGACCCTCCCGACAAACTAGTCACCAAAGCACGACTCGACACATCCCGCATCCTTTCTTCACTCCATGCACACACCGTCCAATGGCTGCATCATCTCCTCCTTGTATACCGCACCAAATCACGCACGACCACTCGCCAAGCCTCCGCATAACGCACCTCCCCTAGCCATTCTTGCACACCGCTTTCAAAAACCACTTCAGACCCTCCCCGGGTGGGAGTAAAACCCCCGACCACACTTGGAGAGGTTGGACATAGGTGGTTCACGGTCTAGCCCTGACTTGTAAGTTCCCTGTTTGACATAGTTGGGAGGGCCCAGAGACAGCAGCCGACGCATCCGGCTTTTTGGTGAAAAACCGGCGCATACGGTACATGTTGTAAACAATTTCAATTTCAATTTCAATAGGAGGAATATCGCGACGGGAGGAGCGGCGATGTCTGGCGGCGGGGTTATCCTCCGGATAAACCGCCGCCGGAGAACTCTCTGCGGAGGGTTTGAATAATTTCCGCACCCCCGCGGCCTTTTCAGATCCGGGAATGGTGACCATGCCCTACCCCATCGCTACCCAATATCGACAAGCACTCTTAATATTAGAGAGTGCGAGCCCTAGCCATCGCGGAGGCTCGCACTCGAAACAAGGGTGCTCGACGGACGCGCGGTCGGTGTGTGGAGGGTACGGCCGTTGGCTGACTTTCCATACAGTTATCATGGTACCAAAAAGAAAAAGCCATGAAAATGGCCGGGAAAACTTTTCAACGTGGCAGCAAGAGCGCTAGCTTTTTGTGGGTTACTCTTGGTCCCCCCCACATGCCCTCGATGTGACGGGGGACCTCGACAAGGAGAAAAGTCGCGTCGGGAGGAGCTGCAATGACCTTGGGGCGGGGCTTACGGGATACGACGGCGGGATCGACGAGCGACCGCGTGAGGAGGGATTTTTCGCTAGCCTTTCCCCTCCTTTCTCCGGCAAGGCCGAAGTCACGCGGGAGCTAGATAAGGCTAGACCGTCGCCCCTCTCGAACACCGATCGGCCTAGGCCGGTCGGCACCCCGGTTCGCTGAGAGCGGGCCGTACATCGTGAAGGTCTAGCAGCAGTTTCATTTTACAATTCTTGGTCAGTGGCTCTGTGTTAGAACTAGCATTGCATTACCTAGTGCTTATGTACAAGGTAGCTAGTCCTTATCTTAGTACTTAGTGTTGTACTAGTAGCGGTACTCTATTTCCCCGTTAGTGGCGGTCGGCCGGCCTTGCCGGTGCCTTTGCCGGCCGCCATCTCTCTCTTCTCACTCCCTTTGTCCCCATTGTTGGCCCCCTGGCGGGGCCGGCTAGACTACCCGTGTAACCATTGTACTTCCAAACTCCAACTGGTTATGGACCCCCTACAACGTTACCCAAAATAGTCAAACCTCCGAAAAAACGGCAGCCCCAAGTAGGAGAAGAGCGTGCAACATGGATACTCGCTATGAAGTCAACACCGACGCTAGCCGCCCAAGATCCCCCGTGGCCGCCCTAGGCTAGCAGTACCGCCTCCGCCACCCAAGGAGAAGAGTGTGCAACGTGGATACTCGCTTGAACTACCACTACAGACACCAGCCGCCCATGGTCACATATGGCCGCCCTAGGTTGGTTGTCTACACCACCTTGCTCACAACTCACTCATGCTATCGACCGTATCTAGTTTCAAACCAAATTCAAACCGATTCGCGAAAATTCCACCCGCGCGTACTTAAAATAGTTTTGTTTTTGTTTTTTCCCGAGGCAACGCCGCAACGCTCATCTGACTTAGCGAGGTTCTAACCTAGCCCACGGTGAAGGGGGGGGGAGTCGACACAATAGCGCCCGACTATTCTTTCGAGTGCCTACACGTTGTTGGCAACCATGTGGGCATATATCCCCTTCCCCGCCGGTCGCTCTCATGCGATAGCTAATTCGCCCGTGGACGGTTTTCCCCGCTACATGTCAGACTTGTACATTACGCAGTACATTTGGACCAGTTTATTGTCGGCAACTCGCCGATAGTATCCCGTTCATGAGAGCACATGTAGCGTCACCTACCCGGCTTGAGATACCGCTACCCGAACAACGCCTACGACCAAGATGACTCCTTCCTCGAAGACAAGCAAGGGCGACGACAAGACCTGAGCTACCTTGAGGGGGAGTGTTAGAACTAGCATTGCATTACCTAGTGCTTATGTACAAGGTAGCTAGTCCTTATCTTAGTACTTAGTGTTGTACTAGTAGCGGCACTCTATTTCCCCGTTAGTGGCGGTCGGCCGGCCTTGCCGGTGCCTTTGCCGGCCGCCATCTCTCTCTTCTCACTCCCTTTGTCCCCACTGCTGGCCCCCTAGCGGGGCCGGCTAGACTACCCGTGTAACCATTGTACTTCCAAACTCCAACACTCTGGTTTTTTTAGATCTATTTTCTTGATTACAAAATTCTTTCTGTTTTTACTCCTTAGGTGGGGGAATTGTGGCAATTACTGCGGTTGCTTGCAGTTTTTAACCTCCGAGGAACGTCGGCACACATTGGAGATAGGTTTGTCGATATGTGTACCTGGTCGAAGGGTACCCGGCCCAATATTTGCTCTTAAGTGTCCTAAATGGCTAAACAAATTATGGCCGTTAGACAGCAGCCGGTCCAGTTTGCTTGTATTGTTGTAAATAATATACATTTTCAAGCCGAGCGCGGTTAGAGAACGTGGGAGCGAGCTTCGCGAAGCGATGCAAGTTGACGCGCTCTCTGATGTCGGCTTGTAGCTTTGGAAAGATGTCCGTGGCAAACGCAGAAAGGGGTACGAGCGAGGGCATGCCTTCAAGAGACTGAATAATATGCCAGTTACTTGATCGGGCTTCGGCTACGCAGCCAACTCGAGCCACCGTCGGACGTTGCGGGGGAAGCATCGCTAAGGCTGTGGTTATGAGGAGGTCAGATTCGGTGAGAGCGTGCGAACCGCACGCGGCATCTAAGCGCGCCCATGACGAAGCGAGTTCTAACGATCACGTGGGTTCGTTGTCGCCGTCGTCTCTGTCCGGTGCACCACGCCTGCGGGACAACGTTGTGGTCATAGCAGTCGCTAGCCGTCCGTACATGGTCGGCTCCATCGAAACATCGTCGTGGGTATCCCCGCGCACGCGAGCATCTTGCGTTGTTAAACGACGGATAGCATAGCCCACTGCCAAAGCAACCGCTCCGACATGGACCGCATGCGCCAATGCAGCCAAGTCCCCAAAGCGGCGGTTGAAATGGTGATGGATACGAAACGCAGTGTGAGAACCCCGGTGAGCTTCTAGACCCCTTAAACGCTCGGCACAATAGGCATCATACTTGCCTAAGGCCGTTTTGAACAAGTCTCGAGCAAAATCGGATGTACCCATTGCCCCCCCCCCCCCCCACACCTTCGTCCCTTCCGTGGAGACATGTACTCCCCGCATGATGTGGCCGTTGGGTAAGTTATCGAAAGCATCACCGACACTCAAAGGGGAATACAAACAGTTTTTTGCGGATGATCATTGTGAGGCTGACGTTAGCATATGCCTCCGGCATAGCGTCGCTAAATTACACGAGAGACGCAGGGGGGTCCCAAAAAGTGACCATCGTCGGCGCCCGCCGGCGGCGCAGCGGCGGCGGCCCCGGAGGGGGGTGTGCTCGCAGGCCCGTCGGCATCTCCTCACCTCCCCGTGGTGGGCGCTGGAAACCCCGTAGCCGTGCCAGGCCTGGCACGGTAGGGGGCTAAGAGGGCCGACAGCGCGATCCGTGGGATCAGCAGCTGTCGAGAAAGCCATGTACACCTGGCTTTTGAACAAATAGTCTCTTTGCAATACCGGCACCAAGATCTCCCACTCGGCCCGTCCGATATGTTTTTTTGCGTCAAATACTACTAAATACAATCCTACTTCGAGGAATAAAGCTAGTACTACATGGGTGTTTGAAGGCGAGGAGGGTACGGCCGGATCAGCGGAGGGAGTCGGGTGTTGGAGCTAGTGGTGGCCAGCCGGGAAGCAATACCAGGAAAGGGCGCTCGCTAGCCGTCGACCAGCCATGTGCCAGTCGACACTTCCCGGGGGGTGAGGCAAGACATGGCACATACCGGAGGCCGGTCGAAGGCGGAGGAGCGGCTACGTGAGGCGGCGGCGATAATCAGGATCAGCCGCTGCCGGAAAGCCTTGTACGGAGGGCTTTTTCGAAACTAAACTAATGTCCGTACCCGGCGTCGAGCTAGTTGGGGAGCAGCACCAGGGCATGGCGCTCACTAGCGTGCCGCTATGTCAACAAGTTACATCTCCCGGGGGGAGGAGTAAACTTGAGCGGCAAGGAGGCTAGTCGCGACGGAAGGAGGGACAAGATCTGGGGACGACGACCCTTTGGGTCGGCGCCACCGGAAAACCCCGTACGGAGGGTTTTTGACTAATTTCCGTTTACCCGCGGCCCGACGGATCCGGCTACGGTGACATGACCCCCCCCCCCCCCTTTTCGACACCCACTACCTTGATAGACGAGACCCTTGCGGGGGGGGGCGGGTGAGCACGGGGGCCCCTTGTTTCAACACAGTCTCCTTGTTGACGCGCAATTAGAGGGGGGAGGGTATGGACGCAAGCCGGACTACCTTACAGGTGCCCGGGTACCATACAGAGAAAAATCCGGGGAAGTGAGCGGAGAAAATCCAGGCGCGGAGGCAAAAGCGACCATTTTTTCTATGTATGTGTGTCTCGGTGCCCCCCACCTGCCCTTGAGGTGACGGGGGACCTCGACAAGGAGGACCGTTGCGTCGGTGGACGCGGCAACGACCTTGGGGCGGGGCTTACGGGATGTGGCGGCGGGATCGACGAGCGACCACGCGAGGAGGGGTTTTTTGCCAACCTTTCCCCTCCTATCTTTGGCAAGACCGAAGTCACGCGGGAGCTAGATTAGGCGGGCCCGTCGTCCCTCCCGAACGCCGGCCGGCCTAGGCCCGTCGGCACCCCGGTTCGGTGGGAGCGGGCCGTGCGTCGTGAAGGTCGAGCAGCAGTTTAGTTTTGCATTTCTCGACAAGTGGATTTATTTTTAGATGTGTTTTCTTTATTACAAAATTGTTACTCGGTTACTGCTTCGGCGGGGGGTTGTGGCAATTGCTGCGATTGCTTACAGTTTTTTAACTCCCGAGGAACGTCGACACACAGTGAAGCTAGGTGTGTCGATAGGTGTACCTGGTCGAAGAGACCCGGGCTAAACTCGCCCATAAGTCATGTATGGCTCGGTAGAGAGGCCCGATAGACAACAGCCGGTCCAGTTTGCCGGTATAGTTGTGGACAATTTCAATTTCAATTGACCATGGTCAGAATAAACGCAGACCATGGATTCGTTCGGGGAAATCGCAGCCAAGTGCTTGCATACCCGAGAGGCAACTTTTGCGAAGAACATAGCCCCGAGACCGAAACCTTGATGGACGCCACGGGTACTTGGGATACTCATAGCCGGGCCATGAGCATTAGATGAGTCGTAAACGCATAAGGTAGATGAACGGCCATACAACTACTGATATTTTTCCAGCGCGGAAACGGGAGTACGCTGCCACGTGGACGACAGCACAGTCGACCGAGCGGGAGGTAACATAATGTTTTTTATACGCAAAGCACTGGGAGGTCGACGTAGGGACGCGGTTGACTAACGCTACTCGCGGATCTGCTCGAGGCATTTTCCGAAGGACGCACTAGATATTGGTCCCACATTTGCGACGGACCCGAGCCTACGACCTTCAAGGCTATCTAATGCGACGAGAGACGTCACGCGTGGACAACGCAGTGTCATATAGTGGATTCGAGAGGCGTGCAACGGTATCGGCGCATTGCTCCTCTTCCCCCCAATTCAAGTAGACCTCGCATAGCCTATGGAAGGGCACGGCGTCCGCTGACGCATGCATCAGCGCACCCTTCACCAAGATTCATTGGGCGGCGGGTCGAAGACAATGGACGTCGTCATCGGGAAATACATCGACCCTACCATTAGCGCAACACCGGCTGCCTCACTTTTCTTCGGATGGCTAATCGCCACACCCCGGTAAAGCTATAGTAGCCTAAGCCAACCTTCGGCGGTTTTGTAGATGTCAAACTGATTCCTAGTCGCTAAATTCTAATACAGGCAAAAGAAAAGGGTTTAACGGTTGGTTAGTAATGTACCATGTTGAGTCCGCCTAAGGCAACGCGCAGAGACAAAGCGTCACAAGTTGACAAGCGCATTAAATCTCCACGGAAGATGCCCACTTGCTTTACCTCTACAACACATCCTCTAGCTGGTAGCAGCCACCTTCGGTCTTTGCGCTCGCCAATCGGCTTGCTCAACCCCCCCCCCCCCCCCCCCATCCATGATCAAGCATTGAATAAAATAACACCTCTGAATATAGTTATTTTAGTGCGAGATCTCCCGCTACGTATGTCCGATATGTTTTTTCGTGACTGAATACTCTTGCATACTCTCCCGATAAGG
Source organism: Tetraselmis chui (assembly GCA_026401115.1). Classification (NCBI taxonomy): domain Eukaryota; kingdom Viridiplantae; phylum Chlorophyta; class Chlorodendrophyceae; order Chlorodendrales; family Chlorodendraceae; genus Tetraselmis; species Tetraselmis chui. Next base: position 10,046 of record JAPMLY010000134.1, read on the forward strand.
AAATTGAGGCGTTGCATGTGAACCATTTTTGGCGAGAAGGGTAAGGGCGGATTAGCGACGGGACGCGGGTTTGGAAATGGCGGCAAACAGCCAAGAAGTAGGGTTACGGAAGGGCGATCGCTCGAAGTCGACAATAAGCGCTTTTGAGGTCGAGCAAACCCATCCAAGGGGTGGAGCTCGACACCCGCAACGAGGAGGACAGCCGCGGCGAGAGGAGCGACACGGGATGGCGGCTTTGATATTTGATCGGCTGCCGCCGGAAAGACTTGCACGGAGGGTTTTGGTCAAAACGTCCGTGCCCGGCACCTTTTAAGGTCGGAGCCTCGATATGACTTCCCCACCCAACCTCTCCTCTCGTCGGTACCCACCATTGACAAGAGTGCCTCAAGCGGTCTACAAGGGTTATCATGAAAGCACACCGCCCATATAGGCGCCCCCTTGGCAGCGTTAAACACAAGAGAGGGCACGGGCGGTATTGTATACATCAGCCGGTGCCTGAAACAATTGGCAGCCGACCCGGACATGACATACGCGACGGGAGAGGCGACATACGGCAACCATTTGTGGTTGTGGAGGGTTTTTTTCCTGCCCCGAAGGGGGGGGGAAGCGTTGACTAGGAGGAGGGTTGCGACGGGAGGAGCGGCTATCATCTCCGACGAGGGTCTGCGTGGATCGAGTTGGGGCCTTCGACGACTTGAGCGAGGGGGATTTCGCTTGCTTCCCTCCCCCCCCCCCCCCCCCCCCTCCCCCCAAACTCCGGCACGTCCGGAGTCGCATATTAGCCTAGGTCACGCAGACATGACTCGACTATCACACGCTAACCAACTAGGATGATCAACGCCCGCGAGCGGCGGGAGCGGGCCGCGCATCGTGGAGATAGCGACATAGTATTCTTCATATTTGAAGTTACTTCCTTCTTCACAACCGGTATTAAAGACAGGGAAAAGTACTAGGAAAGTAATAAATTTCCGCGGGAATTTCAACATCCTCGCGGATGATCTACACATACAAGCCCTATGCAGGATGTCACCGCCGCCTCCTAAGGCGCGATGGCAATGTTAAACCGTGCACACACGATTAGTATGGAAGGTAACTAACGCATACGTAGTTATAGTCACAGTCACGCAAAAGGGATAGTCACAGAGACAACCAGCCCGAGGCGTGGTGTCGGGACAACAAAAGTGTTAGAGCATTAGCCTAGCGACAGCTCTGTACCGAATCAAGCAGGTTATCGGTATGTCCGATCTAGACATGTACTAATCATATCTAGAATAGCTTACAGTAGCTATTTGCAACTAATAACTATACGGTATTACTTACAACACTCCCCCTTAACTAAGGTAGCTACGGGATGAAGCGTTGCATTGGGTCTTGTCCTCCAAGGATTGCACTTCGGTGTCTTGTCAGTGCACGTCCTGGGAGGGGCTTGGTGAACATATCAAGCACCATTTGGTCAGTGGGGAGGTACCTCAACTTGATGCTTCCCTACTCCACGTGGTCTTTGAGGAAGTGCCACTTCAGACCGATGTGTTGGGTCTTCTCGCTGACCAAAGCGTTCTGGGAGTACGCAATGGCGCTTTGGTTGTCCTCCCAGATGGTGGTGGTTTCGGTGATGGGGGCGTTGAAGATCTCCCCCATAAGTTGCCGGAGGTGGAGTCCCTCCTTGGTGGCATCAGCCGCAGAGTAGTACTCGGCTTCACACGTGGATTTGGCCACACATGTATGTTGTTTGGACTTGTAATTGATGGGCCCGCGTCCGAGGGTGAAGAGATAGCCCGAACGGGACTTGCGGGTGTTGTTGTCGTTTGCCCAATCAGCGTCGGCAAAGCTTGTGAGTTGGAGACTGTGGTCCGCGCCCCCCCCCCAACGCCAGGTGCATGTCGATGGTGCCATGGAGGTATCGAAGAACGTTTTTCAGAGCCTGCAGGTGGGCGTCCGTGGGGGAGGCTTGGGCGGAGCCGAGGATGCTTAACGCTTTGGAGACATCGGGGCGCGTGCATACGGCCGCGTACTGGAGACTGCCCAGGAGGTTGGGGTAGACGTCCTTGGCCACGCCGGTGAGAGAGGGCGAGTTCAGGTGAGCGAGGCCGGCGAGGAAGCCGGGGTCCATGGGAAGGGACGACGGTTTAGAGCCGGTCATGCCGTACTTGGCGAGGATGTCGCGCATGTACTTGGATTGGTCCAGCAAGATGGTGCGTGCTGAGCGATCGCCGGTGATGTGCATGCCGAGTAATTGGGAGAGGTCGCCGAGGTCCTTTATCTTGAACCGTGCTCCGAGTTGGGCCTTGAACGATGCGAGCCATGCGGCATCATTGCAGGCCGCGGGGATGTCATCGACGTATAGTGCGATCATGGCGAAGACTTGACCGGTGCGGAAGATGCAGATGCACGGGTCGGAAACGCACTGGTGCCACCCATGGTCGACCAGCCATGCACGGAGGAGCAAGTTGAACTCGCGGGGGGACTGCTTAAGGCCGTATAGGTAGCGCTTGAGGTGACACACTTTGGAGGTGCCATCGCTGAAGCCGAGGGGCTGGCGGATGTACACGTCTTCCTTAATGGGTGCGTAGAGAAACGCAGTGTCAATGTCAACATGGCAGAGCTCAAGGTCGCGGGCGGCTGCGATGGCCGGGAAGAGACGCAGGCTGGCCATGCGGATGACACGGGAGAACGTCTCTGTGTAATATAGTCCAACGCGTTGGCTGCACCCTTTGGCGACGAACCGCGCTTTGAAGAGGCACCGGTGGTGTCAGACTTGACTTTGTAGATCCACATGTTGTTAACGACCATGCGACCCGGGGGAAGGTCAACGAGTTCCCAACTGCCGTTATCTATGAGGGAAGAATACTCATGTTGCATAGCGGCTTGCCACTGGGGGGCGTGGGCGCTGTCCAGGGCAGCCCGGTACGATTTCGGCTCCACACACTCCCGGGCGGATAGGAGGGCGACGGTTGTAGGCGATGTGCCGGCAGGTGTGTGTGGGGGACCAATGATAAGGTCCGGAACGTGAAGGTGCTCGAGGATGTCCTCTTTGGCTTTGCAGTGTTCAGGGTCACGAGGGTGTGGGGGAAGTCGGACACGTGGGCAACCATTTCGCCGTAGCGTAGGGGATGAGAACGGAGCTGAGCTTGGCGAGGGGGTGCAGGAGAGGGCAGGGGGTCCGGCAATGTGATGTCGATGGGGTGGGATTGGGGTGAGGCGACAAGTGCGTCATCCGAAGGGTCGGCGATGACCGAGTCGACGGAGAGCTGTGTGCCAATGCCCGGGGTGTCTTCCTGAAAGACAACATGGACGGAAGTGGTGATGTGGCGTGTTTCGGGGTTGTACACATGGTACCCGGGTGCGTCAATGGGGTAGCCGACCATGACGCCACGAAACGCTTTTTTCACAGAGTTTCCGACGCAGTTTGTCGGGTACCTTGGCGAAGACGGCGCAGCCGAAGACATGGAACCGGGATGCGTCTGGCACATACGATGTAAGGAGGGTGACGGGCTTGCCACCATTGGGTCCGACTGAGCGACTATACGTGCGGTTGCGGAGGTACACAATAGTGCTGACAACGCATGACCACATGGAGTTCGGAACGGCCATACTATGGAGCATTGCCGACGCATTGTCCCGGATAGTGCGCCAAGGACGTTCGGCTTTGCCGAGCATGTGGTGGGCGTATGGGGCAGAAAACTGGACCCCGACGCCGAGATGTGCGCACATCTGGCGGGTGGCTGCAGCCTCAAAGAGAGAGTCCGAGTCAAATTTTATGACTAGTGCGAACGCGCCCGATTGGGAGTGATGGCGTGCATGCAAGTGCTTGATGTCCAAGAGGATGGTTTCCAACTCCGAACACGCATCGTCTTTGGACTTGAGGAACCGCACCCACATGTAACGGGTGTGGTGGTGTTGTAAGTAATACCTTCTAGTTATTAGTTGCAGATAGCTACTGTAAGCTATTCTAGATATGATTAGTACATGTCTAGATCGGACATACCGATAACCTGTTCGTACTGGTACAGAGTTGTCGCTAGGCTTGTGCTCTAACACTTCTGTTGTCCCGACACCACGCCTCGGGCTGGTTGTCTCTGTGACTGTCCCTTTGCGTGATTGTGACTGTAACTACGTATGCGTTAGTTACCTTCCTTACTGATCGTGTGTGCACGATTAACAGGTTATGGGCCCCCACCTCACGTCACTCACGCGCGACAACCTGGTTCGGCGAGCTGCGATCGCCACCTCTCCCGAAGAAGGCAAGTTTTCATAGATACCTAGTACTTTCATCCTGTAGTCGGCGGTATCGCCAATATAACCATCGTTTAAAAAACATCCATCCCACCTAAGTCAGCCGCTCGAGGACGCCAGACAGCCACCCACACCGACGCACTCGTCGTGTGTGGACAGGGTGCATACAGGTCCAAGCTGGAGACCGGGGGGGGGCGCACTATCGGGTGACTATACATATACAAAGTGCACGACAGCCTTAGATTACTGTATTAATTAATATATTATCGTAGCGACTCAGCCGCCAACGCATCGTCCCACCTGCACTGGCCGTGGCCCCGACTTGTGCCCCACACTGGGTGGAGGACACAAAAAAGGTGCTTTGAGACACCCCGGGGCATCAGGCCGAGGGGTCGGCGGGCATCAGGCCGTCTCTCTGCATACCGCTGTTAGGCACACGTCCGGCTAGCGGTTTTTACCGCTGCCTGTTTTTTCGGCTCTTTTCCTTTTCTCGCCCTGTGTCGAAATGGCGCCAAAAACTCGCTCTGTCGACAATCCACCTGATTCGCCTCCTGCTTCCCCTGACCTCGGCTCTCCGCAAAGCTCTGTCAGTCCCACCCCTGTGTGGCGGTTAGCCTCTGAAAGCTAAACGCTAGCACAAATCTGTTCTAGTCTGTCTAGCTCTGTGTCGTAAGATTGCAAATGAAGTTGTCGAGAGGCAATTGATGAAAGATGTTTCACTGCTGTACTTGGGCAGTAGATGTTGTAAATGAACAAAGGAATTGTTAAAAGGTTCTGTCACCTCCCTCTACTGCACTGGGCTTAAATAGGTTTCAGCCCAGACTAGTTACGCTTGCAAGCTTCGCTTACGTGTCAGGCGCTAGTGCTGCTCAACCGTCGTCATCCGCCTCGAGACGCGGCCTGCCTAGCATTGGGTCTCACGACGCGGCTCCTTCTGTATTGGAGAGCTCGCTCTGGCGCGTCATCTGGCTGGTTAGATTAATTATGCATATCTGTACGTACCGGGAGGTACTGGTCGTACTGTAGCATCAGCACCATTACAATATTGCAGTAGCGACGTACCCACGAGTATACGTCCATCCTGTGGAAAAGCACGAATTGATATCCGTAACGAGTACCTGTACAATGTCCTGCAATGTACTGTTGCAGGACTGTACTCGTCACACTCGTACCCTCCCCCTCTTGACAGATCAATGAGGCCGCCGCGAGGCAGACCTCCGTGGTTCTTGGCTCCTTTACTGAAGCAGTTATTGGGACTCAGGAATGCGCGCTGGGTGAGCGTGCATGAAGTCAATGTACGCCTGAGTCTTGGCGAACTTGCGCCATTGGGGCGTCTCCAAGAATTCTTGTAACGCAACTGTTCGATGCACCTCGTTCAAACGGTGCCAGACAGGTGGAATGTCGTCATCACTGAAGTGCGTCATGAAGAGCAAATATTTGCCTCGTCGTCCAGGTAACGACTTGATGCACACAGCAGAGATGTGAGAGACGTCGAACTCCTCGTCGTCTCCTTCAGGGACAGTCACCGGGACAGCTGACCGTAGCAGAGCGGTAGAGCAGGGTCTTAAGTTGTTAACGTGGAACACAGGATGTAAGCGTACTGTCGCTGGTAATTTCAATCTGTAACTGTGTTTTCCAATTTGCTCCTCCACTGAAAAAGGGCCAAGCTGTCTGTCTCTGAGTTTCCTGTTCGGTTGTCCTCTGAGAAAAAAGATTTGTTGTGACGACTGACACCTTGTCTCCCTTAATGAAGTGTGGCGCTGTAGACGGTTCTGTGCGCGCTTGCATTTCGTCCTTGTGTAGCTGTAACACTGAGCGTACCAGGGTGTGCACTTCCTGTAACAATCTCAACCGTTCTGTTGCGTCTTGCGAAAAAGGAATCGATGGTCGCATGCTGAAGAGCAGGTCAGGAGGCTCCTCAGGAGAAAAACCAAAGTTAGCCTCGAACGGCGTGTGCTCAATTCCGAGTGCACGCGAAGCGTTGTACGCAAACTCCACTTGCGGTAGAAGTGTCGACCAGTTAGAGCCATCATAGCAACAGAAGCAACGAAGAAGCTGCTGAAACGTGCTGTTTACGCGCTCTGTCAAGCCATCTGTTTCTGGGTGTCGGCTGGTAGACATGTTCAGACGAGTTCCGAGGCGTCTCCAAAGTGTCTGCCAGAAAGCGCTGACAAATTTCGGGTCGCGATCGCTAATCAGCACACGGGGAAGTCCATGTAAGCGGTAGACTCCCTGTAAAAACAAATTGGCAGTTTCTTCGGCAGTAATCGACTCTGTACATGGCAGAAAATGGGCCATTCGAGTTAGATGGTCTACTACAATCAGCACACTGTTAAAGCCGTTGCTCTCAGGCAAGTGTGTCAGGTAGTCAAGACCAACTAACTCGAATGGCCCATTTTCTGCCATGTACAGAGTCGATTACTGCCGAAGAAACTGCCAATTTGTTTTTACAGGGAGTCTACCGCTTACATGGACTTCCCCGTGTGCTGATTAGCGATCGCGACCCGAAATTTGTCAGCGCTTTCTGGCAGACACTTTGGAGACGCCTCGGAACTCGTCTGAACATGTCTACCAGCCGACACCCAGAAACAGATGGCTTGACAGAGCGCGTAAACAGCACGTTTCAGCTTTTTAGGAGGGTACGAGTGTGACGAGTACAGTCCTGCAACAGTACATTGCAGGACATTGTACAGGTACTCGTTACGGATATCAATTCGTGCTTTTCCACAGGATGGACGTATACTCGTGGGTACGTCGCTACTGCAATATTGTAATGGTGCTGATGCTACAGTACGACCAGTACCTCCCGGTACGTACAGATATGCATAATTAATCTAACCAGCCAGATGACGCGCCAGAGCGAGCTCTCCAATACAGAAGGAGCCGCGTCGTGAGACCCAATGCTAGGCAGGCCGCGTCTCGAGGCGGATGACGACGGTTGAGCAGCACTAGCGCCTGACACGTAAGCGAAGCTTGCAGGCGTAACTAGTCTGGGCTGAAACCTATTTAAGCCCAGTGCAGTAGAGGGAGGTGACAGAACCTTTTAACAATTCCTTTGTTCATTTACAACATCTACTGCCCAAGTACAGCAGTGAAACATCTTTCATCAATTGCCTCTCGACAACTTCATTTGCAATCTTACGACACAGAGCTAGACAGACTAGAACAGATTTGTGCTAGCGTTTAGCTTTCAGAGGCTAACCGCCACACTCAGTCTGCTGCTGCTGCTGCTGCTGGTCCTGTAGCTGCCCCTGCGGACCCCTCTTTCGCTGTGCGTCGTCACGACGCGCAGCTCGACCCCCATCGCGACAACCACTCTCTGAACCTCCTTTCCTCCGACCCCCCAACACACGCATCTCCCTTTCCCGGCACTCGGCTGGACGCGCAGCCGGCCCACGATGTTGCTTTCGCTGCAGCGTCGGTTGGCGACCCCCATGTCGCACTCCGCCGCCACGATGCGCACACCGCCCCACAGCCTCACGAACTACCCGCGGAACGCCTACCACCACCCCCTCCGTACCCTCCTGCAGGGTATGCCCTCCCGGATCCCGGACCTTTTTTCCCGGAGGCACCGCCGCCCCGCGTCCCCGCCTCCCGTGGCCACCCGCACCCGTACGGCCCCCCGCTTTCAATGGCCGGCCACTCTCCTTTCCCCGGCGGCCCACCTTCTCCCTTCCCCGGTGGACCACCGCCTCCCTTTCCTGGCTGGCATTCGCATCCTACACAGCGAGGTGGGCACACCACCCGTGGCGGGCGTCGCCCCACCATTGACCCGGTGGTCATCGGCCGCGCCGCCCACGAGGCCACCGGTTTCGACAAGGACGCCCTCAACCGGTCCATGAAGATGTCGGTCCCTACCATGGGGCCCACCACAGACTTCAAGCAGTGGAAGAGGAACTTCCTTAATTTCCTCTCCATCAAGGCCACTTACCTCATCCCACAGCTGGCCATCCGCGACTCGGGCGTCGTGTTAGACGAACCGGCGCAACACTACGCCTACACCCTGCTCCTTCATGCAGCTAGCGCGAACCCACGCGCCGACCAAGCGATGAAGTGCGTCTCCCCAGCACGTCCTGACTGCGCAGCGGCAGCGTGGGACCTTCTGTGTGAACGTCTCGACAGTCGGTCCTTTGCTCGCTCATTGTCGCTGCTGGACAACTTGATGGTCAGACAACGCCCCGGACAGTCACTCAGTGATTATGTCCACTACATGAGACAGACGTTCGACGACTACAACGAGACATGTCAGATGGTCGATGGTTCCGCTGCCATTCACCCCCACAACCTCGGTCTCCTCATGCTGCGCGGTATTTCCAGCAACGGCCCACACGGTCAGGCCAAACAGTGCGTCATCAACGCGTTCGACACAGACTACCTGCTGTCCGCTGATGACGTGATGGCCAGCATCCTCCACCTGGCGCACAATATGGACGAGGACGACGCCCCGGCCGCAACAGCTCCCCACACCTCACCGCCTCCCATCTCCGCGTTTGTCGCTGCTGGCCGCGGATCACACAGCGGTCGAGGCCACCCTCCACGTGTCCCTCGCGGTGGTCGCGTCCTGCCCACCAAGTGTTCCGCTTGCGGCAGCCCGGACCACATCTTGTCCTCTTGCAATGCCCCGGATGACGCCCTCTTGCGGTGGACACTCGCGAAGCGCAAAATGATCATTCAGAAGTACGGCACCCCTGCTGGTGGCTCTCACTCTGCGCACGCCGCTGTGCTGAGCGACGTCCCCGCCGATGACTTTGACAGTTTGCCTACCCTCGAGGAATGCACGGATGATTACGATGACACCGAGGTGAGTGTGCCTTTCAGCTCCGTAGCCTTCTCCTCCTCCCTCACCCCCGGTCGTAACCTCTCACAGTACTGGGTAGTCGATTCCGCCTGCTCGATCAACCTCACCGCGTTTAAAGGCGACTTCGTACGATTCACACCCCCCTCCGCTCCCTCGCGCGTTGGCGGGGTTGGTGTTGACGTCAAGGGCAGTGGCTCCGTCCGAATTTCAGTCCGCCTTGACACAGGCGTACTTATTCATCGCACTGTCCATGCGTTGTACACCCCTGACTTGTCCTCTCGCTCTGCTCAGCGCATCGGCCGGTTACTTAGTGTCAGCTGGATGCAGACCCACAGCGGTTGTGAATTCATCTTCCCCTCTAACTCTGACACTGGTTTGCTTGTGGTGCCCACAGGAATGGGTGTGCTAGAGCCCTCCGGAAACGGCCTCTACCTCCTCCCCCACAAGCCAGAGCCCCCCCCCAGTACCTCCACGATGAGAGTGAATTCTCCCTCCCCTAGTGTTGCCCTTGCTGCCCAGTTTGCTCGTCATTGACCACCACACTCATTACATGTGGGTGCGGTTCCTCAAGTCCAAAGACGATGCGTGCTCGGAGTTGGAAAACATCCTCCTCGACATCAAGCACATGCATGCGCGTTACCACTCCCAATCGGGTGCATTTGCACCAATCATAAAATTTGACTCGGACTCTGTCTTTGAGGCTGCAACAACCCGCCAGATGTGCGCACAGCTCGGCGTTGGGGTCCAGTTCTCTGCCCCATACGCCCACCACATGCTCGGCAAAGCCGAACGTCCTTGGCGCACTATCCGGGACAATGCGTCAGCGATGCTCCACAGTATGGCCGTTCCCAACTCCATGTGGTCATGCGCTGTCAGCACTGTTGTGTACCTCCGCAACCGCACGTACAGTCGCTCAGTCGGCCCCACTGGTGGCATCCCACTTACCCTCCTCACGTCGTCTGTGCCTGACGCCTCCAAGTTTCGCGTCTTCGGGTGCACCGTCTTCGCCAAGGTGCCTGACAAACTGCGTCGGAAACTCAGTGAAAAGGCGTTTCGTGGCGTCATGGTCGGCTACCCCAATGACGCACCCGGGTACCGCGTTTACAACCCGGAAACCCGCCGAATCACCACTTCCGTCCATGTTGTCTTTCATGAAGACACCCCGGGCTTCGGCGCACAACTCTCCGTCGACTCCACCATCACCAACCCTTCGGATGACGCACCGGCCACCTCACTCCAATCCCACCCCATCGACATACCATTGCCAGACCCCATGCCCCCTCATGCCGCCCCTCGCCAAACTCGGCTCCGTTCTCATCCCCTACGCTACGGCGAAATGGTTGCCCACGTGGCCGACTTCCCCCCGACCCTCGTGACGGCGTGTTGTGACCCTGAACAAGGCAAAGCCAAGGAGGACATCTTCGCACACCCTCACGTTCCCAGCCTTCTCATTGGCCCCCCTCACACACATGCCGGCACATCGCCTACTGCCGTCGCCCTCCTGTCCGCCCGGGAGTGTGTGGAGCCGAAATCGTACCGAGCTGCCTTGGATAGCGCCCAGGCCCCCCAGTGGCAAGCCGCTATGCAGCAGGAGTACTCCTCCCTCATGGACAACGGCACTTGGGAACTCGTTGACCTTCCCCCGGGTCGCATGGTAGTTAACAGCATGTGGATCTACAAAGTTAAGTCTGACACCGCCGATGACGTCTCCCGCTTCAAAGCGCGGTTCGTCGCCAAAGGGTGCAGCCAACGCGCTGGACTAGATTACACTGAGACATTCTCTCCTGTCATCCGCATGGCCAGCCTGCGTCTCTTCCTGACCATCGCAGCCGCCCGTGACCTTGAGCTTTGCCAATTTGACATCGACACTGCGTTTCTCTACGCACCCATTAAGGAAGACGTGTACATCCGCCAGCCCCTCGGCTTCAGCGATGGCACGTCCAAAGTGTGTCACCTCAGGAGTCCCCCTGGCTCCTCCTGAAGCAGTCCCCCCGCGAGTTCAACATGCTCCTCCGTGCCTGGGCCATGATCGCGTTGTACGTCGATGACATTCCTGCAGCCTGCAATGATACCGCATGGCTTGCATCGTTCAAGGCCAAGCTCGGAGAACGGTTCAAGATCAAGGACCTCGGCGACCTCTCCCAATTACTCGGCATGCACATCACCCGTGACCGCTCGGCACGCACCGTCTCCTTGGACCAATCCAAGTACTTGCGCGATATCCTCGCCAAGTACAACATGACCGACGCTCGACCGTCGTCCCTTCCCATGGACCCTGGCTTCCTCGCCGGCCTCGCGCACATGTCCTCGCCCCATCTCACCGGCGTGGCCAAGGATGTTTACCCAAGCCTCTTGGGCAGTCTCCAGTACGCGGCCGTCTGCACGCGCCCCGATGTCTCCACGGCGTTGAGCATCCTCGGCTCAGCCCAAGCTTCCCCCACGGAAGCCCACCTGCAGGCCCTGAAGAAGGTCCTTCGATACCTCCATGGCACCATCGACATGCGCCTGACGTTGGGGGGGGGCACGGACCACAGTCTCCAACTCACAGGCTTTGCCGACGCTGATTGGGCCAACGACAGCAGCACCCGCAAGTCTCGCTCCGGCTATCTCTTCACCCTCGGACGCGGGCCCATCAGTTACAAGTCCAAACAACAGACTTGTGTGGCTCAATCCACGTGTGAAGCCGAGTACTACTCTGCGGCCGACGCCACCAAGGAGGGACTCCACCTCCGACAACTTATGGGGGAGATCTTTAACGCCCCCATCACCGAAACCACCACCATCTGGGAGGACAACCAAAGCGCCATTGCGTACTCCCAGAACGCCTTGGTCAGCGAGAAGACCAAACACATCGGTCTGAAATGGCACTTCCTCAAGGACCATGTGGAGCAGGGAACCATCAAGTTGAGGTACCTCCCCACTGACCAGATGGTGGCTGACATGTTCACCAAGCCCCTCCCAGGACCAGCACTCACAAGACACCGAAGTGCAATCCTTGGAGGACAAGACCCAATGCAACGCTTCATCCCGTAGCTACCTTCAGGGGGAGTGTTGTAAGTAATACCTTCTAGTTATTAGTTGCAGATAGCTACTGTAAGCTATTCTAGATATGATTAGTACATGTCTAGATCGGACATACCGATAACCTGTTTGTACTGGTACAGAGCTGTCGCTAGGCTTCTGCTCTAACACTTCTGTTGTCCCGACACCACGCCTCGGGCTGGTTGTCTCTGTGACTGTCCCTTTGCGTGATTGTGACTGTAACTACGTATGCGTTAGTTACCTTCCTTACTGATCGTGTGTGCACGATTAACAGTGGCTTTGTGTAGCAAGCATGAATCGCAAGAAACATTTTTTATGGAGCTGGGGAACGCACGGCTAGTCGGGACACCGTGTATGTGTTGGGCTTGCAGGCTTTGCATGTTCAAGTGGTGAAGTGGCCAAACCGACGGTGCCACAGTACAGAGTCACACTGGGCAACAAGTGCAACACTAGGGGAGGGGTCATGCACTATCGTTGCGGAGGGGCTTGAGGGGAGCTCTGGCAGGTGGGGGAGGAGGTAGAGTCCGTTTCCGGACGGCTCTAGCACACCCATTCCTTTGCGAACCACAAGCAGACCAGTGTCAAAGTCAAAGGGGAAGATGAATTCACAACCGCTCTGGGTTTGCATCCAGCTGACTCAAAGCAGTCGGCCGATGCGCTGAGCAAAGCGAGAGGACAAGTCATGGGTGTACAACGCATGGATAGTGCGGTGAATAAGCCGGCCTGAGGCAAGCCTGATAGAGATCGGTACATAGCCATTGCCTTTGACGTCAACACCAACCCCGCCAACGCGCGAGGGAGCGGAGGGGGGTGTGAATCGTACGAAGTCACCTTTAAGCGCGGTGAGGTTGATCGAGCAAGCGGAATCGACTACCCAGAACTGTGGCAGGTTACGGCCAAGGGTGAGGGAAGAGGAGAAGGCTACGGAGATGAAGGCGCCCGCCGGCGGCGCAACGGCGGCGGCCCCGGAGGGGGGTGCGCTCGCAGGCCCGTCGGCACCTACCTCTACCTCCACGCGGTGGGCGCTGGTAACCCCATAGCCGTGCCAGGCCTGGCACGGTAGGGGGCTGAACGAGGTACCGACAGCTGCGATCCGCGGGATCAGCAGCAGTCGGGAAGCCCTGTACGGAGGGTTTTGGAAAAACATAATATTCGTACTCCGGCACAGGGATCTCCCGCTCGGCCAGTCCGATATGTCTTTTCCGCGACTAAATACTCGCAGATACTTTCCCGACGATGGGGCGGGGGCGGCGTCTGCGAAATATTTTTTGGCAAAGAGGGGTACGGGCGGATGAGCGGAGGGACGAGGGTGTTGGAGCTGGCGGCGGACAGCTGGGAAGCAGCGCTAGGGACGGCGCTCGCTAGCAGCCGCCAGCCCTGCGACAACCTTAGGTCTCCCCTGGGGGCGAGGCCTGTTGTTGCGCAGGACGGAGGATGGTCGCAGCCGGAGGAGCGACACCGTTTGGCGGCGGCGGTCCTTAGGATCGCCCGCCGCCGGAAAAGCCCGGTACGGGGGGTTTTTGGAAAAATTCCCGTACCCACCATCTTTTGAGGACCGGCGACTCGATCCATGTGTCCTTCCAACCTCTTCCCTAGTCGGTACCCGGTTATCGACAGGCTGCCTCAGGCAGTGTGCCTAGGGTTATCGTAACGGGACACTGCTCGTAAAGGCGGCCCCCTAACAACGTAAACCACCGGGGGAGGGCACGGACGGCCACAGCGCGATCAGATAGGTGTTGGAAACAGACGGGAAAAGGACAGGGGACATGAGAAAATCTGGCTCGGGGGCAGGAGAGCCAGCCGGACACCGTCTGCAGCCTAGTTCTTTTTTCTTCTCAGCCCCCGAAGGAGGAGAGAAGACTCGGCTAGGTGGAGAGCTGCGTCGAGAGGAGCGGCTAATACCTCGGGCGGGGTTGAGCACGGATCAAGGCGGGACCGACGACGACCTATGCGAGGGGGGTTTTTCACCTGCCTTTCCCCCCAAGCTCCGGCACGACCGGAGTCGCACAGGAGCCGAGGTCAGGCAGGTTCGCCTCGACCAGCTCAAGCTGAGCAGCCTTGCTGATCAGCGACCCCGTAGCGGCTGGAGCAGGCCGCGTATCGTGGAGACTAGCGACATCTTTATTTCATATTGTATCCAAAAAAAAAATACGTATAGAGCAGAAAATAATAAATACCTGGATACGGGTATGTTTTAGACGGTATCGTTACTGCCATTGGAGAGGTTGGGATTAGTGGTTCACGGTCTACCTCACGCTTAGAAGTCCAACAATGTTGAGCATAGCAAAAGGGGGGGCCCAGAGACTCCAGCCGGTTTCACTGGTATTGGAGTAAAATATTTCGTTTTTTTTTTTTTTTACGGAGATGAAGGGGACGCTCATCTCGGTGTCATCGCATTCATCCGTGCACTCCTCGAGGGTGGGCAAACTGTCCGAGTCATCGGTGGGGACGTCGCTCAGCAGAGCGGCGTGTGCAGAGTGAGAGCCACTAGGGGCGCCGTACTTCTAAATGATCATCTTGCGCTTCGCGAGTGTCCACCGCAAGAGAGCGTCATCCGGGGCAGTGCATGAGGATAAGATGTGGACAAGGCTGCCGCATGCGCTGCACTTGTTGGGTAGTCCGCGACCACCGAGAGGACCACGTGGAGGGTGGCCTCGACCGCTGTGTGAACCGAGGCCAGCAGCGACAAAGGCGGAGACGGAAGGTGGGGAGATGTTGGGAGCTGTTGTGTCCGGGGCGTCGTCCTCGTCCATATTGCGCGCCAAGTGGAGGATGCTAGCCCCTCACCTCATCGGCTCACAGCAAGTAGTCTGTGTCGAACGCGTTGATGACGCACTGTTTGGCATGACCGTGTGGGCCGTTGCTCGAAATACCGTGCAGCATGAGGAGACCGAGATTGTGAGGGTGGATGGAAGCGGAGCCATCAACCATTTGACATGTCTGATTGTAGTCGTAGAACGTCTGCCGCATGTAGTGGACATAGTCACTGAGTGAATGTCCATGGCGATGGTTGACCATCAAGTTGTCCAGCAGAGATAGGGAGCGAGCAAAGGACCGACTGTCGAGACGTTCGCACATGTCCTACGCGGCTGCGGCGCAGTCGGAACGTGCTAGGGAGACGCACTTCATCGCATGGTAAGCGCGCTGGTTCGCGCTGGCCGCATGAAGAAGCGTCGTGTAGGCGTAGTGTTGCGCCGGTTCGTCTAAGCAGACGCCGGAGTCGCGGATGGCCAGCTGTGGGATGAGGTATGCGGCGTTGATGGAGAGAACATTTAGGAAGTTCCTCTTCCACTGCTTGAAGTCCGTGGTCGGTCCCATGGTGGGGACCGACATCTTCATGGACCGGTTGAGGGCGTCCTTGTCGAAGCCGGTAGCCTCGTGTGCCGCCCGGCCGATGACCACCGGGTCAATGGTGGGGCGACGGCCGCCACGGGTGGTGTGACCACCATGCCGGGTGGGAGGCGAATGCCGGCCACGGAAGGGAGGAGGTGGTCCGCCATGGAAGGGAGAGTGGCCGGCCATTGCATGCGGCGGGCCGTACGGGTGCGGGTGGCCCCGGGGGGTGGGGACGGTGGGCGGCGGCGCCTCCGGGAAAAAGGTCCGAGGGTAGGGAGGGCATACCATGCGGGAGGGTATGGAGGAGGTGGTGGGAGCTGTTCCACGGGCAGTTCGTGAGGCGAGGGTTCGCTGCGCGCATCGTGACGGCGGTGTGCGACAAAGGTGTCGCCAATAGGAGATGCAGCGGCAGCTGCAGCGACGGCCGTCTGTGCGTCCGGACGGGCGTAGCCAAGCAGTGGGTAAGGTGGAACAACTGTGGGGTAAAGCAGGGAGTGTGGTGGGAGGTGGTCCACCGGCAGCTCGTCGCGAGAGGGTTCGAGCGCCGGAGCGCGACGGCGCTGAGCAACAAGGGAGTCGGCAGCATATGCTGGAGTAGCAACAGCAGCAGCGTCGGTCGACTGCGCGTCTAGGCGGGCGTTGAGGAGCGCCATTTGCTCCCGAACGAGCGCGAGGGTATCATGGGTGTGAACGTCTGAGTTGTGCTGGGAGCCGAGGTCAAGGGAAGCAGGAGGCGAAACACGAAAGTCGGCAAAGCGGATTTTCGGCTCCAATTCGAAAGAGGAAGAAAAAGAAAGATCTGGAAAAAAAACAGGCTGCGGTAAAAACCGCTAGCCGGACTTGTGCCTAATAGTGGTTTCAAAGAGACGGCTTGATGCCCGCCGACCCCTCGGCCCGATGCCCCGGGGTGTCTGAAAGTATTTTTATGTATCCTCCACCCATTGCGGGGCAAAAATCGGGGCCACGGCTAGGGCAAGTGGAGAGATACGCTGGCGGCTAAGTCGCTAAATTAATAGAAATATGAAAATAAGCTAGGGCTGTCGTGCACCCTATGTATGCGAATTCACCCGATAGTGCGCCCCCCCCCCCGTCTCCAGCTTGGACATGTGTGCACCATGTCCACACACGACGAGTGCGTCGGGGTGGGTGGCTGTCTGTCTCCGTCGAGAAGTTGACTTAGGCGGGGTGGGGGTGGGCTTTAGAGCGCAATTTATACTCGCGATACCACCGACTACAAGGTGAAAGTACTATGATGCTATCTAAACTTGCCTTTTGCGGGAGAGTTGGCGATTGCACCTTGCCGAACAAGGTTGTCGCGCGTGAGTGACGTGAGGCGGGGGCCCATAACATGTTAATCGTGCACACACGATCAGTATGGAAAGTAACTAACGCATACGTAGTTACAGTCATAGTCACGCAAAAGGGACAGACACAGAGACAACCAGCCCGAGGCGTGGTGTCGGGACAACAAAAGTGTTAGAGCATTAGCCTAGAGACAGCTCTGTACCGAGTCAAACAGTTTATCGGTATGTCCGATCTAGACATGTACTAATCATATCTAGAATAGCTTACAGTAGCTGTCTGCAACTAATGACTAGACGGTATTACTTACAATAGGCACACCCTCCCTCGCAGCCCTCTCGCCCCCTGTCGCCACCCGTCGATCACTCATCCGGCTCCTACCCGCTCCCACTCGCTCCATAATCTTCTCCTCTTCGAGGCCGACCTTCGTCGACCTTCATCCGTTCAAAACCGGATCGATCCGACGCGTTTCCGGTCCTCACCAGCTAGCTCCCGGCTCCCAGCCAGTCCCAACGCAACACACTCACACACACCACAGTCATTATTAGCTCGCTGACCCTACAGCCCTCTCCTCTCGCCTAGACTCACTAATTTCTAGAGTTGTGGCCCCGGAAACCGCGCGCCCTCCCCGTCGACTTTTTCTACCGCGCGAGCACAACTCGCTTCCAACCACTCACACCACGGATCAACCCGCCGCCGACAACGGCCAACCTACCAGGATGGATTGCACCGATGAAAAACCCAAGAGGACAACCGCCCCCGGGACGCCTATGAGACTCACAATTAGCCGCGACCGACACCGAACCCGTGGCCAGCCCCCAACTAGCCGCGCAACCTCCCACAATGACTTCTACGGTACGCGTTTCATCCCCCGTCACACCCGTGAACAAACTTAGTCGCCGTATGATCGCCCTCACTCTCGCGGTCATCACATGTGCAAGTAAGAAGATCATCGACGAGGCCGGCCGACGATGGGGCGTCAAGCTCCTCCACGATAACATCCGCACCTGCTCTAAGCCCAACCCCCTCGCCCCCAAGACACCGGATGGTCGTCGCAAATTCCCCCCTCATACGGTCTTTATTCGCTTTAAGCGCTACTACGCCGACAAAACCACTTGTGACGAGTACAGTCATGCAATAGTACATTACATGACATTGTACATACTAATTCCAATTCGTGCTTTTCCATCGGAGAAGAATGCAATATTAGCATATGTTATGTTGCGTACTTTACAATTAGTACCTCCCGGTACGTACAAGTACGCACAGTTAATATAACTAGCCAAATGACGCGCCAAGCGAGGTTGCCTATGCAAAATGTTATTCCCCAGCCTGGACGAGACGCGTCGCAAGTCTGTTGATGACGGTTGGAGAGCCCTAGCACCTTACACGTAAGCCAAGCTAGAGCATGTGCAAGCTAACGAGGCAAAGCCTATATAAGCCTAGTGCAATAGAGGGAGGTAACACAACCATTAAACAATTCCCTTTGTTCAATTACAATATAATGCTAAGGTACATGCAGTCACACAGACTCCACCCCCAACACGACACCACCCCCCTCCACCTCCTCCCCCCCTCCCTTCCCCCCGCGGACCCCATGGACTCCTCCCCTACGGCCCGCACACTAACCGACCCCGCCCTCAATCATGCCCCCCCGTCCGGAGTCATAAAGCACACACGCCCCACCCTCAGGAAGACCCACCACTCACCCCCACACCATCGCCCCCCCCACGACCCCCCTACATACACACACCTCACACCCTCCTCTTCCCCACACCCCACCCCCATCTCAGACCACATGGCCCCCGACCCCCCACCCATCACACACCCCTCCCACCTCCCTTTGCCTGCCTCGTCCCCCGCTACCTCGGACTTCGAACTGGAAGACATCCCTGACGAAGACCCTGCCACAACGGAAACCGATGAGGAGCACCTCCCCTCCCCTGGACCTCCCATCCCTCCATCCGACCTTCCCCCGGCCGTTAGGGCCCACCACCGCCCCTAACTCCACCACAGACGGCCCAACAGGCCCGGAGGTTCGACCCCCAACCTCCCTCCCACACCCTCCCCACGATATTCGTTCTCACAGTGTAACCATCCCACTCATGGCCTCCCTTCCGTCACACTTCAAACCCGACACCTGCACCATTAAACTTCACAACTACCTGTTTGACCTTAACCTCGAAAATGGCCTCCCCTCCCTATCGGCCACCTCGACTCCTCGGCAGTGCTCTCCTTCCAGTGGGGGCACTACCAGGACCTCTCCAATCTCTACTGCATTGCCACCTCACTTGCCAAACTACACTCTAACCCTTACAACACCTACAATGTTATCACAAACACCGAAGTAGATACCTTCCACAACCACCAATTATACCCCAGCCAGTGGACCAACCTCTCAAACAGAGGCATACCCCCGCGCCCGGGCACACCCCATAATTCTCTCCTTGTTCTCACCTGACAGCACTCCCACTTCGGTCTCCTTCACGTGACACACAACTCCGCCACTTGGGTGGACTCCCTCCACCACCCCCCACCACCGTCCCTACTCACTCGCTCCCTATCCCTCCTCGCCTCCTGGAACTCTTCTCCCTCCCCCCTAATCATCAACCCTCGCCTTCTCAACCCGCCTCGACAGAACGACTCGCCTCGCGCGTGGTCCTGTGGAACCCACGTCCTCCTTCACACATACTTTATCCTCACGGCACATGCTGACCATGCTTACGACCCCCCTTCTTTCGACCCCCGGAACACTGTATACTCCCTCCACACCCTTCAGTGGAACCACGTCTTTCGCTCCACCCCCCTCCCTGTCGGACGCTCCCAACTCCTTAGCGCCCTCCATCCGCATCAGCCCCCCCCTCCTGCGCCTCCACACCCCCACCAACCCCTCCTCCCCCCCTCCCCCTCCCACCCCTCCATCCTCCCCCGCAGCCGTTCCCACGTCGCACCCCCAAACCCGCCCCACTCCCTCACCTCCCCCACCACCCCACCCAACCGCGACGCTCGCCCTCCCGAGCAACCCCCCAACCCCCCCATCCCTCACCCCACACCAATCCTCCCACACCACTTCCCACAACCTCTACACCTCATCAACCTCAACACCATAGGCCTCCACACATCCATCATGGACGTTGAACACCTCGCCACCACCCACAACCCTGATGTCCTCATCCTCACGGAAACTAACCACGCCACCCACAAATCCCGGTGGCGTATCGCCCTTCCCCAATACCTCCTCAAAAGCTCTCGACCCTGTTACTCATCTGTGCCTCTTCCCAACGCAGGCGTTCTCTTCGCGGTCCGCAGAGAGTCATTCCAATCTGCCACTGCCCTTACCCCACCTCCCCACCTCATCCCACATATCGCAGGACTAAAACTCGTCCCTCACTCAAGCGACCCTTACCTCCTCCTCGGAGCCTACATGCCACAGCTCCACAGCACCCAACTAACCCACCTATACGCGGAAGTCGCGGCATGGGGCCTCCGCCTAACGGAAGACTACCCGACTACCCGTGTCCTCTGGGGCGGCGACTTCCAAACGACCACCACACAAGGTACAGGCAACCCCGCCCTCACCTCCTTACTCACATCCCACCTCCGACCACTCCACCCCCCCTCCCCACCTTCCCCCATAGCGGAGGCTGCCTTGACCACTGGCTCACCCCACCCCCCTCCCCCCTCGGACTCAACCCGCCTGCATGCTCGGTCTTTACCTCACCCTCACACTTTTCCGACCACTCGGCGTTACACCTAGTTATTCCTGCCCCCTCCTCTCTAATCGCTCACCCCCCCTCGGCCCACAACCCGCCTCACACACACCACACCACCCGCAAACTCACCTTCAAACTCCCACTACAACCTCACCACATCAAATCATACCAACATAGCACATCCTCCCTTATCAACCACACGGCCTACCTCCACGCAGAAATTATCAATACACACCCTTCAACGGCCTCTCCCGATACCCTCGACACCCTTGCCTCGAAATTTACAGCACTACTCTCCCAACACATGGACCACGCAACCACCATATGGCCCCTCCTTCCCCCGAAGAAACCCCGCCCCACTACCTCGTCCATTAACCCCACCTGGCTATCTAAGAAAACACGCAAACTCATCCGCAAACTCCGCAGATGTAGCACCAACGGTGGCCCCCTACCCTTCGCCCAAACCCTCCTGCACACTTCCGACTACCTCTCCCCTACCGACATCCATCAACAATGCCAGGCACGCATACGCTTTCTACTACTGAACCACCACAGATATACTGCAAAAGATTAAAACCCGCGCCAATACTGCCTACGACGCCAGCCCAAAATCCTCCCACCGCCGCTTAAAAATTAAAAGTGGCCTCCTCCCCGCGCCCACCGCAACTCCGACTCTCCACCGCATTACCAAACCCGATAAAACCACAGCATCCTCCCCCTCAGCCGTCATGGAGGCGGTCCACTCCCACTTCACCACCGAACTCACACGTGCCACCCCGCCCGACCTACCCGTACCCCCCTGGGAACACCCTGACAACCCCGACAACTACACCATCGAACCCCGCGGAGACCCCTCCCTCACCCTCGCCGACATGATTACCCGAGATACATTTGATAAAACCCTCAACTCGCTAGGCACGGGCAAAGCCCCAGGCCCCGACGGTATCCCCAACGAAATTCTCAAATTTCTACCCCCGGAGACCCGCTCCGCCCTCTTCTCCCTCCTATCCCTCCTCGCCCACAATTCCTACACGCCCCCTAAATGGTGCCACAGCACAACATGCCTGCTACATGAAAAAGGAGACCCTACCCTCCTTGACAACTACCGCCCCATCGCCCTTATGAATAACCTTCTTAAGCTGTGGACCGCACTAAGCAAAGACGCAGGCTCGAAATACGCCGAAACCCACGGCATTCTCAGCGACCAGCAAGACGGCTTTCGAAAACACCGCAGCATCCACGACGCCCTCTCCTCCATCATCATGGCTATAGAGGACGCGAAACTCCACAATAAAGACATATACGTCATGTACGCGGACTTCAAGGGTGCGTTCAACGCAGCGGACCACCGCATCATGTTCAAACACATGCGCCAACTCGGTTTGCCCTCCACCTTTGTAGACACATGCGAACACCTATACGGGGTATCATCCACCGACTACATTACCCCATACGGTCCCACCCCCTCCATCGACATAAATCGGGGTACCCTGCAGGGCGACACCCTCTCCCCCTTTTTATTCACCCTCTTCCTGGAACCCTTCCTCCGCTGGCTCACTGTGGGCAGCCGGGGATATCGCCCAGGGCCCCCAGCCACTAACGTCGACCCTACAGAACCCACTGCCACATACCCAAGACACGGATTCGCCGACGACCTCAGCCTCGCCACGGGCTCGACCCCAAACATGGCCATCCAACTCCGGATACTCTCCCTCTTCAGCGCCTACACAGGTATGACCGTCAACATCCGAAAATGCTGCATTACCGGAGCCCTTTGGCATACAAGCAACGCCCTCTCCCTAGCCAACATCACCCTCCTCACATCCCGCTTCCAATCACAATTCATCACCATCAACTCCACCCCAGCACCCATCCCCTCCATAGGTCCCTCGGACACATACCGCGTCCTAGGGGTCGAACTCAACACCTCTCTCACCTTCACCAAACACTGGCACGAACTTAAACGCACTACCACATCCCTCATCAACGCCCTATCCTCCTCCCTACTAACCCAGTCCCGCAGAATACGCGTCATCCGTGGCCTCCTACTCGGAAAACATTTTACCCTCCAACTTGGCCTCTTCACCGACTCCCAACTGGACACCCTCGAAGGTCAAATCTGCCGCGCCCTCCGCTCCGCCGTCTCCTCGGTACGCAACCTCCCCCGCACCGCCCTCCACCGACCCACCTCCGACCTCGGTTACGGCCTCCCCTCCCTTAAAGCCCATGCCGCACAACTCACTGTCTGCCACCTCCACAAAGTGATGAAATACCCCGGATATAGGGGCCACATGGCCAGAGCCCACATACACACCATCTCCACCACATACTCCCACTGGCCCACCGAATCGATAATGTCAGGTAGACTCTCCCCACCCACGCTCAGATGCCTAGTGCGCGCCCAGCGCGACGCCGGGACTCAGTTTCACAACATTCCCCCCTCTCCCTCACCAACCCCATTGCCTCCACACTCCGCACCCACTTCACCCGCCAGGACGACGCACTCCTTGCATCACTCAGAGACAGAGCCACGCACATCACAGACCCTCACACATACAAGCAAGCATACTGCGATTTCTCAGCCCGCAAGACACACACCTCCCTCCTCCCCCGTCTTAACCCCCTCTGGCAAAATCACATAACCAAATGGTCACAAGTCCTCCTCCGCGCCAACCCTTCCTCCTTCATCCTCAAATCCTGCCGGTCCATCTCCAAACTCACGGGGTCCACCACTTCCCTCTCTATCCCAATTCGCCTTCTTGCCGCAATCCTTACCGAACCCTCCGACACTGTACACAACCGCCTCCCCGTCATAAACCTCACCCCCAAACAGGCATCCCCCCCCACCACTCTCCACCCCTCCTGGATTCCCCTCCTCACATCACACCTTCCCCGCCCCCCTCCTACCCTCTCCCCCATCACCCACTCCTTCCGCACCAAAAACTACCCCCCCACTGCACCCATCACGCACATAGACTCGACATACCTCACCCCCTCAGACCACGACTCCCCCCCCTGCGACGTAACGCGCATCATTTCCAATGTGGCGGTTAGCCTCTGAAAGCTAAACGCTAGCACAAATCTGTTCTAGTCTGTCTAGTTCTGTTGTTGCAAGATGGCAAATGATGTTGTCGAGAGGCAAAAGATGTTTTACTGCTGTACTTAGGCAGTAGTTGTTGTAAGTGAACAAAGGGAATTGTTAAAAGGTTCTGTCACCTCCCTCTACTGCACTGGGCTTAAATAGGTTTCAGCCCAGACTAGTTACGCCTGCAAGCTTCGCTTACGTGTCAGGCGTTAGTGCTGCTCAACCGTCGTCATCTGTCCTCGAGACACGGCCTGCCTAGCATTGGGTCTCACGACGCGGCTCCTTCTGCATTGAAGAGCTCGTTCTGGCGCGTCATCTGGCTGGTTAGATTAATTATGCATATCTGTACGTACCGGGAGGTACTGGTCGTACTGTAGCATCAGCACCATTACAATATTGCAGTAGCGACGTACCCACGAGTATACGTCCATCCTGTGGAAAAGCACGAATTGGTATCCGTAACGAGTACCTGTACAATGTCCTGCAATGTACTGTTGCAGGACTGTACTCGTCACACTCGTACCCTCCCCCTCTTGACAGATCAATGAGGCCGCCGCGAGGCAGACCTCCGTGGTTCTTGGCTCCTTTACTGAAGCAATTACTGGGACTCGGGAATGCGCGCTGGGTGAGCGTGCATGAAGTCAATGTACGCCTGAGTCTTGGCGAACTTGCGCCATTGGGGCGTCTCCAAGAATTCTTGTAACGCAATCGTCCGATGCACCTCGTTCAACCGGTGCCAGACAGGTGGAATGTCGTCATCACTGAAGTGCGTCATGAAGAGCAAATATTTGCCTCGTCGTCCAGGTAACGACTTGATGCACACAGCAGAGATGTGTGAGACGTCGAACTCCTCATCGTCTCCTTCAGGTACAGTTACAGGAACAGCTGGTCGTAGTGGAGCGGTAGAGCAGGGTCGTAAGTTGTTAACATGGAACACAGGATGTAAGCGTACTGTCGCTGGTAATTTCAACCTGTAACTGTGTTTTCCAATCTGCTCCTCCACTGGAAAAGGGCCGAGCTGTCTGTCTCTGAGCTTCCTGTTTGGTTGTCCTCGCAGAAAAAGATTTGCTGTGACGACTGACACCTTGTCTCCCTTAGTGAAGTGTGGCGCTGTAGACGGTTATGAGCGT
Source organism: Tetraselmis chui (assembly GCA_026401115.1). Classification (NCBI taxonomy): domain Eukaryota; kingdom Viridiplantae; phylum Chlorophyta; class Chlorodendrophyceae; order Chlorodendrales; family Chlorodendraceae; genus Tetraselmis; species Tetraselmis chui. Next base: position 34,685 of record JAPMLY010000134.1, read on the forward strand.
GCCTGCATCTCGTCCTTGTGTAGCTGTAATACAGAGCGTACCAAGTTGTGCACATCCTGTAACAATCTCAACCGTTCTGTTGCGTCTTGCGAAATTGGAATCGACGGTCGCATGATGAAGAGCAGGTCAGGAGGCTCCTCAGTTGTCATTGCATTTGCGAGTGAATTAAAATCTTCGCGTCCAGATGTCTGACCGCGTCCACCATTGTTACCACCTCCACGTCCACGTCCACGGCCACGTCCACGGCCACCTTTGTTACGTTTCCAGACGTTAGAGGCCTCCTCGAGAGGGTCCTCAAAGTTGCGCTTGCGTGTAGGCTGGGCAGATGGTCCAGCAGCAGACCTCGCATTGCCCAGTTCCGGTGAGTCTGTCACAACATTATTCAAAAAGTTTTGCAGCTCCACTAGCGTAGTCTGGTATCCTTGCTGAGCTCGGTGTGACTTAGCCAGTCTCTTGAGCGCATCATTCGCTAGGCCATTAATGAAGCGTACACACTGTACCTCAGCAGTCAGGTCTTGACGAGATCGACGTAAGTAGTCGTTGTACTGTTTAGTGAAGACCGCGTAACTCATTGTGTTGCTCTGCGTAAAGTTCATCAAAGCGTTAATAGCTTCGTCCTGAATGTTCGGAAGAAACGTAGACTTGCGTAACTCCTCAACAAGCTCGTTGTATGTAGACGGAATTGGAGGCTGATTTTTCCGGTTCAACCACCACCCACCTAGGTGTCCAGAAAACTGTGAAGTAACCCAGAACACTGCATCGTACGAGTCAGCCGTAATTCCAAGCATTATAAAACGCTGAGGCTGTGCTTCGAGCCAATCCTCCAGCTCATTAGGCACGCGACCATTCTGGTACGGTGAAGTAATAGCAGCCTTACGCTGAGTCTCCGTGAGGGTCACAGCTAGTCCAGCCAAGTTGTGAGTAGGCATCGGCATTCCCACTCGTAAATCTGTAGGTCCTTCTCCAGTCAGTCGGTTGATGTATCCACGAATCAGCAGCCAGACAGAACCAGAGTCGACCGTCGTAAACCGGGTATGCATGTGGAACTGTCTCGGGATAGACGTGTCGTCTTGCATGACCGGAACATGTTGTGTGATTGCTCGATAAAAAGATTCCCACTCAGCCACGTAACCAAAGTGAAGTAATTCACTCTTGTGCTTCTTAGCACGAAGTAACCCTGTCTGTGCGGGCGTAAGTGTCAGACCGTCAATGTTGATGGTTTCCGGTACGACGTAAGTATCATCCGGATTAACTGTCGACTGTGCCAAAACAGCCTGCTCGACCTGAGCAGGTGTACGTATGTTGTTCGTAGCAAACAGGACAGGAATAGAAGCCGAGTACACGTAGACAAGCTGTCGTCCTTGAGGTAGTGTAACGTTAACAGGTTCACCACTCAACAGCGTCAAATCATCCGGTGTCAAAACAAGACCGGTCTCCTCGTGTAACTCGCGAATAGCAGCGTCGACAGGCTCTTCATTAGGTAAGACAAAGCCAGCTGGGAACCAAGTTTTACCAGAACGAGGCTCACGCTGAAACACCAACTTCAAGTCCGACGATTTAGTTCCTCCAACGTGAATTACTAAAACCACGTAATGTCCAGCTCCGAGAGAAGCCATCTCAACTCAATCAAACAACGTCGAGCAGATCAACGAGCAACGAAAGCGTGCGTCGACCAAAGAGCTCCGAAACCAGTGTGGCGGTTAGCCTCTGAAAGCTAAACGCTAGCACAAATTTGTTCTAGTCTGTCTAGTTCTGTTGTTGCAAGATGGCAAATGATGTTGTCGAGAGGCAAAAGATGTTTTACTGCTGTACTTAGGCAGTAGTTGTTGTAAGTGAACAAAGGGAATTGTTAAAAGGTTATGTCACCTCCCTCTACTGCACTGGGCTTAAATAGGTTTCAGCCCAGACTAGTTACGCCTGCAAGCTTCGCTTACGTGTCAGGCGTTGGTGCTGCTCAACCGTCGTCATCTGTCCTCGAGACACGGCCTGCCTAGCATTGGGTCTCACGACGCGGCTCCTTCTGCATTGAAGAGCTCGTTCTGGCGCGTCATCTGGCTGGTTAGATTAATTATGCATATCTGTACGTACCGGGAGGTACTGGTCGTACTGTAGCATCAGCACCATTACAATATTGCAGTAGCGACGTACCCACGAGTATACGTCCATCCTGTGGAAAAGCACGAATTGGTATCCGTAACGAGTACATGTACAATGTCCTGCAATGTACTGTTGCAGGACTGTACTCGTCACACCAAACACAAAGACACAGAATACGGACAAACACAATACATGGTCGAATGGGCCCCGGAACACCTCACGGAATGGGATATACAACTCCAACTTGACGACGGCTTCCGCCTCATCTCTTCCACCCCCACCTCGGTATGCCTTCCCGCCCCCACCCCCGCCGATTGCTCCATATGCCACAACCCTCCGCACACAGAACCCACCTCCACCTGCTGCACATGCCCGCACTTTGCTGTCCATTCCCAATGCCGCCCCGCCCTAGGTCCCGCCACATGGCAATGCGACTGGTGCGCTCGCGGCCGGCAACACGACCTCACCCGCCTACACGAGGTCCAGTGGGCGCCTTGCCTCCAACTACACGACACCATCAGTGAGACCCCCTCCGGCCCTACCGCCCTCACCGCCTTTAACTCCGGCTTTGTCCCCTCCATCACTCCCATCCTGCCCGAACCCGGACCCCCCCCCCATGGACACATCCCCTAATCACATTCAACCACGACCCCATCAACCCCGACCTCGACATGCTCCCTACCGGTACATTTGCCATCCACGCACACCCATCACTTCACGACACCACAGTTCTCTGCACTCCCGACGGCCGCGCGGTCACCGCCCTCAATGGCCCCCGAGTCCGCCACCTCTACCAACTCTTCCGCCCCGACCTCTCCCACCATACGGTCGAAGAGGAGGTCTACCACCTCCTCACCCGCCTAGGCTCCCGCTCAGAAACCCGCTCACCCACACCCGCCACCACCACCCGCAACAGATGGGCCATAAGAGAGGAACTCCTCTCAGCTCTCCGTCACACACTCCACATCCAGACAGAGCTCTACTCAGACCCCCTCAACAAATCACTCCACTCGCACACCTACCACTCACTTTACCTCGAAGACATAGTCTTCTCATCCAGCGGCAGTAATGCCCGACACACATGGCAAGGCACCAACATCGCCAACCCCGAATACGACCACGAGTGCATGCGCCGCGCAATGGAACATGCAATCACCAGCGCACACCACACAGCCTCACACACCCCCAGCGCTACCATCCTCATTCTCCCCCGCTGGGAACACACACCATACCGCCACTCCAAATACATCAACTCCCCCTACACACACCACCTATACACCCTTCCCAACGACGCAAACACCTTCCTACCCCCCGACCAACACACATGCCATCCCACCCCTACCCCATTCGGCACGCGCTGGATGGTTGACATCTACCTCGTCGCTAACCCCCTCGCACTCTCCACCATGCCCTCACTCACAGCCATGACCGCACTCCACAACACCCTCGAATCTATATACGACACACACCTTCCAAGCCCCACCCTCACCATCCCACCTCCACACCTCACCGACTCCTACACACCACACTCAGCAGGGATCTACCATCTCCCCCCCAACCCTACTCATCCCCTTACCTTACCCCTCCATGAACGCATGAAACTAACATACTCCCCCACCAGAGGAATTCTTGCTTGCAACTGGCAGGACTTTGTATACATAGACGGCTCGAAAAAAGGGAGCAACTCCCCCCTCGGCGCGGCAGCCACACACCCCGCCTCGGACACCCGCGTCAAAATACTGGTGACTTCTACCCCTCCCTCCCACACAATCAATCGAGCTGAACTCGCCCGTATAGACATAGGCCTCCAACTCGGCCATACCCATCTCCTTACAGATAGTGCGTGCTCCCTCCGCCTCATACAAGGATACTTAAACTGCCCTACCGCTTATAGACACAACATCCACCGCGACACACTCATATCCATCACACACACCCTCAAAACCCGCTGCGACGCCGGCATCAGCACGCACCTCGGCAAAATTAAAGCACACAACCACTCACTCGGCAACGACCTCGCAGATGCACTCGCGAACCAAGTTGCATATGGTCAACCACCAGATACCACATACACCACAGGCTCGGACGTGTCAATTGGACACTGGACCTGGCCTTTCACCCTCATACCACAAATTCAAGGGGAACCCATACCCTACATATACACCAACCTCAAAGCCGACGCACACACCCACAGCTGCAAACACACACATACACCCCTCTCACAAACATCCAAACACGGTGCCCTCCTCGCCCGCGCCGCGGCAGACGGTGCCGACTTCACCTTCTGCAGACGGTGCCGACCACAAAAAACTCACAACACTCACCAACACCCAATTCACCCACAAGCAAGAATTCATATGCGGCATCCACAACACACGCTTGCTCACACACAACCCCACCATGCGATGTCCCATGTGTGGCCAATTCACCAGCAACGGCCACATGGCCGGTAACTGCCCATCCATGTCTGGCCTAAGACAGGACAGACTCAACAGCGCGCTACAGCTTCTACTATCTCTCCTTGAACGCCACAACGGAGGTCGCTGGGAGACTATCACTGCAAACTACGGTAACAAACCCATAAAGTCTTTCTCCCACCCCACCCCCACCCACACCCCTCTCGACTGCCGCCCCCCTCACCCCACCCACATGCCTACCCGCCTTGTTGCTGCTGACGAAGGTCTCTCGCCCGACTCCCTAACCTCGTGCCCCGCTATCCTCCCCCCCGAGATTCTCCCACCCGCACTACGTCCCCCGGCGCACAAACCCGATTTTATCCGCCTCCTCGAACCTCGCTTCGTCGGTCACACCAACGGCCGCCGCCGATACTCGTCTATCAAGAAAATACAGATAGGGGAGTGGAAGTACTGCACCGACCACAACCTCTCACATACAGCCCACCTGATTAGAGACAAATACACACCCCCCGCAAATGCCATCCGCAACCACTGGCCATGTACCGAAGTCGACATCCTCCCCATTATCATGAGCCGCACGGGCACACCACACTCATCCGCCATAGCCAGTCTCACCTCTCTCCTCACCCTCCGCACCGACCCTCCGGACAAACTCATCTCCAAAGCACGGCTCGACACATCTCGCATCCTTTCCACACTACATGAACACACCGTCCAATGGCTACATTATCTCCTCCTTGTATACCGCACCAAATCACGCATGACCTCTCGCCAAGCCTCGGCATAATGCACCTCCTCAAGCCCTTCTTGCACCACACCTTAACCCCGCACCATACCCTCCCCGGGGAGGAGTAAAGCCCCCGACCACACTTGGAGAGGTTGGACATAGGTGGTTCACGGTCTAGCCCTGACTTGTAAGTTCCCTGTATGGCATAGTTGGGAGGGCCCAGAGACAGCAGCCGACGCATCCGGCTTTTGGTGAAAAAATGGCGCATACGGTACATGTTGTAAACAATTTCAATTTCAATTTCAATCTCAATACCTGCAGTGAGACATCTTCTCATCTCCTCCCATCTGCACCACCACCTAGCAATCGAGCAGCAAGAAAATGGAATAAAACAGATTTGTGCCTGCGGTCAGCTTTAGAAGGCTAACCGCCACACTTGTTTCGGAGCTCTTGGTCGACACACATTTTTCGCTGTCGTTTGACTTGCTCGCCGTTGCTTGATTGATTCGGAATAGCTTTTGTTGGACGTGGTCGTTACGTGGTGGTCGTACTTCATGTTGGTGGATCTAAGATTGCCGACGTTAAGCTCGTGTTACAACGTGAGCCTCGTTCGGGTAAAACCCGGTTCCTAGCAGGTAAGATTTCATCTGACGAGGAGCATGTTGATGCTGCCGTTCGCGAGTTGCATGAGGAAACTTGCCTTATTTTGACTCATGATCACTTAACGTTGTTGAGTGACGCACCGGTTCGTGTCGCTTTACCTGTCGGACACCAACTTGCTTACATCTATTCGGCTTCCGTCCCGGTTCCTTATGTGACGACTCATTTGCGTACCCCTACTCAGCTTGAGCATGCTATTAGTGCCCAGTCCACTATTAATGCTCATGGTTCGTACGTCGTTCCGGAGACAATTGATATTGGTGGTCTTTCACTTAAGCCCGCTAAGAATGGGTTACTTCCATCCATGAAGCCAAAAAGCGAGTTACTTCACTTTGGTTACATGACTAAGTGGGAGATTTTTCGTCGTGTAGTTTTCACGAACCAAGTTCTCCACTATGATGACCCATGACCCGCCAATCCCGAGGCAATTCTTTATGTACCCTCGGTTTACTGTCGTCGACTCTCGCCCCGTCTAGCTTCTTATTCGTGGTTACATCAATCAGTTGTGTGGGCGGACTCCGATTGGTTTACGCTTGGGAGCCCTAGTTCCGACGACCAATTTTGCTGGTCTACCCGTGACTCTTACGGAGACTCAGCGCAAGGCTGCAATTAACTCACCAATGCAGTATGGTTGTTTTCCCCGTGACCTTGAAGATTGGCTTGAGGCACAGCCGCAACGCGTTGTCTTGCTTGGAATTACGGCTGATTCTTACGACCCAGTGATATGGGTCACTGCACAGTTTTCTGGACCCCTGAACAAGTGATGGTTAACCCGTAAATAGCATGCCGCTATACCGGCTACGTTTAATCTGCTTGTCGCGGAGCTTCGGAAGACTGCTCTGCTACCTAACATCCAAGATGACGCCATTAACGCTCTCCTTAGCATGACGCAGGGTAATATGAGTTACGCCGTTTACACCCATCAGTTCAACGACTTTTTACGGCGGTCTCGTCAGCAACTGATAGCCGACCTGCAATGTGTTTGCTTCATCAATGGACTGGCTAATAATGACTGACTTACAGACCCAAGCCAAGTCTCATCGAGCAAAGAAGGGTTACACAGTCAACCTCGTGGAGCTATAGAACTTCCTCAACGACGTCGTGACAGATACACCCCACCTAGGAGGTGTGAAGTCAAGAGGTAGACCGTCGAACACACATGGAGGTGGACAACCGACCAAGAAGCGCACCTATGAGGACCCTTTAACTGGAGCCTCTAAAATCTGGAAGCGTAATAACGGTGTTGATCGTGGACGTGGACGTGGAGGAGGTCAAGGTGGTCGTGGCTGAATTCTCAAAACATTGGCCGAATTGATTTTAGCGCTATTGCTAATGCGTTGACTTCCAAGGAGCGCATGTGTCATATCGAGGAAGGACTATGCATCAAGTGTCATAAGAAGGGACACCGTATGTTTAAGTGCCCAAAGCTGAGGGGCAGGGCAGGTATGGGTGCGCCATCTAAGAAGCAATGATGGTGGCAATGTTGTTCTGCACATGAACTGAAGCAGCCGGCTACATCTAATGGTCGTCTTGAGACATTGTTAGCGATAGTGGTCGTCGAAACGCCTTTGACATCTCCATCGACTACAGTTGCGACACTTGCAACTTTAGTCGCAGGTCATCGACGTCAGAACAAGCAGAGACATAGTCGTAAACTTGTAACCAAACGTTCGATTGATTGGAAACTGGTTGACTATGTATTCGAACCTATGCACGCACACTTTGACTTGGAGGGATGTGCTGATGATGAAGGTCTAAACTCGCACGGTGACTTACCTCACTGTTCGCCGAGTAACTCGATTCCAGAGAGGGATTTGTCAAGAGAACGGGTGTTCATTAATCCGCCCTGGGAGTTAGCTGAACATATTGGCCGTCATTTTGAGAGTTGTCGCCGTACAACTCCAACATCTACAATGGCTGTGTTTTTTCTACCTAAGTAGCGTGGGAAAAGTTCAACGAGCTCACTCGTCATTTGAAACTCTATCAAGAAACCCAGCCCGGACACAGCTTTTTACTCGCCAGTCGGTGGAGAATCCTGCCCAGCAACAGGTGGTTACACGGATTCGGGAACGGATAGTTACACGTAGGTCGTGCCGGCCCCGCATGGGGGCCGGCTGTGGTGATTAGAGAAGTGAGAAGGAGAGAGATGGCGGCCGGCGAAGGCACCGGCAAGGCCGGCCGACCGCCACTAATAGGGAATAGAGTACCGCTAATAGCATAACACTAAGTACTAGGATGACAAATAGCTACCTTGTACATAAGCACTAGGCAACGGGATGCTAGTGCTAACAACTCTAGATCATTGGCTTGTACAACTTTGGTTAGTCGACGCAGATTGTACCTATTACGATTAGGCACCGACTACAGTTCTTTACCAACCTACCTCGGTACATGTACCTTTTGTCGACACGGAAGAGTCCATCGCCACGCTACAACACTTTTCTTCGACAGCTACCGCCCCTCTTACTACCGCCCCTCACGGAAGCTCGACCGTTGTTTCGAACCGGGCTGACTGTGAAAATTCCTGATGGTGGACAGCTGATTTTTGGCTTGGTGGATTGCGCTGCAAGTCTTGACTTTGTGTATGAAGACTTTGTGAGACGCTCTACGTCATGTACGCAGATTTCAAAGGCGCCTTCAACGCCGCGGACCACCGCATCATGTTCAAACACATGCGTCAACTCGGTATGCCCCCCACCTTTGTCGACACATGCGAACACCTCTACGGGGTCTCAACCACAGACTATATTACACCATAAGGCCCCACCCCTTCTATCGACATTAATCGCGGCACCCTCCAGGGAGACACCCTCTCCCCCTTCCTCTTCACTCTCTTCCTTGAACCCTTCCTTCAATGCTCACGGTGGGAAGCCGGGGCTACCGCCCAGGCCCCCCTGCCACTAACGTCGACCCCACAGAACCCACAGTCACATAACCAGGACACGGCTTCGCCGACGACCTCAGCCTCGCCACGGGCTCGACCCCCAACATGACCATCCAGCTCAGGAAACTCTCCCTCTTCAGCGCCTACACGGGCATGACCGTCAACATCCGCAAATGCTGCATCACCGGCGCCCTCTGGCGCACAGGCAACGCCCTCACCCTCGCCAACACTACCCTCCTCGCATCCCGCCTGCACACTCAGTTCATCACCCTCAACTCCACCCCGGCCCCCATTCCCTCCATTGGCCCCACGGATACATACCGCGTCCTAAGGGTAGAACTGAACACGTCCCTCACCTTCACCAAACACTGGCACGAACTAAAACGTACCACTGCATCCCTCATCACCACCCTTTCCACCTCCCCACTAACACAATCCCGCAGAATCAGGGTCATCCGTGGACTACTCATCGGGAAACATTTCACCCTCCAGCTCGGCCTCTTCACCGACTCCCAACTCGACACTCTGGAAGGACAAATCTGCCGCGCAATCCGCTCCGCCGTCTCCTCGGTACGTGGCCTTCCCCGCACCGCCCTTCACCGCCCTACCTCCGACCTAGGGTACGGCCTCCCCTCCCTCAAAACCCACGCCGCACAACTCACAGTTTGCCACCTACATAAAATCATGAACAACCCAGGCTATAGAGGCCACATGGCCCGCGCCCACATCCGCACCTTATCCACTTCATACTCCCACTGGCCCTCGGAATCCATCATGTCAACCTGTTACACCCCACCCACACTCAAGTGCTTAGTAAGGGCTCAGCGCGATGCGGGCACCCTATTCCACAACATCCCTCCACTCTCCCTCACCAACCCTATCGCCTCCACAATCCGCGCCGACTTCAACACTCAAGACAACACCCTCCTCGCCTCACTCCGGGACAAAGCCACACACATCACCGACCCTCACACATATAAGCAAGCCTACTGCGATTTCTCTCCCCGCAAAACACACGCCTCCCTCCTCCCCCGCCTCAACCCCCTCTGGAAAAATCATATCACCACGTGGCCACAAGTCCTCCTCAGAGCCACCTCATCCTCCCTCATCCTCAAATCATGCAAATCCATCACCACACTCACGGGGTCCACCACCTCACTCTCGGTCCCCATCCGCCTCCTCGCCCCAATCCTCACCGAGCCCCTCGATACTATCCACAACCACCTCCCCATCACAAGCCTCACTACCAAACAAGCATCCCCCCCACCACTATACACCCCTCATGGATTCCCCTCCTCTCCCCACACCTCCCTCGCTCACCCCCCACCCCCTCATCCGGCATCCACACCTCCCGCAACACTCGCCCCACCCCCACCGCACCCACCACACACTTAGACACAGAATACCTCACCCCCTCAGACCACCACTACCCCCCCTGCGACGTTACACGCATCATTTCCAAACACAAGGACACAGAATACGGCCAAACGCAGTACATGGTTGAATGGGCCCCGGAACACCTCACGGAATGGGACATCCAACTCCAACTCGACGACGGCTTCCGCCTCATCTCCTCCACCCCCACATCGGTATACCTCCCCACCCCCTCCCCCGCCAACTGCTCCATTTGTCATGACCCTCTGCACACAAAACCCACCTCCACCTGCTGCACATGCCCGCACTTTGCCATACACTCCCAATGCCGCCCAGCTCAGGGACCCGCCTCATGGCAGTGCGAATGGTGCGCTCGCGGACAGCAACACGACCTCACCCACCTTCACGAAGTCCAGTGGGCCCCATGCCTACAATTACACGACACCATCAGTGAGACCCCCTCCGGCCCCACCGCCCTCACCGCATTCAACTCCGGCTTTGTCCCCTCCTCCACACCCATTCTGCCAGAACCCGGACCCCCTCCATGGTCACACCCCCTAATCACATTTAACCATGACCCCATCAACCCCGACCTCGACATGCTCCCTACCGGCAAATTCGCCATCCACGCACATCCGATACTTCACGACACCGCCGTACTATGCACTCCCGACGGCCGCGCGGTCACCACCCTTAACGGCCCCCGCGTCCGACACCTCTACCAACTCTTCCGCCCCGACCTCTCACAACATGCGTTCGAAGAGGAGGTCTACCACCTCCTCACTCGCCTAGGTTCCCGCTCAGAAATCCACTCACCCACACCCGCCACCACCACCCGTAATAGATGGGCCACTAGAGAAGACCTACTCACAGCTCTCCGCCACACATTCCACATACAGACAGAACTCTACTCCGACCCCCTCACTAAATCCCTCCACTCCCACACATACCACTCCCTCTACCCCGAAGACATAGTCTTCTCATCTAGTGGCAGCAACGCCCCACACACATGGCACGGCACCAACATCGCCAACCCCGAATACGACCACGAATGCATGCGCCGCGCCATGGAACACGCAATCACCAGCGCACACCTCACTGCACCTCACACACCCAGCGCAACCATCCTCATCCTCCCCCGATGGGAACACACACCGTACCGCCACTCCAAATACATCGACTCCCCATACACCCACCACCTTTACACCCTCCCCAACGACGCAAACACCTTCCTACCCCCCGACCAACACACTGGCACTCCCACCCCTACCCCATTCGGCACACGCTGGATGTCGACATATACCTCGTCGCCAACCCCCTCGCACTCTCCACCCTCCCGTCACCCACAGCCATGACCGCACTCCACAACACCCTGGAGTCTATCTACGGCACTCACCTCCCCATCCCCGCCATCACCCCCCCCCACCTCTTCGACACCTACTCACCCCACTCAGCAGGCATATACCACCTCCCCCCGAACCCAACTCACCCCATCACATACCCCCTCCCCGAACGCCTGCATCTAACATACCCCCCCACCAGAGGTACTCTTGCTTGGAACTGGCAGGACTTTGTCTACACAAACGGCTCGAAAAAAGGCAGCTCGTCCCCCCTCGGAGCAGCAGCTACCCACCCCGCCTCGGACACTAGAATAAAAATTCTGGTGACCTCTACCCCTCCCTCCCACACAATAAATCGCGCTGAATTAGCTGGCATAGGTATCGGCCTCCAACTTGGCCGCACCCACCTCCTCACAGACAGTGCGTGCTCCCTCCGCCTCATACAAAGATACTTAATATGCCCTTCCGCTTACAGACACAACATCCACCGCGACACCCTCCTATCCATCACACACACCCTTAAAACCCGCTGCGACGCAGGCATACGCACACACCTTGGCAAAATCAAAGCACATAACCACTCCCTAGGCAACGACCTCGCAGACACCCTCGCCAACCAAGTCGCGGATGGTCACCCACCCGACACTACATACACCACATGCTCATAGGTCACGATAGGCCACTGGACCTTGCCTTACACCCTCATTCCACAAACCCTAGGGGACCCATTACCCTATAGATACACCAACCTCAAAGCCGACGCACACACCTACAGCACCAAACACACCCACACACCCCTCTCGCATACCACCAAACACGGTGCCCTCCTCGCCCGCGCCGCGGAGGACGGCGCCGATTTCTCTTACCCCAAAACCACTCAACCCTCACTAATATCCAATTCACACACAAGCAAGAATTCATGTGGGGAGTCCATAACACCCGCCTTCTTACTCATAACCCCACCCTGTGCTGCCCCCATGTGTGGCCAATTCACCAGCAACGGTCACATGGCCGGTAACTGCCCCACCATGTCTGGCCTAAGACATGACCGACACAACAGCGCGCTACAACTCCTACTCTCCCTATTGGAGCGCCACAACGGAGGACGCTGGGAAACCATCACTGCAGACTTCGGTAACAAACCCATCAAATCTTTTGCCTCTCCCACTCCTACCCACACTCCACTTGACTGCCACCCACCTCACCCCACCCACATGCCCACCCGCCTGCTTGATGCTAACGAATGTCTCTCGACCGACTCCCTAACCTCGTGTCCCGCCGTCCTCCCACCTGAGATTCTCCCCCCTGCGCTACGACCCCCCGCACACAAACCCGACTTTATCCGCATCCTCGAACCCCAATTCGTTGGTCACTCACTCGGTCGCCGACGTTACGCATCCATAAAAAAGATTCAGATAGGGGAATGGAAGTACTGCACGGACAATAACCTCTCCCACACAGCTAACCTCATACGAGCCAAATACACACCCCTTGCAAACGCCATCCGCAACCACTGGCAAGGCACAGTGGTTGACATCCTTCCCATCGTCATGAGCCGCACATGCACACCGCACCCCTCCACCATCACGAGTCTCACCTCCCTACTCACCGCCCGCACCGACCCCCCTGATAAACTCATCTCCAAAGCACGCCTCGAAACGTCTCGCATCCTTGCACAACTCCACACGCATACTGTCCAATGGCTACATCATCTCCTGCTCATATACAGCATCAAATCCCGCACGACCTCCCGCCGCGCCCCCGCACACTGCCCCTTCGCACGCCCCTGACTGCATGCCGCCCTCGCCTCGTCTTTCACATCTCCCCGGGGGGGAGTAAAACCCCCGACACTTCCCCGGAGAGGTTGGATTAGGTGGTTAACGGTCTAGCCCTGACTTGTAAGTTCCCTGTATGGCATAGTTGGGAGGGCCTAGAGACAGCAGCCGACGCATCCGGCTTTTGGTGAAAAACCGGCGCATACGGTACATGTTGTAAACAATTTCAATTTCAATTTTGTGAGACGATTTGCTTTAAAGACTCGTAAGTCCTTGACTAAGACACCAGTTCGACTTGCTAAGGGACAGCATGTGACCTCTTCGACAGTCTGTGATGTGACTTTTGAGCTGGCTCGACATGAAATCAAACGGACTTTTTACGTCTTACGTGATCTACGTGTTGTTGATTTGGTCCTGGGTTTACCATGGCGTGACGACGAACATGCCTCTTTACATTTTGGTACTACCCGAGTTCTTACTCTTATGGATGGCACATCAATGGAGACTCCGCTTGAGGAGCGACGCCCTGAGTGTCTACTTATTTCGTCTACTAACGTTCAGAAACTCGTGCGCAAGACGCGCCGTAGCAAGGGACGTACAACAAAACTTTACATGCTTCGCGTAACGCCAACCACAGATCAACAAAATGAGTTTCACACTGGAGAGGAGCTTACTGCAAACCAACGTGAAAACTTCCGGTCGTTACTCTACGATGACTTCCCGGAGTTACTGTAGCCCGTCGACTCTCCGCCCGTAAGTCGACAGTGGGATCATCCCATCGAAACAATTGGCCCGATGAAACGTCAACAACTCAACATATTGTCATCTGCTGAGCGCGCTGAGCTAACCCGACAGCTCAAAGACGCCATGGACGCTTATCCGTCCCAGCCACAGTGAGTTCGGCTCGCCAATTCTTTTTGTGCGAAAGGCTGATGGCTCGCTTCGACTATGTATCGACTATCATGGCCTTAACGAGGTTACGCGTAAGGACGCGTACCCGCTTCCGCGTGTGGACGACACTTTTGACGAACTTAAGGACGCAAACTTTTACACTCACCTCGACATCTCCTTTGGCTTCTAGCAAGTTCGAGTGCGTGATCATGGCATTCACAAGACGGCTTTTCAGACCCTTGATGGCTTGATGGAATGGGTCGCCATGCCGTTCGGACTGTGCAATGCTCCCGCTTCCTTTCACATGATGATGAACGATATTCTTCGCGACTTTTTACATAAGCTCGTAACCGTCTAATTGGATCTTACCGTCATTAAAGACAGTAATGAAATCCAAATAAGTACTAAGTACAACTGAACCGAAAAACATGGATGGGTCGGTAGCTCGAATGAGCAACGCCCACCGTCTTCGCTCAGGGCCTTGCCTCCCGATGAGCGACATACTAGTGGACATAGGGCCCATTGAACAACATACACCGTGCACCTCTTCCCGATCGAGCCTAGCTCACCTTGGTCAGCGGATCCGTAGAAACATCAGACGGTACACACAGCAAGGCACATCTTTCAGAGTTTTGAATCATGCCCCCCCGACAACTCTCACGCCACCCACTTCAAATTCCACACCATTACCCGCCTCACTACTGAGGACACACGGAATCCAACACCACTTACAAAAAATACCCCTCCGCGAAGGCGGCGCACCACACCGCGCCCCACCGACCGTCCGGAAGTTCACATCCGCCGTCAACATCATCCAAAGCAAGGCCCCATCATGCCTGGTCGTGTGCCGCCAACACACGCACCCCACTGCAAAGCCAACTCTAAAATCCACGACCAACCTACCTACCTCCATACCCTACTACAAACCCACCTCGGTCAACATGTCTTCACCCTCTAACCTCCCTCCTACGTACAAGTAGGTGCTACTGCGGGACCGGCATGCGCATGTGCACAATGCGGACCCTTACAACCCCCGGAGCCGCCTCGCGGGACACCCTCTGGCTCCGTTCCTCACCGTGCCCCAACCACCCCCAACCGAACAGGAATTGGGCACTGCCGTGGACCCCTTCCCTAGCCGAGGACTCCAGACACCTCTGGTCCTCGCCGCCCCGTGGTCAAATTCTGACCTGGGACATGCCGACGACTTCACAGCTCGCACAATCGACTCTTACCTACTCACAAGTTGGTACTCCACCTCCCTCCCCCACCTTGCCAGCTTTTGGCTACATGGCGTCTTCCTGCCGGAATCGACTCGTCCCTCGGACTCGTTACTCTCGATCTGCTCAGTCGCCCGTCGAACTAGATCGACGACCTCCCAGTTCGAAAAAAAAATGTAATCGGCCGGGACCTTGTCCATCACTCGCTTTGGACGGCGAACGCCGCTCGCACACTCCATCCGTCTATGGCCCCGTGTCTCGACAACACTCCCCTACCCGTCCACATCGCTTCGGGCTTCCATGAGGTTCGCCTGGACATCCCCACCCCATGCACAACGGTACGACTCTTGTATCAACTCACTTCACAGCAACGTGAACTCAGATCGGCCGGTCCGGCGCCACCCCAGGCAGCGGCCCTCCCCATATGCTGACCAAACTGACTCAGCAAAAAAATTTAGATTCTCAGAGCTGTCACAGTTCCCGAACTATCGGGTCGTCGCGTTAAATTTAGGTCTCCCCTCATCATTAATTTCTTTGGCCCAGAAATCCTCGCCCTTGTACATGACCTCCTCACCGACCGCCTTGCATTCGAACTCGCCCCAGCCGGGACCAACCCCTCGTCCCCCTTGCCCACCCAAGTTGAAGACCTCCCGTAGTCGACACAGTTCCTACTCCAATTGCGGACGCCCTCCAACCACTGGATGACCTGACCCCGATCGAGGGTGAACCCTCTTTGTGACGAGTACAATCCTGCAACAGTACATTGCAGGACATTGTACAGGTACTCGTTACGGATTCCAATTCGTGCCTTTCCACAGGACGGACGTATACTCGTGGGTACGTCGCTACTGCAATATTGTAATGGTGCTAATGCTACAGTACGACCAGTACCTCCCGGTACGTACAGATATGCATAATTAATCTAACTAGCCAGATGACGCGCCAGAACAAGCTCTTCAATGTAGAAGGAGCCGCGTCGTGAGACCCAATGCTAGGCAGGCCGTGTCTCGAGGACAGATGACGACGGTTGAGCAGCACTAACGCCTGACGCGTAAGCGAAGCTTGCAGGCGTAACTAGTCTGGGCTGAAACCTATTTAAGCCCAGTGCAGTAGAGGGAGGTGACAGAACCTTTTAACAATTCCTTTGTTCACTTACAACATCTACTGCCTAAGTAGAGCAGTGAAACATCTCTCATCAATTGCCTCTCGACAACATCATTTGCCATCTTGCAACAACAGAACTAGACAGACTAGAACAGATTTGTGCTAGCGTTTAGCTTTCAGAGGCTAACCGCCACACTGGTTTCGGAGCTCTTTGGTCGACGCACGCTTTCGTTGCTCGTTGATCTGCTCGACGTTGTTTGATTGAGTTGAGATGGCTTCTCTTGGAGCTGGACATTACGTGGTTTTAGTAATTCACGTTGGAGGAACTAAACCGTCGGACTTGAAGTTGGTGTTTCAGCGTGAGCCTCGTTCTGGTAAAACTTGGTTCACAGCTGGCTCTGTCTTACCTAACGAAGAGCCTGTCGACGCTGCTATTCGCGAGTTACACGAGGAGACCGGTCTTGTTTTGACATCGGATGATTTGACGCTGTTGAGTGGTGAACCTGTTAACGTTACACTACCTCAAGGACGACAGCTTGTTTACGTGTACTCGGCTTCTATTCCTGTCTTGTTTGCTACGAACAACTTACGTACACCTGCTCAGGTCGAGCAGGCTGTTTTGGCACAGTCGACAGTTAATCCGGATGGCACTTACGTCGTCCCGGAAACCATCAACATTGACGGTCTAACACTTACGCCCTCACAGAAGGGGTTACTTCGTGCTGAGAAGCACAAGAGTGAATTACTTCACTTTGGTTACGTGACTCGGTGGGAATCTTTTTATCGAGCAATCACACAACATGTTCAAGTCATGCAAGACGACAGGTCTATCCCGAGACAGTTCCACATGTACTCCCGGTTTACGACGGTCGACTCTGGTTCTGTATGGCTTCTGATTCGCGGACACATTAATCGACTGACTGGTGAAGGACCTACGGATTTACGAGTGGGAATGCCGATGCCTACCCACAACTTGGCTGGACTATCTGTGACCCTCACGGAGACTCAGCGTAAGGCTGCTATTACTTCACCGTACCAGAATGGTCAGGTACCTCATGTACTGGAGGATTGGCTCGAAGCACAGCCTCAGCGTTTTATAATGCTTGGAATTACGGCTAACTCGTACGATGCAGTGTTCTGGGTTACTTCACAGTTTTCTGGACACCTAGGTGGGTGGTGGTTGAACCGGAAAAATCAGCCTCCAATTCCATCTACGTACAACGAGCTTGTTGCGGAGTTACGCAAGTCGACGTTTCTTCCGAACATTCAGGACGACGCAATTAACGCTTTGCTAAGCTTTACGCAGAGCAACACGATGAGTTACGCGGTTTTCACTAAACAGTACAACGACTACTTACGTCGGTCTCGTCAACACCTGACAGCTGAGGTACAGTGTGTACGCTTCATTAATGGCCTATCGAACGAAGCGCTCAAGAGACTAGCTAAGTCACACCGAGCTCGTCAGGGATACCAGACTACGCTAGTGGAGCTGCAAAACTTTTTGAATAATGTCGTGACAGACTCGCCGGAACTAGGCAATGCAAGGTCTGCTGCTGGACCATCTGCCCAGCCTACACGCAAGCGCAACTTTGAGGACCCTCTCGAGGAAGCCTCTAACGTATGGAAACGTAACAAAGGTGGCCGTGGACGTGGCCGTGGACGTGGACGTGGAGGTGGCAACAATGGTGGACGTGGTCAAATATCTGGTCGCGAAGATTTTAATTCACTCGCAAATGCAATGACAGCTGAGGAGCGCAAGCGACACATGGACGAAGGACTCTGCTTCAAGTGCCACAAGAAGGGACACCGTTTGTTCCAATGCCCGGAGTTCAAAGGCAAGGCACCAATGCAACCTAAGAAGCAATGATGGTGGCAAGGCTGTTCTACAAATGAACTGGAGCAGCCGGCTACATCTACTGTTCATTCTGAGACACTGTTAGCGACAGAGGTCGTCGACACACCTTCGACATCTCCATCGACTACAGTTGCGACACCTGTAACGCAAGTAGCAGGTCGTCGTCGTCAGATTAAGCAGAGACAGAGTCGTAAAACTGTAACCAGACGTTCAGTTGATTGGAAACTGGTTGACTCAGTCTTTGACCCTCTGCATGCACGATTCAACTTCACGTTGGAGGGATGTGCTGATGATGAAGGTCTTAACTCGCACGGTGACTTACTTCACTGTTCGCCGAGTGACTCGATTCTAGACAGAGACTTGACAGGATAACGGGTGTTCATCAACCCACCCTGGGAGTTAGCTGAGCAGATTGCGCAGCATTTTGAGAATTGTCGTCGAACATCTCCGACATCTACGATGGCTGTATTTGTACTACCGAAATGGGCGAAATTTACACAGGTGACTAAGCACTGGAAACTCTACCAAGAATTCCCAGCAAGGACACAGCTTTTTACAAGTCAATCACTGGAAAACCCAGCTCGACAGGAGGTGGTTGCTCCAGCCCCTTGGCCTGTACAGCTGTGGTTAGTCGACGCAGATTGTGCGTTTAACGACTCACCAGAACCTATAGCACCTGATCAACCCGACTCGGTACCTGTACCAACAGACGACTCGGAACAGTCCATCGCTACGCTGCGACAATTTTCTTCGCCAACTACAGCACTACTGACTGACCTCACGGAAGCTCGCCCGTTAATTCGAACTGAGCTGACTGTAAAAACTCCTGATGGCGGACACCAAATTTCTGGAATAGTGGACTGCGCTGCGACACTTGATTTTGTGTCAGAGGACTTTGTACGACGCTTTGCTTTACAGACTCGGAAGTCTGCAAGTAAGACCCCAGTTCGTCTCGCTAACGGACAACGAGTGACTTCTACGACAGTCTGCGACGTCACTTTTGAGCTGGCTCGACACGAGTTTCAACGGACTTTTTACGTTCTACGTGATTTACGTACAGCTGATTTAATCATGGGCTTACCATGGCTTGATGACGAACATGCCTCTTTACAATTTGGTACAACCAGAATTTTTACACTAATGGACGGCACAGCAGTGGAGACTACACTCGAGGAACGACGCCCTGAGTGTCTACTCCTGTCGTCTACGAAAGTTCAGAAGCTTATGCGCAAGACGCGCCGCAGCAGAGGACGTCATGCTGATTTTTACGTCATTGAACTTACGTCAGCTGCCAAACAATCAACAGAGTTTCACACTGGAGAGGAACTAACTGCAGAACAACGTGACAACTTCCGGTCGTTACTTTTTGAAGACTTCCCGGAGTTACTCCAACCTGTCGACTCTCCGCCAGTAAGCCGACAGTGGGATCACCCCATTGAAACAATTGGCCCAATGCGACGCCAACGACTGAACAGATTGTCACCCGCAGAGCGCGCTGAGCTTAATCGACAGCTCAAAGACGCAGTGGAAGCTGGTTTGATACGCCCCAGCTACAGTGAGTTCGGCTCGCCAATTCTTTTTGTGCGAAAAGCTGATGGCTCGCTACGTCTGTGCATTGACTACCGTGGTCTTAACGAGGTTACGCGTAAAGATGCTTACCCGTTACCGCGTGTGGACGACACTCTGGACGAACTTAAGGATGCGAATTTTTACACACACCTCGACCTCGCTTCTGGATTCTGGCAAGTTCGAGTGCGTGATCAGGACATTCACAAGACGGCTTTTCAGACCCCTGATGGCTTAATGGAATGGGTCGCCATGCCGTTTGGACTGTGCAACGCACCAGGTACATTTCAGAGGATGATGAACGACATTCTTCGCGACTTTTTACATAAGTTCGTGACAGTCTACCTCGATGACGTCTGTATCTACAGTCGAACTCTGGAAGAGCACCTGGAGCACCTACGTCTAGTGCTACAACGATTCAAGGAGGAAGGGCTGAAATTACGCCTTAAGAAATGCTTCTTCGGATTGCAAGAAATGGAGTATTTGGGCTACACTGTGTCAGCCGGGAAAACTTCGGTTTCCACAAAGAAAGTCGAGGCCGTTGCAGACTGGCCAGTGCCCAAGACGCAGAAGGAGGTTCGCAGTTTCGTACAGTTCTGCAACTTCTATGCGAGATTTATACACCATTTTAGCGACCTTACGGCTCCATTGACGGACTTACTGCGGAAGTCCCAGCCACAGAAGGTTACGTTGACGCCTGCCTGTTTGGAAGCCTTCGAG
This sequence comes from Tetraselmis chui, assembly GCA_026401115.1. Lineage (NCBI taxonomy): Eukaryota > Viridiplantae > Chlorophyta > Chlorodendrophyceae > Chlorodendrales > Chlorodendraceae > Tetraselmis > Tetraselmis chui. Next base: position 55,312 of record JAPMLY010000134.1, read on the forward strand.
ACTCTCAAGTTGCGGCTCATTTCCGCGCCATGCCTGATCCTTCCGGAGGTCGGCTCGGACGCGACGTTCACCGTGGCTACAGATGCATCAACAGTGGGGATTGCAGCAGTCATGTTGCAAGACCAAGGAGGCGGTCTTCAACCAGTCTCTTACTGGGCGCGTAAGCTGAATCCAGCTGAGCGTGGTAACACTTACTCTGCGTACGACTTAGAAGCTTTGGCCGTATGCGAAGCTGTCAAGCATTGGAGGTGCTATCTTGAAGGCTGTTCTAAGTTCCTTGTCGTAACAGACCACGACACACTGCGACATCTGCTCAGGCAACCGAACAACAGGTTGAACAAGCGGCAAGCAAAATACCTGCGGGATTTGCAACCGTTTGTGGGCTCGATGACACTTGCATATCGCAAGGGAGCTCTGAACGAAGCCGACCCGTTAAGCCGGCGTCCAGACTTCGTACCTCAGGCCACATTACCCTTATTTTGGGATGGCGAGGTTCCGTCAGATCGAGAATTACGACGGAAGTCCCAGCTGCTGTTTGAAGACGCACAGTTAAATTCACTGACTGTTGAAGCGTTGCAGCTGAGCCCTGAGTTCGCTGATCTCATTCGCGAGGGGTTCTCACAAGATTCGTTTTATGGGGACGATGGTGAGTGGACAAGAGACAGCCGGATAGAAGCAAGAGATGGGTACTTTTGGCGTCTCAATCGCCTCTGTATTCCACAGAACTCTGAGCTCCGACTGAGATTGATCACAGAGCTGCACGAAAGTTCGTCAGCTGGTCACAGAGGAGTTGCTAGCACTCTTGCTAAAGCACTCGACAGATTCTGGTGGAAACGAATCCGCCAAGACGTGAAAGATTTTTGTGAACGCAGCGTCGTGTGCCGACGAGCGAAGATTCGACCGCAGATGGCTGCGACTCTTTACCCATTACCTGTTCCACCCAGACCGTGGCACACAGTTGGTCTTGACTACCTGACACACTTGCTTGAGAGCAATGGCTTTAACAGTGTGCTGATTGTGGTAGACCATCTAACTCGAATGGCCCATTTTCTGCCATGTACAGAGTCGATTACTGCCGAAGAAACTGCCACTTTGTTTTTACAGGGAGTCTACCGCTTACATGGACTTCCCCGTGTGCTAATCAGCGACCGCGACCCAAAATTTGTCAGCGCTTTCTGGCAGACACTCTGGAGACGCCTTGGAACGCGTCTGAACATGTCTTCCAATCGACACCCAGAAACAGACGGATTGACAGAGCGCGTGAACAACACGTTTCAGCAGCTTCTTCGTTGCTTCTGTTGCTATGATGGCTCTGACTGGTCGACACTTTTACCGGAAGTGGAGTTTGCGTATAACGCTTCGCGTGCACTCGGAATTGAGCACACACCGTTCGAGGCTAACTTTGGTTTTTCTCCTGAGGAGCCTCCTGACCTGCTCTTCAGCATGCGACCGTCGATTCCAATTTCGCAAGACGCAACGGAACGGTTAAGATTGTTACAGGAAGTGCACAACCTGGTACGCTTTGTGTTACAACTACATAAGGACGAGATGCAAGCGCGCACAGAACCGTCTACAGCGCCACACTTCGCTAAGGGAGACAAGGTGTCAGTCGTCACAGCAAATCTTTTTCTGCGAGGACAACCGAACAGGAAACTCAGAGACAGACAGCTCGGCCCTTTTTCAGTGGAGGAGCAGATTGGAAAACACAGTTACAGATTGAAACTACCAGCGACAGTACGCTTACATCCTGTGTTCCATGTTAACAACTTACGACCCTGCTCTACCGCTCCGCTACGACCAGTTGTCCCGGTAACTGTACCTGAAGGAGACGATGAGGAGTTTGACGTGTCGCACATCTCTGCTGTGTGCATCAAGTCGCTACCTGGGCGACGAGGCAAATATTTGCTCTTCATGACGCACTTCAGTGATGACGACATTCCACCTGTCTAGCACCGTTTGAACGAGGTGCATCGAACAATTGCGTTACAAGAATTCTTGGAGACGCCCCAATGGCGCAAGTTCGCCAAGACTCAGGCGTACATTGACTTCATGCACGCTTTCCCAGCGCGCATTCCTGAGTCCCAGTAACTGCTTCAGTAAAGGAGCCAAGAACCACGGAGGTCTGCCTCGCGGCGGCCTCATTGATCTGTCAAGAGGGGGAGGGTACGAGTGTGACGAGTACAGTCCTGCAACAGTACATTGCAGGACATTGTACATGTACTCGTTACGGATTCCAATTCGTGCTTTTCCACAGGACGGACGTATACTCGTGGGTACGTCGCTACTGCAATATTGTAATGGTGCTAATGCTACAGTACGACCAGTACCTCCCGGTACGTACAGATATGCATAATTAATCTAACTAGCCAGATGACGCGCCAGAACAAGCTCTTCAATGTAGAAGGAGCCGCGTCGTGAAACCCAATGCTAGGCAGGCCGTGTCTCGAGGACAGATGACGACGGTTGAGCAGCACTAACGCATGACACGTAAGCGAAGCTTGCATGCGTAACTAGTCAGGGCTGAAACCTATTTAAGCCCAGTACAGTAGAGGGAGGTGACAAAACCTTTTAACAATTCCTTTGTTCACTTACAACATCTACTGCCTAAGTACAGCAGTGAAACATCTCTCATCAATTGCCTCTCGACAACATCATTTGCCATCTTGCAACAACAGAACTAGACAGACTAGAACAGATTTGTGCTAGCGTTTAGCTTTCAGAGGCTAACCGCCACACTCTTCCTACTTGGTAAATATCCTCCACATGCCCAATAACCCCATTCATTCAGAGTCATGCCCCGTTTCATTTCACACCTCTCCTACCCCCCTTCACAACCAAGTACCCCCTGCCCCCCACCTTCACACTATCACCGTCACACCTCCCCTTGTCACTGGGCACGTCCCATGCACCTCATGGGCGTCCACCTGCCTCACCACAGTCCTCATCTAGTCACGGCAAACACTCTCACTCCCTTGCATCTCCGCCGACGGCTTCATTCCACCCATACACTGGCTCTCCGCCCTCTTCCACCAAACCGCTCGCGAATACGCACCCCCCCCACTCTCCCTCACACCATCCCTCTCCCTCCACATTTGACCACATACGTCACACCTCCCTTCAGAAATTTCCAGATGGCTCCTACTCCCGCATACACCCCTCCCCCTCCCCAACCATCGCCACCAGCATCCAAGTCTCCCCCACCACCGAAGTGCATTGTATTCTCATCTCCACCAACGGAACTGCCACCATCCCCCTTCAACACACATTCATCCATAGAGGCTCACACACACACGCCGCCAGCACACTCACCATCCATCCCCACCACTACTCCACGTTAGGTAAAGCCCGCATATCGGACCCCATCTACACTACCACCCCTCCCCTCATCCACTCAACATCACCAAACACAACACCCTATTCATGTTGTGAGATCCCCATGGTCGGCATGATAATGGACACATCCGTACGTTGTACTCCGGGGGAGTCTTGGCCCTACTATCTCGCCAATAGTGGATTGCACTGCGGGAGGCCGTTGCTCGGGCAGTACGGGGGTATATATATGAGATATATCGCCAATGGGTACCGACTTGTAGGCGCGGTACTTGGTTACGGCGTACGACTCCGGACACGGAGGTGCGGGTTCGATTCCCGGTGATGGCACTTCCGTGTAGCCCCTTCGACATGTTATGGGCCCTTCGCGTATGACGCGGGTTGCTAGGGCCAAGGCCCCCCCGGAGTACAACGTACATATGTGTCCATTATCATGCCAGCCTGGGGATCTCACAACACTCCCCCTAATGGACACCATCAAATCAACTCCGGTCAAACCCTAGCAACCCACGTCATACGCGAAGGGCCCATAACCTGTCACAAGGGTTACACGGAAGTGCCATCACCGGGAATCGAACCCGCACCTCCGTGTCCGGAGCCGTACGCCGTACCAAGTACCGCGCCTACAAGTCGGTACCCGATGGGGATATATTTAATGTATATACCCCCGTACTGCCTGAGCAACGGCCTCCCGCAGTGCAATCCACTATTGGCGAAATAGTAGGGCCAAGACTCCCCCGGAGTACAACGTACGGATGTGTCCATTATCATGCCCGCCATGGGGATCTCACAACAGATCACTAGAGAGTCGAAATAGTCTAGAGTACAAGCATGTTGTTTACGATTAAGCCACAAAATGTTCATAGGTCTAGAGAACTGAGACGTAACCCAAATAATAGCGTTGTACGAGTCGGCGTTAATCCCGAGCAGGGAGAAGCGTTGAGGTTGCGCCTCTAGCCAATGTTCAAGCTCACGTGCGTCATGGCCTCTATGGTAGACAAGGTAAATTGCATCTTTACGTTGCGTCTCAGTGAGACTTACACCCAAACCAGCAAAGTCAGATGTAGGCGCCAGAACTCCCATGCGTAAATAATCAGTCGGGGTTTCTCCACAAATTTTATTAATACCTTTAATTTTATTTATATTAGTACCGAGTACCTATACAATGTCATGCAATGCACTCTTGCATGATTGTACTCGCCACACGCGCCATGGGCCGCAAGCATCCCCGTGCTTCCTCGAGCGGCGCGTGAGGCGCGCGCCGCTTGTCGCATGCACGTGTCGCATTCTCATCGTTGCGTGGGAGTTTCTCGAGAGTTATCTCCTAGGGTTGTGCACAATGTAGTGCTTCCCTTTACGGTAGAGCCTTGGATTCCGTGACCCTCTTGTCACTCTTGCCCTCTTGCCCCCCCCCCCCCCCCCTCCCTCGTTCCCCAGTCCACGTTCCTATAGTGCATATTTTACACTCCTCCACAAAAGTCCGAACAATATTTCGCACCTTCGCAAGTAGAAAATTTAACCATGAGTCGATATTATTGACAAAACTCCCGAAATCCTAGGCAATGCTTTGGCGCCCAAGATGGAATACGCCAACAACTACGGTGGGCGAATTCGAGCACTGCCGGGCGTGTGTATTTGGGGTTATCGCGCCCGCACCCGTGCGGCACGCTCTTTCACACACTCGTTGTGCTAGTTAGACGAAAAGAGCAACGCGCGCACAACGCCGCAATATGAATCCTTGTGTGACGGTCGCGCAAATGTAGTGCACAGGCGACGGGGGGAGGAGGTGTTGGGTAGGCCGCTGTGGGGGAAACGCACGAAATCGCGTATGTAGACTTACCACCGATATGCGCGCAACCCAAGGGCAAGCCGCTTTTGGCCACAATGTTCAAACGATCAAAACTTACTCAAGTATGGTCAAAACTTCTTGAAACATATACCGTTGGACGTGTCTTTTCAATGTGCGTCGAACGCACCTATTCTAGAGTTCAAGCACCCACAAACATTTTTTCTGTGAACTACATGTATTTACGAATTATTCCGGCAAAGCTGAGCCGCAGTGCCAAGCAACACCCATCGAATTCGGCTCACCTCATGAGGCGATTTGTGCGGGGTTTGTCGATATATGTTTACCAATTCTTCATTCCTATTGATTTCCGAGCCTAATTCCCGACGCGTGCCACGCGTGGGGCGGGTGTGGTTGGCACAAGCACATACCCAAGCATTCCAAACACCACCGTCAATGTGATGCGTCCCTAACGGCCAAGTTGGACCTCGCCCCTGCCCTAAGCCAATCGCCCTCGCATGTCTACATCGTGCAGTGTTTATCCAAACCTGCGTCATGTGCGTGTTTGCTCGCTTGCTTTCCAAAAACTTCACCCGTGCATGCGGCGTGAACTTCCGTGCTCTATTATTCACACACCCGCAAACCAAACCTTACGCATTGAACACAGCACCCACGCCTCCAAACCCCCTCCGAAAAGTCCCAAATAATAAGGTTATGTGGAACACAAAGTAATATGCAGCTTGGTAAGAGCGCTTGAGCAATGCCCGAGCGTGACGCTCAGAACGACGTGTCACGTGTGTAGTTTAGACAATTTCATGGGATTTTATGGGCTTAATTCGACAAATTCCACCGACAACACCCGCTTTAAGCTGAGGTCTAACCACCCCGGATGATGGCTTACTGCTTGCTTCTCGGCTCCTACATTTGGGTGGTACTGAGGTATCGTCGTGCTTGACGTGGTGAGAGGGGAGCGTGTTCTTGACTAGCTTGTGTTTAATACAATAATGCATGTCCGGAATTTTGTGGAAGAGTGTAGTTTACTACTGTTTTTACTGCGTGTTTATCCAATGTGTAAGCAAGACATCCTCTTTGGCATAATCTTACTCCCAGTCGCTAAATACGGTAATTCACACTACTTCACCATCCGAGTCTCTGGTGTCCAGTGTCCAACTCCGCACCCACAACCCAGCTCGACTATGGAGTTATGGCCCACCATCATCCATCATCCCCTACTGTCGCAGTAACGGTCCGCGGAACCTAGAGCGTGCTGTTGGTTGATTCAAAGTTACGAGTTCAGGTTTGGTTTGGTTTGGGTTTTTACCGCTTGCTTGGAAATATCTGAGCTCCCCATGCAGAGTCCTGTACGCGCTGGCGCGTTTATTGCTGCGACTGTGCTCTAGTGGTCCGTATTTATCGTGTAGGCCCGCCTTGGGGGTACCGGGTACCTGAGTCTGTCCGCAAGCAAATTGCAAGGCTGTTTGAAAGCACTCGACGTCTACCGCTGTTTTGCAGACCAGGATTTGGTGGTGGTTTTTGTTACTATGGCCATGATCGGTAGCCGCTCTCTCTCGTTACCGGCGCGGCCACGTTTCGCTCGTCTACGAAGCGTAATACCGCCGTGGTGGGCCACTGTAAGTTTGGCGACTGCGTTTTTACTATTTGGCGGGACGGCGGGGCAGAGCTCCGGCCTGCAGATTATTGGAGTTCAGCAAGACGACTGCGGTCTGTCTCCAAACCTTTGGCAGACACGTCCGAGATTTGTGGTATGCGCTGCCCAAGAGGCGCCCTTTGTGGTGCGGCGGTACGGGTACAAGGCCGTTTCCACGAGGTGCAGCGGCGACGGCGACGCGGCTGATAACACAACGGCTGCTGGCGCCAACGTAAATATCTACGCCGAAGATTATTATCGGATCGAGCAGGTATAGCGATAAACATGGAGGATCATAGCCGTAATATACATAACCGCCAGTGCCCCAGGGAAGTATTGAAAACGAATGCGTGTGTGGTGGTGGTGGTGGGAGGGGGGGGGGGGGGGGGGGGGGGGCTGATATACCTCCACCCTAAACCTGAAACGTCCGTACGGGAGTGGACTCTTGTGACGTGTACCCCACCTTCTGCTACGAACCGCAGGAGATGTTGTCCAACCCTCAGTCGGGCGTTTATCTGAGCGCGTCCGACTTCCACAAGCTGTATACAGGATACGACACTGAGCTGCTGCTCGGCGTTATGTCGTGAGTTGCTGATTCTTCTAAGCGTCTTTGACATGCCGACTGTTACAGTTTCGACAGGTCTTGAGTCTTTTCCGTACTGTTGCCGTTTGTTTTTGGCCGTCCCGCCCAGGAATGAGATACTGAAGAAACACGAGTATGAAGTCAAGCTTTTCCCGACAGCTAGCGCCGCTCTGTACGGGCTTCGCATGGAGGAGTGTGATTTTTCCCTCTCCGGTGAGTTTGCTGGTACCGTGTACTTCTCAACGCCTTGCCCAAAGCCATTTTGGGCGTGTCAGGAGACTGTGGGCGTGACCGGTGTCGCTTTTTGATTTTCTAGGGTTGGTTCATCTGGGTTCCGCTGCTGATCAGGAGGGCTGCACAGACGGCACTCGCATCGATGGTACCGCGTATTTGCAGTATGAAGGTTCCTGCCCCGCCGCGGAACTCAGCGAGGTGCCGACGCTAGACAACGTGTGCTGTTTGGCTTTCAGCCGCTGGTATAAGCGGGAAGGCCCCGCGGTGCTGAGTATCCAAATTCCCAAAGTTTCCCGCGCCGTTCTGTTTTTCTCCAACGTCAGCAACGCCGAGAGCATCCAGGTCCTGTGCGCGGTCTTCCTTTCGCTGCTGCTCTCCGGCCATCTGGTATGGTACTTTGAACGCCGTGCGAACTCGCTCCAGTTCCCTATGGATTATGGCACCGGAGTGGACCACGGCCTGTGGTGGAGCGTCGTCACTATGACAACAGGTTCTCCCCTCTTGTTGTGGGCCGCTTCCTGACCGCACCTGTTTCCATTGCGTCTACCAGTGCGCGTCAATTGGATAATCTCCACACACACACACACACACACACACACACACACACACACACACACACACACACACTGCTCATGACGGTACTGATTTGAGTCACATTGCATGTTTCGTGTCGAGTGCTGAGTGGTGTGGTGCGCCTTGCCTGTGCAGTCGGTTATGGTGACAAGGCCCCCGTCACTCTGCTCGGCCGCCTGTTGGGTGTCACCTGGATGTTCATCGGTGTTCTCCTTGTTGGATACTTCAGCTCGATGATGTTGGAGGGCTACATTGACCCCCCTCCGCGCTTCCACGACTACACGTCATGGCTTGATCTCAAAAGGCTGGGCCCCAATGACAAGCCATTCTGCACCCAGACCGACCCCTTTTTCATGTCCACCTTGAAGCAGCAGGGGCTGATCCCCTCCGAAATTTACCCTGATGTGCCGGAGACGGTGATATTCCTACCCTCCCTGGCGGAGTGCTACGACCGGCTACTGGACAGTGCAGTGAAGGGCGTGATTGCCAACAAGCCGCGCCTCCTGTTTGACAGTGAGAATTCTGGTATCAATTTCCTGTCGCCCATCAACATGTGCGAGGACCTGGTGGTGTCGCCTGTCATCGAGCCCGTGTATCACTCCATTGCGGTCCGACGTGGATCCACCGATCCGGCTGATTTCAGCAAAAACCTCAAATGTTCTCTTGACGCAGCGCTCCAAGAGTTCGACGACAGCGCCACTCTTTTCAGGTAGGCGGAAAACACGCAACACTGCAGCCCCCCCCCCCCCCCCCCCCCCCCCCCCCCCCCTTTTCTGTCTGCAAGTGCCGAAGCCTGTCATTTGAATCAGCTCGAGGTTGATTAATCATCCCCCTGTTTGTCAGGCGGGGATTGCACTGACCGTCGTGATTGTCCTTTGTGTGCATAGTCGACCCGACAACACCAACGGGCCATCGTACGCGAGTATTGATGCGCAGCAGAATTGGTTCCGGGGCTTTCAGTCGGAGGACACCAACCTCTTTTTCACCTCAGAGGCCAACAGATCCGAGACAGTCAGGTCTTGGATGCTGTTGTGCGGCACTGTCGTCGCGTATGCGTTCATGGTGAGCACCGTCCGCGGTTTGCTCCTTTCCTATCTGTATGCGCGAGTCATTACTTGTGAGTGTGTTGTGCGAGTTTCGCTGACACTGAGCATCCGATTTGCCGCAGTTTGTCGCGCTCATGATGGCGCGTTATCGGAAGAACCGGCTGGTCAAGAACCAGAGCCTCAAGTCACGCTTCCGCAGCGAGATGCCTCTCAAGATGGGGAGCAGATACTCCGACGATGGGTTTGACAGGCCCGGGGAGACAGTCACGGATGTGTACCCGGAAATGCTGGACGACGGCGATGGCTCTCCGCAGGATGGGCCCATGATGGGCGCCCGCCTGAACGACGACCGCCTGATGACAATGTGTGAGCAGCTGTCGGACCTCCGGGTCCTTGTGAAGCGCATCGAGAACATGCACGCGGGTGTGGCCAACGACGACGAGGCAGAAATGCGTCATGCCAAGTACAGAGAGGTCACGTACAGCAACCCCCGAAGGCGGCCACAAAGCAACGCACAAGGTGAGCACAGCGACCTCCACTCTCCACAGGGCGAGTGAGCGAATTGAGCACGTCGACCCTTTTAATTCCTGGCACGGCAACATCTACAAAGGGACTGAGGTCATCTAGACCACATCATCCATGCCTCCAGTGTCATCGCCTCATTCTGCTGAAAAGCAGAGTCGAGGTGCTTTGCTTCCTGTTTGTATGGAACTGCAAATGTAAGCTGTTGATAGGTTGCTACACCGGTGTCACCGTACCTCATCTTGTATGCTGTCTCTTGTCGTTTTCATTTGTGATGTGTGATGTCGAGGGGAGCATTGTTTGAATCATTATTATATGGACGAGTGATTATTACAAATTATCCGCACAACTGCTACTGTACACAACCTTACACATGTATTTGCTACTAATGCAACGAGGCGAGCCTGCTACTGCTGTTGGTAGCAGGCCTTGAATCACTTGAATCTCTACGTCAACAAGAAAAGAGAATTGGATCGCCGCCCGGCCTTTCTGGGCGGGTTCCATCCGGCATGAACGGCTGGAAGCGAAAAATAACAAGAAATCACACTGCACGGGAGACCAGCAGCGCCTCCTCCCACCGCCCGAGGTGCTGCAGAGCGGTCACGACTGCGTTGGTGCACGCCACTGCAATCGCACAAAGAGAGCGCCGTCAGATAATATGCGCATGTTATGCTTAACCTGCGCAAATGATGGTATCTTCAAATCGATGGACTAAAGTTCGAAAGAGCCACGGAAAAATGAAGTGAACGGCGTTTTCGTGTTTCTATCATTTTGCCTTTTCTTTCCTATTCAATTTTGAAATGCAGTTCCGCTGTTTCTCTGTTGCGCGAGTGAGTTTTTGAGATGCCGAACGATTTCCATATGTTTAACGTCAGTGCCATTATGTGAATTGCTATTCTTGCTGTTGTTCACTTTGGCAGCCTGTCGGTCAGCGGCACGCACCGGATGGGGACACGCCAACCTCTCCAATTTTCCTCCACAGCATCACAACTAGCTCGTACTCGTGCTTGTTCATTGCCGCACTTATCATAGTGTTGAAAGTGGCAATGGAAGGCCCAACTCTTGCATCGAGCATGTAGTAGAAAACCTGGCAGTGGCGGATACAAGAGCGACTCCGTTAGATGCGCGCGTTCTCCAATTCGTCGTGGATACTGTTTGTCGCTGCGACGTCTACTCACCTTGTATGCAATGTCGAGACGATCTGCTGCCCTGCATGCCTTCATCACTGCGTCACACACGTCGATTGATTCGTTAACACATCATACTATGCGGACGCTGACACGTTCCGAAGTGCCGCCAAACGAGATATAAGTTGGCGCAACGACCGAAAGCACAGTACGCAGACTAGTCATATATTGGGGAGAAAACCACTGAGACCTACCGGTGTTGTACGCAACACAGTCTGCTGCAATCCTGTTCTGCTGCTTCTGCATCGCTGAGAGCAAGAGCAGCGCTCTTTCCCACTGCGGGGGTGAGGCGTTCGCGTACGCGCTGAGGAGCGCGTTGCAGCAGATGGTGTTGATGAAGCTGAAGTTGTTCCTCTCGTTACTTGGTTGTTGGGAGCGGAAACCAGGGGAGGACGCCACTGTCCGCAGTTGGTGATGGTTCTTCGGGGGGGACTCCTTGCTACGCCCATTGCAGTTCTAAAGCAACGCACAACTGTAAGTATAACACGACCATGACACCAATGCATACAGACAGGGACAGAGAGGCACTATGCACCACAGGGGCGTTGTTGTCAGAGAAGGCAGTGTGGTCCATATGCGGAGAATAGTGCCAGGACATTAGGCCAGTTTACCTGGTCTCCGGACAAGGAAAGGGAGGACATGAGGCCTGAGAAACTCTGACTGCCACTGTCCCGCTCAAGGGCAATTTCGTGTGCCGCTTGGGGAGGACTGTCGTCACGGTAATGATACAGGTCTGGCATGGAGAGCCTGGAGGGCAGGTGCCAGCCTGCTTGTTTGTCTTCGGTGCGCGCCGACTGGGGGTAGTCTTGGGACGTGGCCAGGTGATTTGCGGGAAGCAAAGGGTTCAAACTGATGTTCTGGTTGTCCCAGACTTTCGGCGACCATATGTTGTGATTATTGTATGCACTGCTTAGTGCCCAGTCACGGGATTGGGCCTGTTGCACGGTCTGGTGGGAATCAGTGAGCGATGGATCACCCGCATCGCTGCGAGGGAGGGAGTGGGCATCCTGCTGCGGCTTGCCTCCATTCATGAAGCCATTGCGGGATAAAAGCTCTCTGGCCGCAGTTTCCCCCTCAACTACGGCAGACTGGTCAAGGGAAAAGAAGGACACACTTCCGGCTGCTGGCACTGGAGGAGGAGGCGGGGCCACAAGCACATCATGTGGAATTCCATGGCACCACTCCCACAAAGACTTTGTTCCGGCAGCCCCACTCCTCCTCGCTGTGTTGGCTGGGCCAATTTTGGATGGCGACCAGGACTGCCAGAGAGCCTGAAGGAACTCCATGTCCACTGGCTCGATCTTTGAGTTGCTCGAGCATATCATCATCAGCCTTTCCACCGCCCGCAGCTGCTCTGTCCACAGTAACACAAACACCTGGCAGGGGAAGTAATGTTGTCAGATCTTTTGACCACACAGCCGAAGCATGTGAGGAAGGACGGTGCGTTACAGTGAGACTCGCTAATGACTCTGTTACAGCTACCAACAATTCAATGCCCGCCTCACCCTCTCTGCCAGCTGCCAGTAGCTGCCCTTGTCCAATGCAGCAATGAGGCTGCAGCAGGTAATGACGTCAGGGCAGCACCCGGCCTTCATCATGTAGCAGAAAACCTGGACGAGGGAAGCGACAACAGTCAAATCTCAGCAACATGGATTCGGTGTTGTGTATTTTTGCGGTTGCAATCCCATCTGCACAGGCAACATTTATTTCAGAAGACTTTGGCAGGTACTACATCCCCGTTTAGCTAGAAACATTCGCGCACATGGAAGAGTCTAGTCTGATGTGTACGGAACTACAATTCATGGCCTAAGAACTTCTAGGTCAACACCACCAAGATTGCACTTTGAAACTGAACTATACACACAGACTGCAGCTTGTTTACCTCCAGCGCCAGGGTCCACTGCCTCCCTTTCGCAAGCGCGCTGATCATTGCGCTGATAGCGCCAGGCATCGAAAGCAATAAAGCTGTCAGAAGGAATGGTGGCAAGTTCGTACGCTCCACAGAAAATAGAGCAAGTAGAAATACGTATGAGTCGTGTGAACACCTGTAAGATATGTTGTCTCGCTGGTCCATGGCGAACCACAGCTTCAGCGCAACTCTCCATTGCCCCCCTCTGTCGCAGGCACTGATGGCGGCGTTGGTGAGAGCAGTGTCTGGTGTCAGTCCCAGGGAGGGGACACATTCATATATCTCTAGGGATTTTTTCCACGCGCCATGTTGCTTGCTTAGAACGCCAATGAGCTTGGTCAGACCTGCATCAAAAAGCACATTTCAGCGTTTCCTGCAATTGCTCGCCGTTTCAAGCTCTACTCGCGTGTCAGGCGCACAACTAAAGGGACTGGGGAGCTTTCATAAGCATGAAGGTATATAATTGGCACCTGGAAGCCGAGGGCAGAACTTGGCTTCACAGATGATGCGTGCCACCTCTCCAGTTCCTTCTTGGCATTTCACCAGAGCATGGGTGAGACTGTGGAATGGCACGCGGCCGAGTGCAATCATGCAGTCAGCAACGCCCAGCGACGCAGTGGAGACACATGTTACTTCAATACAATAATATTGCGAGACTGGATTCTGTGTTTATGCAATATCCCACAAGAAAGCATTGCTGCGGTAAATATCGTACTGCACCTTTTCATATCCACAATGCTCTTTGACAGCCCATTGTTGCTTCCTCCCAAGTGAAAGCTATGAGCTGAAATGGGGCGTGGAGCTTTTGACAATCCAGGCGGAGGCATCATCGTCACCCCAGCAGTCCTCCCGTTGCACGACACATATCCCTGCATATGATCGCAGACTATGGCGTTGCTGTGCGACATGAAACACTCTGGCCAACTCTCTGATTGTGGCTTCTGCTTCCTGGAGGAGGGTAAGGCTGCAAAATTCTGTACGATGCCCTGCATAATGGACGGCACAAAGCAAACTGAGACAGCCGATTGATTGGGTCGAAGTGCTTTGATAGTAGCAACCAAAAGAATACGTACCGCGGTAAGATTGATACGCCGTGATGAGTGTTCCTATAGCTAATTTGAGCTAGACCGACACTTATTCACTGTTTCCATTTTCCAGTGTCGCCCTCGTTCGTCATCGTTCATGGATGGCGCATGCACATGCATGGCATTATTGGTGCCCTGGGAGGCATTGAATGCATTCATCGATAAGCATGATGTGCGGTTTGGTGCTACCTCATTGTGGGGCTGAAAAGAAAAAAAATGTTTGCACGGAAATGCAAGCATAGGCATTTCCTTTTTATAAACAACATTGAAACAATCAAAGCCACCAGCAGTGATGGCACGCGACGACCATACACGACCTCGCGGCGCGCGACGGCAATGCTGTTATCAGTATATGTGCAGTCAAATACAGACCGAGGCGGGATAGCGAGACGGAGACCTCGCTCGGTAAACTGTAGTGAGGATATGAGTTGCATCAATAGTAGTGTCGTAGTCATGACTCGTCGTCGTACGTACTTTGTTGGCTGTTATAATGCAGCAGAAACAACAATTATTAAAGCAGCGGGCGGTGGAATAAGAGTAAGGACACACGAAAACGCTATGACCCGGTCGGTGCTTGCTGCGGCATACAGGTATAGTTGAAATGGACACACGAAAACGCTATGACGGGGTCGGTGAATGTAGCATACAGGTAGTCGAAAACTACCCGCCATCGAATATAGACGACTCCACACCTAGGTTTCTTTTCCCTGCTGCGTCATGCTCCGTGTCCAGAATGAGAAGCGCAGAAGCGCAGGCGGCCGAGGCGGGATGAGCGGGGGTATACTCAACACGACGGTTGCTAATCAGGCCGAAAATATGCACAGGCGGGCCCCGCCACGTTTTCAATGGGGTGATCATAACTTGGTATAAGACTGTCCGCGACGCCGCGACGCAGCTATTCATCTCATTCCACGCTGCGTAGCGGCGAATCGCTTATCATTGGCTGCTTTTTTATTATCTTAAAGATGAACCGGCAATGTTCAATACATACGTGATATATGTGCAACTATCTACCACGGGTGCGTGCTGGGTGACTTACCGTTAAAACGCAGTAAAGGCTCACGCCAGGAGTGAACGTACAGGCGACAGCGGGACTTGCTTAGTGAAGTGACGTTGCGAAAAAGGGCGACTCGTATAAGCTCGGAAAGCCTGGACCGGGGGACGAAGGCGCGGTCGCGCGGTCGGCGGACGGTCGTCTGTGCGCATTTTCCAAAACCAGCAAGACCTGTACCCTGACTTGCAGCAGAGTTTTGCAAAATTCCGACGGTTGATCCGCGCAGGGTTCGGAATAAAGCGCCGTGAGCCAGTGACTTTCGCGTTATTGGCACAGTCATTGGCGCAGCCGATGGCAACAGCCGCCCGTTGATATCGCCAGCCCCTGTCCGGACGGAATACGGCCGAGTAATATATCAGGCAAAACACTGCTTATTGCAGGTTTAGTAAGCGAACAGTGCTTACTTACTTACGGTCTCGCGGATTGGCGCTCCAGCAACAGAATTAGTCAGGCGCTGGAAATGAGAGTCATATATTAACTACAGTATCGTCAGCAGTATATTAACCATACTAATTAACTCTGGTAATATATCAACAAGAGAGTATGGTCAGCAGTACCTGTACCTAGACGAGTACCAGAACCAATTTACGGAGTCTGGAGCAATTCACAGCAAATGAGGATCGAGTTTCTTTCCAGCAACACATTGTATAAAAAACGCTTTGCTGCAAGACGCTCTTATTCATGCACACGAACCGGAGAGTAAACTCCGTTTTCTACGGGGACATATATGTGATAAAAACCATTGACACGGAAATAGCGGGGGGAACAAGAGGGCCAGATTGACAAGAGACGATAAACTACATGAATTATCCATTTCTCAGTTCAGTCATCAGCGAAGTATATTCTGAAATCCTTATCATGTGCTCGCGCTTGGGTCTTTATGTCGCACTCTCGCAGCACGGCATTCTGAAATCACCGTAATGTATGTACGGGTTGTGTGTTGCCGAAAAGGAAAAAACACGTGCATACTTTAATTGTCATTTTCAGAGTATGTAAGGGAAATTCCAGAAATACATGCACTTTCCACAGGAGGCGGCCAGTTGAATACTTGATATCGTCGTCGTGTAATACATACTATATATCATAGGTAAAAATGCTCAGATGAGTAGGTAGCGATATACTCTAGGTAAAGCGGACATAGCACTATATCCGAATGACGATCCTTGACAATGGTAAATCAGGCTCAGCTGATTATTCGGGTGATATACAGCAACGGTAGACAGCATACCGCAGCAATCCAGCGACTCAATCCCCCCCTCATGAGGGTCACCCGAACTGGTGGCCGATGAAAATTATCGACCACCGTCCATCACGAATTAAGAGTCGAATGACGACAGCCGGTCATCTAGAAGTTGCGTCATCTAATCCTTAATTCGCTCCATCGTGTGGCGGTTAGACTCCTCAAGCTAAACGCTAGCACAAATCAATTCTAATCTGTCTAGTTTTGTCGTTGCAAGATGGCAAAATGATGTTGTCGAGAGACGATGGTGAAAGATGTTTCACTGCTGTCCTTAAGCAGTATATGTTGTAAGTGAACAATGGAATTGTTAAATGGTTCTGTCACCTCCCTCTACTGCACTGGGCTTAAATAGGTCTCTGCCCAGATAGCTTACGCCTGCAAGCTACGCTTACGTGTCAGGCGTTAGGGCTGTCTAACCGTCGTCATGTGTCTTGAGACGCGGCCTGCCTAGCATTGGGTTTCACGACGCGGCTCCTTCTGCATCGAAGAACTCGCTTTGGCGCGTCATCTGGCTGGTTAGATTAATTATGCGTATCTGTACGTACCGGGAGGTATTGGTCGTACTGTAGCATCAGCACCCTTATGAATATTGCAGTAGCGACGTACCCACGTTTGTACGTCCGTCCGATGGAAAAGCACGAATTGGAATTAGTAACGAGTACATGTACAATGTCCTGCAATGTACTGTTGCAGGACTGTACTCGTCACACTCGTACCCTCCCCCTCTTGACAGATCAATGAGGCCGCCGCGAGGCAGACCTCCGTGGTCTAAGCTCCTTTACTGAAGCAGTTACTGGGACTCAGGAATGCGCGCTGGATGAGCGTGCATGAAGTCGATGCACGCTTGAGTCTTGGCAAACTTGTGCCATTGGGGCGTCTCCAAGAAATCTTGTAACGCTGTGGTCCGGTGTACTTCGTTCAACCGGTGCCAGACAGGTGGAATGTCGTCATCACTGAAGTGCGTCATGAAGAGCAAATATTTGCCTCGTCGCCCAGGTAGCGACTTGATGCACACAACAGAGATGTGAGAGACGTCGAACTCCTCGTCGTCTCCTTCAGGTACAGTTACCGGGACAACTGGTCGTAGCGGAGCGGTAGAGCAGGGTCGTAAATTGTTAACATGGAACACAGGATGTAAGCGTACATTCGCTGGTAGTTTCAATCTGTAACTGTGTTTTCCAATCTGCTCCTCCACTGGAAAAGGGCCGAGCTGTCTGTCTCTGAGTTTCCTGTTCGGTTGTCCTCGCAGAAAAAGGTTTGCTGTGACGACTGACACCTTGTCTCCCTTAGCGAAGTGTGGCGCTGTAGACGGTTCTGTACGTGCTTGCATCTCATCCTTGTGTAGCTGTAACACTGAGCGTACCAAAGTGTGTACATCATGTAACAATCTTAACCGTTTTGCTGCGTCTTGCGAAATTGGAATCGATGGTCGCATGCTGAACAGCAGGTCACGAGGCTCCTCAGGAGAGAATCCGAAGTTAGCCTCAAACGGTGTGTGCTCAATTCCGAGTGCACGCGAAGCGTTGTACGCAAATTCCACTTGTGTTAGTAGCGTTGTCCAATTAGAGCCATCATAGCAACAGAAGCAACGAAGAAGCTGCTGAAACGTGTTGTTCACTCGCTCTGTCAACCCGTCCGTTTCTGGATGTCGGCTGGAAGACATGTTAATACGCGTTCCAAGGCGTCGCCGAAGTGTCTGCCATAAGGCATTGACGAATTTCGGGTCGTGGTCGCTAATCAGCACACGGGGCAGTCCATGTAAACGGTAGACTCCATGTAAAAACAAAGTTGCAGTTTCTTCGGCTGTAATCGTCTATGTACACGGCAGGAAATGGGCCATTCGAGTTAGATGGTCTACTACAATTAGCGCACTGTTAAAGCCATTGCTCTCATGCAAGTGTGTCAGGTAGTCAAGACCAATTGTATGCCACGGTCTGGGTGGAACAGGCAATGGGTAAAGAGTCGCAGCCATCTGCGGTCGAATCTTTGCTCGTCGACATACGACGCAGCGTTCACAAAAATCTTTCACATCTTGGCGGATTCGTTTCCACCAGAATCTGTCGAGTGCTTTAGCAAGAGTGCTAGCAACTCCTCTGTGACCAGCTGACGAACTTTCGTGCAGCTCTGTGATCAATCTCAGTCGGAGCTCAGAGATCTGTGGTATACAGAGGCGATTGAGACGCCAAAAGTATCCGTCTCTGGCTTCAATCCGGCTGTCTTTCGTCCACTCACCCTCGTCCCCATAAAACGAGTCTTGTGAGAACCCCTCGCGAATGAGATCAACGAACTCAGGGCTCAGCTGCAACGCGTTAACAGTTGGTAAATTTAACTGCGCGTCTTCAAACAGCAGCTGGGACTTCCGTCGTAATTCTCGATATGACGGAACCTCGCCATCCCAAAAATAAGGGTATTGTGGCATGAGGTACGAAGTCTGGACGCCGGCTTAACGGGTCAGCTTCGTTCAGAGCTCCCTTGCGATATGCAAGTGTCATCGAGCCCACAAACGGTTGCAAATCCCGCAGGTATCTTGCTTGCCGCTTGTTTAGCCTGTTGTTCGGTTGCCTTAGCAGATGTCGCAGTGTGTCGTGGTCTGTTACGACAAGGAACTTAGAGCACCCTTCAAGATAGCACCTCCAATGCTTGACAGCTTCGCATACGGCCAAAGCTTCTAAGTCGTACGCAGAGTAAGTGTTACCACGCTCAGCTGGATTCAGCTTACGCGCCCAGTAAGAGACTGGTTGTAGACCTCCTCCTTGGTCTTGCAACAGGACTGCTGCAATCCCCACTGTTGAAGCATCTGTAGCCACGGTGAACGTCTCGTCCGAGCCGACCTCCGGAAGGATCAGGCATGGCGCGGAAATGAGCCGTAACTTGAGAGTCTCAAACAGGCAGGCTTCCAAACAGGCAGGCGTCAGCGTAACCTTCTGTGGCTGGGACTTCCGCAGTAAGTCCGTCAATGGAGCCGTAAGGTCGCTACAATGATGTATAAATCTGGCGTAGAAGTTGCAGAAGTGTACGAAACTGCGAACCTCCTGCTGCGTCTTGGGCACTGGCCAGTCTGCAACGGCCTCGACTTTCTTTGTGGAAACCGAAATTTTACCGGCTGACACAGTATAGCCCAGGTACTCCATCTCTTGCAGTCCGAAGAAGCATTTCTTAAGGCGTAATTTCAAGCCCTCCTCCTTGAATCGCTGTAGCACAAGTCGCAAGTGCTCAAGGTGCTCCTCCAGAGTTCGACTGTAAATACAAACGTCATCGAGGTAGATTGTCACGAACTGATGTAAAAAGTCGCGAAGTATGTCATTCATCATCCGCTGAAATGTAGCCGGCGCATTGCACAGGCCAAATGACATGGCGACCCATTCCATTAAGCCATTAGGGGTCTGAAAAGCCGTCTTGTGAACGTCATGGTCACGTACTCGAACTTGCCAGAAGCCATAGGCGAGGTCGAGGTGTGTGTAAAATTCGCGTCCTTGAGTTCGTCGAGCGTGTCGTCCACACGCGGAAGTGGGTAAGCATCTTTACGCGTAACCTCGTTAAGGCCACGGTTGTCAATGCACAGACGTAGCGAGCCATCAGCTTTCCGCACAAAAAGAATTGGCGAGCCGAACTCACTGTAGCTGGGACGGACTAGACCACCCTCCACTGCGTCTTTGAGCTGTCGATTAAGCTCAGCGCGCTCTGCAGGTGACAATCTGTTCAGACGTTGGCGTCGCATCGGGCCAGTTGTTTCAATGGGATGATCCCAATGTCGGCTTACAGGTGGAGAGTCGACAGGTTGCAGTAAGTCCGGGAAGTCATCGAAGAGTAACGACCGGAAGTTGTCACGTTGTTCTGCTGTTAGTTCCTCTCAAGTGTGAAAGTCTATTGGTTGTTCAGCGGCTGACGTAAGTTCAGTGACGTAAAATTCAGCATGACGTCCCCTGCTGCGGCGCGTCTTGCGCATGAGTTTCTGAACTTTAGTAGACGACAGTAGCAAACACTCAGGGCGTCGTTCCTCGAGCGTAGTTTCCACAGCTGTGCCGTCCATCAGTGTAAAAACCCTGGTTGTACCAAACTGTAAAAGAGGCATGTTCGTCATCAAGCCATGGTAAACCGAGAATTAAATCAGCTTTACGTAAATCACGTAAGACGTAAAAAGTCCGGTGAAATTCGTGTTGTGCCAGCCCAAAAGTAACATCGCAAACTGTCGAAGAAGTTACTCGTTGTCCGTTGGCGAGTCGAACTGGGGTCTTAGTCGTAGACTTCCGAGTTTGTAAAGCAAAGCGTCGTACAAAGTCCTCTGACACGAAATCAAGCGTCGCAGCGCAGTCCACTAATCCAGAAATTTGGTGTCCGCCATCAGGAGTTTTCACAGTCAGCTCAGTTCGAATTAACGGGCGAGCTTCCGTGAGGTCAGTCAGTAGGGCTGTAGCTGGCGAAGAAAATTGTCGCAGCGTAGCGATGGACGGTTCCGTGTCGTCTGTTGGTACAGGTACCGAGTCGGGTTGATCAGATGTTGTTGGTGATGTCGAGTCGTAAAACGCACAATCTGCGTCGACTAACATCAGCTGTACATGCCAAGGAGCTGGAGCAACCACCTCCTATTGCGCTTGGTTCTCCAGTGACTGACGAGTAAAAAGCTGTGTCCTTGCTGGGAATTCTTGGTAGAGTTTCCAGTTCTTAGTCACTTGGGTAAATTTTGCCCATTTCGGTAGTACAAAAACAGCCATCGTAGATGTCGGAGATGTTCGACGACAATCCTCAAAATGATGTGCAATCTGCTCAGCTAACTCCCAGGGTGGGTTGATAAACACCCGTTCTCCTGTCAAGTCCCTCTCAAGAATCGAGTCACTCGGCGAACAGTGAGGTAAGTCACCGTGGGAGTTTAGACCTTCATCATCAGCACATCCCTCCAAAGTGAAGTTGAATCGTGCATGCAGAGGGTCAAAGATTGAGTCAACCAGTTTCCAATCAATTGAACGTCTGGTTACATGTTTACGACTCTGTCTCTGCTTAGTCTAACGACGACGACCTGCTACTAACGTTGCAGGTGTCGCGAATGTAGTCGATGGAGATGCCGAAGGTGTTTCGACAACCTCCGTCGCTAACAGTGTCTCAGAACGAACAGTAGATGTAGCCGGCTGCACCAGTTCGTTGGTAGAACAACCTTGCCACCATCATTGCTTCTTACCCGGTACACACCCTCATGGCAAAACGGCGGAGACCGATCCATCTGTCGGTGTTTCACCACTCAGCTGATTGATGTGTCCACGAATCAATAGCCAGACAGGACTAGAGTCAACCGACGTAAACCGGGAGAACATAAAGAACTGTCTCGGAATAGATGTGTCGTCTTGAAAGACCGGGCTGTGTGAGTAGACTGCACGACAAAAAGTCTCCCATTGAGTCACGTAACCGAAGTGAAGTAACTCGCTCTTGTGCTTCTCAGCACGAAGTAACCCCGTCTTAGCGGGCGTAAGGTTCAGACCGTCAATGTTAATTGATTCCGGGACGACGTAAGTACCATCCGGATTAATTGTCGACTGTGCTGTAACAGCCTGCTCAACCTGAGCAAGTGTACGTTAGTGGCTCGTAGCAAACAAGACAGGGACAGAAGCCGAGTACACGTAAACAAGCTGTCGTCCTTTAGGTAACGCAACTCGGACAGGAGCGTCACTCAACAACGGTAAATCATCCGGTGTCAAAGTAAGGCCGGTTTCCTCGTGTAACTCACGAACGGCAGCGGCAGCAAGCTATTCGTTAGGTAAGACACAGCCAGCCGGGAACCAAGTTTTACCGGCACGAGGCTCACGTTGTAATACCAGCTTCACGTCCGACAGTTTAGTTCCTTCAACATGCATTACCACCACCACGTAATGTCCAGGTCCAACAGAAGCCATCTCGAATCAATCAGGCAACGTCGAGCGAATCAATGAGCAACGAAAACGTGCGTCGACCAAAGAGCTCCGAAACCAGTGTGGCGATTAGCCTCCTCAAGCTAAACGCTAGCACAAATCAATTCTAATCTGTCTAGTTCTGTCGTTGCAAGATGGCAAAATGATGTTGTCGAGAGACGATGGTGAAAGATGTTTCACTGCTGTCCTTAAGCAGTATATGTTGTAAGTGAACAATGGAATTGTTAAATGGTTCTGTCACCTCCCTCTACTGCAGTGGGCTTAAATAGGTCTCTGCCCAGATAGCTTACGCCTGCAAGCTACGCTTACGTGTCAGGCGTTAGGGCTGTCTAACCGTCGTCATCTGTCTTGAGACGCGGCCTGCCTAGCATTGGGTTTCACGACGCGGCTCCTTTTGCATCGAAGAACTCGCTTAGGCGCGTCATCTGGCTGGTTAGATTAATTATGCGTATCTGTACGTACCGGGAGGTACTGGTCGTACTGTAGCATCAGCACCCTTATGAATATTGCAGTAGCGACGTACCCACGTTTGTACGTCCGTCCGATGGAAAAGCACGAATTGGAATTAGTAACGAGTACATGTACAATGTCATGCAATGTACTGTTGCAGGACTGTACTCGTCACAATCGCATGTATTGACTAAGAGGGGAAACATAAATTCTTATATCTATCCTAGTACGCACCATATGCGCGTGTAGCGCTAGCATGAATCGATGAGTAAGGTAGACCATTAATTAAAAAAATTCTTACAAGAAAAAGCAGTGGAGGCCACCAGCAAGAAAAAGAAAGAAAGGAAGAAAAAACCTAAGCCCGAGGAACAGGAAGGCATGCCACAGCATAGGTAGACCATTAATTAACAAGTATGAATTCTATCAATGGTAAGCATTTACCTGCTATCTTCGAATACTAACTTAAGCTTCTTCATGTTCGGCATTTCTCCATTTCGTCTGTAGTTATTAATGCGCTTTTCATCCTTAGATTCGCTCGATTTCATTCTTTCAAGATTGGTGGTTCCCACTACTTAATGGGTAATTAAATCCACTGTCTTAAATGTACTCTATATTAAGACCTACGCGTTCAAAACGTGGCCCGATCCCCGGGAGGGAAGGCGGAAGTTCATATTGTCAATCAAAAGTCGTACCGGATGCAGAATACCCCATATGATAACGGATATTAGGGTAACATTTTAACAAGAAAAATGCAGTGGAGGCCACTAAGCAAAAAGAAGATAAGAGGAAAAAACCTAAGCCCGAGAAACATGAAGTCATGCCACAGCATCAGCACTGCCCTCCTAAAAAGCGTCGCGGAGATAGGAACCTAGAGTGCCATGAAGAGCAGGAGAAAGACGTTGCATGAATTTACGTCGCACATCCCCCCCAAAACGCCGAAACGGAACATAAGTAGATCGACGAACAAAATGATGCATACGGACATAGCTGTCAGTACGCAAGGAACGAGAGTCAGCAGCCCCCATGCTAGGGAAGCGACGAACAGCCACCAAAATAGCCAAGCGATCAACCAACTCAGCCGCCATCGGCGCCAACCGGCCCCCATCCTGCATGGCGAAGGGATAGTAGTGTGGCGGTTAGCCTCTGAAAGCTAAACGCTAGCACAAATCTGTTCTAGTCTGTCTAGTTATGTTGTTGCAAGATGGCAATTGATATTGTCGAGAGGCAAAAGATGTTTCACTGCTGTACTTAGGCAGTAGATGTTGTAAGTGAACAAAGGAATTGTTAAATGGTTCTGTCACCTCCCTCTACTGCACTGGGCTTAAATAGGTTTCAGCCCCAGACTAGTTACGCTTGCAAGCTTCGCTTACGTGTCAGGCGTTGGTGCTGCTCAACCGTCGTCATCCGCCTCGAGACGCGGCCTGCCTAGCATTGGGTTTCACGACGCGGCTCCTTCTGCATCGAAGAGCTCGCTTTGGCGCGTCATCTGGCTGGTTAGATTAATTATGCATATCTGTACGTACCGGGAGGTACTGGTCGTACTGTAGCATCAGCACCATTACAATATTGCAGTAGCGACGTACCCACGAGTATACGTCCGTCCTGTGGAAAAGCACGATTTGGTATCCGTAACGAGTACCTGTACAATGTCCTGCAATGTACTGTTGCAGGACTGTACTCGTCGCACTCGTACCCTCCCCCTCTTGACAGATCAATGAGGCCGCCGCGAGGCAGACCTCCGTGGTCTAAGCTCCTTTATTGAAGCAGTTACTGGGACTCAGGAATGCGCGCTGGGTGAGCGTGCATGAAGTCATTGTACGCCTGAGTCTTGGCGAACTTGCGCCATTGGGGCGTCTCCAAGAATTCTTGTAACGCAATTGTTCGATGCACCTCGTTCAACCGGTGCCAGACAGGTGGAATGTCGTCATCACTGAAGTGCGTCATGAAGAGCAAATATTTGCCTCGTCGCCCAGGTAGCGACTTGATGCACACAACAGAGATGTGAGAGACGTCGAACTCCTCGTCGTCTCCTTCAGGTACAGTTACCGGGACAACTGGTCGTAGCGGAGCGGTAGAGCAGGGTCGTAAATTGTTAACATGGAACACAGGATGTAAGCGTACATGTCGCTGGTAGTTTCAATCTGTAACTGTGTTTTCCAATCTGCTCCTCCACTGGAAAAGGGCCGAGCTGTCTGTCTCTGAGTTTCCTGTTCGGTTGTCCTCGCAGAAAAAGATTTGCTGTGACGACTGACACCTTGTCTCCCTTAGCGAAGTGTGGCGCTGTAGACGGTTCTGTACGCGCTTGCATCTCGTCCTTATGTAGCTGTAACACAGAGCGTACCAGGCTGTGCACTTCCTGTAACAATCTCAACCGTTCTGTTGCGTCTTGCGAAATTGGAATCGATGGTCGCATGCTGAAGAGCAGGTCAGGAGGCTCCTCAGGAGAAAAACCAAAGTTAGCCTCGAACGGTGTGTGCTCAATTCCGAGTGCACGCGAAGCATTGTACGCAAACTCCACTTGAGGTAAAAGTGTCGACCAGTCAGAGCCATCATAGCAACAGAAGCAACGAAGAAGCTGCTGAAACGTGCTGTTCACGCGCTCTGTCAGTCCGTCTGTTTCTGGGTGTCGGCTGGTAGACATGTTCAGACGCGTTCCAAGGCGTCTCCAAAGTGTCTGCCAGAAAGCGCTGACAAATTTCGGGTCGCGGTCACTGATTAGCACACGGGGCAGTCCATGTAAACGGTAGACTCCCTGTAAAAACAAAGTTGCAGTTTCTTCGGCAGTAATCGACTCTGTGCATGGCAGAAAATGGGCCATTCGAGTTAGATGGTCTACTACAATCAGCACACTGTTAAAGCCATTGCTCTCAGGCAAGTGTGTCAGGTAGTCAAGACCAACTGTGTGCCACGGTCTGGGTGGAACAGGCAATGGGTAAAGAGTCGCGGCCATCTGCGGTCGAATCTTCGCTCGTCGGCACACGACGCAGCGTTCACAAAAATCTTTCACATCTTGGCGGATTCGTTTCCACCAGAATCTGTCGAGTGCTTTAGCAAGAGTGCTAGCAACTCCTCTGTGACCAGCTGACGAACTTTCGTGCAGCTCTGCGATCAATCTCAGTCGGAGCTCAGAGTTCTGTGGAATACAGAGGCGATTGAGACGCCAAAAGTACCCATCTCTGGCTTCTATCCGGCTGTCTCTTGTCCACTCACCATCGTCCCCATAAAACGAATCTTGTGAGAACCCCTCGCGAATGAGATCAGCGAACTCAGGGCTCAGCTGCAACGCGTCAACAGTCAGTGAATTTAACTGTGCGTCTTCAAACAGCAGCTGGGACTTCCGTCGTAATTCTCGATCTGACGGAACCTCGCCATCCCAAAATAAGGGTACTGTGGCCTGAGGTACGAAGTCTGGACGCCGGCTTAACGGGTCGGCTTCGTTCAGAGCTCCCTTGCGATATGCAAGTGTCATCGAGCCCACAAACGGTTGCAAATCCCGCAGGTATCTTGCTTGCCGCTTGTTCAGCCTGTTGTTTGGTTGCCTGAGCAGATGCCGCAGTGTGTCGTGGTCTGTTACGACAAGGAACTTAGAACAGCCTTCAAGATAGCACCTCCAATGCTTGACAGCTTCGCATACGGCCAAAGCTTCTAAGTCGTACGCAGAGTAAGTGTTACCACGCTCAGCTGGATTCAGCTTACGCGCCCAGTAAGAGACTGGTTGAAGACCGCCCCCTTGGTCTTGCAACAGGACTGCTGCAATCCCCACTGTTGAAGCATCTGTAGCCACGGTGAACGTCGCGTCCGAGCCGACCTCCGGAAGGATCAGGCATGGCGCGGAAATGAGCCGTAACTTGAGAGTCTCGAAGGCTTCCAAACAGGCAGGCGTCAGCGTAACCTTCTGTGGCTGGGACTTCCGCAGTAAGTCCGTCAATGGAGCCGTAAGGTCGCTAAAATGGTGTATAAATCTCGCATAGAAGTTGCAGAATTGTACGAAACTGCGAACCTCCTTCTGCGTCTTGGGCACTGGCCAGTCTGCAACGGCCTCGACTTTCTTTGTGGAAACCGAAATTTTCCCGGCTGACACAGTGTAGCCCAGATACTCCATTTCTTGCAATCCGAAAAAGCATTTCTTAAGGCGTAATTTCAGCCCTTCCTCCTTGAATCGCTGTAGCACGAGACGTAGGTGCTCCAGGTGCTCCTCCAGAGTTCGACTGTAGATACAGACGTCATCCAGGTAGACTGTCACGAACTTATGTAAAAAGTCGCGAAGAATGTCGTTCATCATCCTCTGAAATGTAGCTGGTGCGTTGCACAGTCCAAACGGCATGGCGACCCATTCCATTAAGCCATCAGGGGTCTGAAAAGCCGTCTTGTGAACGTCCTGATCACGCACTCGAACTTGCCAGAATCCAGAAGCGAGGTCGAGGTGTGTGTAAAAATTCGCGTCCTTAAGTTCGTCCAGTGTGTCATCCACTCTCGGAAGTGGGTAGGCGTCCTTACGCGTAACCTCGTTAAGGCCACGGTAGTCAATGCACAGACGTAGCGAGCCATCAGCTTTCCGCACAAAAAGAATTGGCGAGCCGAACTCACTATAGCTGGGGCGTATCAAACCAGCTTCCACTGCGTCTTTGAGCTGTCGATTAAGCTCAGCACGCTCTGCTGGTGACAGTCGGTTCAGACGTTGACGTCGCATTGGGCCAGTTGTTTCAATGGGATGATCCCACTGTCGGCTTACAGGTGGAGAGTCAACAGGTTGCAGTAACTCCGGGAAGTCATCAAAGAGTAACGACCGGAAGTTGTCACGTTGTTCTGCTGTTAGTTCCTCTCCAGTGTGGAAATCTGTCTGTTGTTCAGCTGCTGACGTAAGTTCGATGACGTAAAAATCAGCATGACGTCCTCTGCTGCGGCGCGTCTTGCGCATGAGTTTCTGAACTTTCGTAGATGACAGCAGCAGACACTCAGGGCGTCGTTCCTCGAGTGTAGTCTCCACAGCTGTACCGTCCATCAGTGTAAAAATTCTGGTTGTACCAAATTGTAAAGAGGCATGTTCGTCATCAAGCCATGGTAAACCCAAGATTAAATCAGCTGTGCGTAAATCACGTAGAACGTAAAAAGTCCTGTGAAATTCGTGTCGAGCCAGCTCAAAAGTGACGTCACAGACTGTAGTAGAAGTCACTCGTTGTCCGTTAGCGAGTCGAACTGGAGTCTTACTTGCAGACTTCCGAGTCTGTAAAGCAAAGCGTCGTACAAAGTCCTCTGACACAAAATCAAGCGTCGCAGCGCAGTCCACTAATCCAGAAATGTGGTGTCCGCCATCAGGAGTTTTCACAGTCAGCTCAGTTCGAATTAACGGGCGAGCTTCCGTGAGGTCAGTCAGTAGTGCTGTAGCTGGCGAAGAAAATTGTTGCAGCGTAGCGATGGACTGTTCCGAGTCGTCTGTTGGTACTGGTACCGAGTCGGGTTGATCAGGTGCTGTAGGTTCTGAAGAGTCGTTAAACGCACAATCTGCGTCGACTAACCACAGTTGCACAGGCCAAGGGGCTGGAGCAACCACCTCCTGTTGCGCTGGGTTCTCCAATGACTGACGTGTAAAAAGCTGTGTCCTTGCTGGGAATTCTTGATAAAGTTTCCAGTGCTTAGTCACCTGAGTAAATTTCGCCCACTTCGGTAGTACAAATACAGCCATCGTAGATGTCGGAGATGTTCGACGACAATCCTCAAAATGCTGCGCTATCTGCTCAGCTAACTCCCAGGGTGGGTTGATGAACACCCGTTCTCCTGTCAAGTCTCTGTCTAGAATCGAGTCACTCGGCGAACAGTGAGGTAAGTCACCGTGCGAGTTTAGACCTTCATCATCAGCACATCCCTCCAACGTAAAGTTGAATCGTGCATGCAGAGGGTCAAAGACTGAGTCAACCAGTTTCCAATCAACTGAACGTCTGGTTACAGGTTTACGACTCTGTCTCTGCTTAGTCTGACGACGACGACCTGCTACTTGCGTTACAGGTGTCGCAACTGTAGTCGATGGAGATGCCGAAGGTGTATCGACGACCTCTGTCGCTAACAGTGTCTCAGAATGAACAGTAGATGTAGCCGGCTGCTCCAGTTCATTTGTAGAACAGCCTTGCCACCATCATTGCTTCTTAGGTTGCATCGGTGCCTTGCCTTTGAACTCCGGGCATTGGAACAAACGGTGTCCCTTCTTGTGGCACTTGAAGCAGAGTCCCTCGTCCATGTGTCGCTTGCGCTCCTCAGCTGTCATCGCGTTTGCAAGCGAATTAAAATCTTCACGACCAGATGTCTGACCACGTCCACCATTGTTGCCACCTCCACCGGCCACGTCCACGGCCACCTTTGTTACATTTCCAGACGTTAGAGGCTTCCTCGAGAGGGTCCTCAAAGTTGCGCTTGCGTGTAGGCTGGGCAGAAGGTCCAGCAGCAGACCTCGCACTGCCAAGTTCCGGCGAATCTGTCACGACGTTATTCAAAAAGTTTTGCAGCTCCACTAGCGTAGTCTGGTATCCTAGTTGAGCTCGGTGTGACTTAGCCAGTTTCTTGAGCGCATCGTTCGCCAGGCCATTAATGAAGCGTACACATTGTACCTCTGTTGTCAGGTTTTGACGAGACCGACGTAAGTAGTCGTTGTACTGTTTAGTGAAGACCGCGTAACTCATCGTGTTGCTCTGCGTAAAGTTCATCAAAGCGTTAATTGCGTCGTCCTGAATGTTCGGAAGAAACGTCGACTTGCGTAACTCCTCAACAAGCTCGTTGTACGTAGATGGAATTGGATGCTGATTTTTCCGGTTCAACCACCACCCACCAAGGTGTCCAGAAAACTGTGAAGTAACCCAGAACACTGCATTGTACGAGTCAGCCGTAATTCCAAGCATTATAAAACGCTGAGGCTGCGCTTCAAGCCAATCCACTAGTACATTAGGCACTCGACCATCCAGGTACGGTGAAGTAATAGCAGCCTTACGCTGAGTCTCCGTGAGAGTCACAGATAGTCCAGCCAAGTTGTGGGTAGGCATCGGCATTCTCACTCGTAAATCTGTAGGTCCTTCTCCAGTCAGTCGGTTGATGTGTCCAAGAATCAGCAGCCAGACAGAACCAGAGTCGACCGTCGTAAACCGGGGGTACATGTGGAACTGTCTCGGGATAGACGTGTCGTCTTGCATGACTGGAACATGTTGTGTCATTGCTCGATAAAAAGATTCCCACTGAGTCACGTAACCAAAGTGAAGTAATTCACTCTTGTGCTTCTCAGCACGAAGTAACCCCTTCTGTGAGGGCGTAAGTGTCAGACCGTCAATGTTGATGGATTCCGGGACGACGTAGGTGCCATCCGGATTAACTGTCGACTGTGCCAAAACAGCCTGCTCGACCTGAGCAGGTGTACGTAAGTTGCTCGTAGCAAACATGACAGGAATAGATGCCGAGTACACGTAAACAAGCTGTCGTCCTTGAGGTAGTGTAACGTTAACAGGTTCACCACTCAACAGCGTCAAATCATCCGATGTCAGAACAAGACCGGTCTCCTCGTGTAACTCGCGAATAGCAGCGTCGACAGGCTCTTCGTTAGGTAAGACAGAGCCAGCTGGGAACCAAGTTTTACCAGAACGAGGCTCACGCTGAAACACCAACTTCAAGTCCGACGATTTAGTTCCTCCGACGTGAATTACTAAAACCACGTAATGTCCAGCTCCGAGAGAAGCCATCTCAATTCAAGCAAACAACGTCGAGCAGATCAACGAGCAACGAAAGCGTGCGTCGACCAAAGAGCTCCGAAACCAGTGTGGCGGTTAGCCTCTGAAAGCTAAACGCTAGCACAAATCTGTTCTAGTCTGTCTAGTTCTGTTGTTGCAAGATGGCAATTGATGTTGTCGAGAGGCAAAAGATGTTTCACTGCTGTACTTAGGCAGTAGATGTTGTAAGTGAACAAAGGAATTGTTAAAAGGTTCTGTCACCTCCCTCTACTGCACTGGGCTTAAATAGGTTTCAGCCCCAGACTAGTTACGCTTGCAAGCTTCGCTTACGTGTCAGGCGTTGGTGCTGCTCAACCGTCGTCATCCGCCTCGAGACGCGGCCTGCCTAGCATTGGGTTTCACGACGCGGCTCCTTCTGCATCGAAGAGCTCGCTTTGGCGCGTCATCTGGCTGGTTAGATTAATTATGCATATCTGTACGTACCGGGAGGTACTGGTCGTACTGTAGCATCAGCACCATTACAATATTGCAGTAGCGACGTACCCACGAGTATACGTCCGTCCTGTGGAAAAGCACGATTTGGTATCCGTAACGAGTACATGTACAATGTCCTGCAATGTACTGTTGCAGGACTGTACTCGTCGCAGTAGTCATGGACCGACTGAACCGAAAGCGTGCCAAGCAAAGCGGAAGTGCGGAGGTCCGCATCAAGTCTGCCATGCTGAGCTCCCAATGCAAGGCTACCAGGGAGTGGGAGGCGAGCACCTATACGAGGAACATTGGTGCTCGTGCGAGCACTTGTAACCGTCACATCAACAACAAGATGACGGTGCGGAGCCATGAAGTCTAACCAAACCACATCCCCAGGACGATCGCGTGAAGCTCCCGACCGAATACGGCGGACCTCCAACCGCAAGTCCCGGCCCTTAGTAGCCCCCGCTTCAAGCATGGGCTCTTCAAGCACGTGGACGATACGGTCGTGGAGTTGAATGACATACCAAGAGCACGGGCACCGGGGATATGGTCCATAAGCATAGCGGCTGTTGAGCGCTCACCCGACATAAAGATGCTCGATACCGTCGACGAAGATCCATACCCGCGAGATTCTGAAGGAGCCTCATTGCACCGAGGGCATTTTCGAACATGAGCGGCGCGCTCCGCAGTCAAGCCAAGCACCCAATGGTGGGCTGCCATCGTATAGCAATCGGATGGCACCTTGAAACTGGACTCATGTGAAGCGAAAAAGAGAGCCAAAGCCCCGCGAGCCGTACCCGAAATCACCCTCATATAGTCCGGTGGGGAAGGTCTGCATAACGCCAAGAGGTCAAGGTAGGCCCGGGCACGAAGAATGCGCGAAATGCCCCGTTGAATGTGGCCCCCGGAATCTCCCAAGCGAGTGAGAGCATCGGGAGTCGGAAGTTGTATTAACGGATATTGCCCGGCGGGTTTGACAATACGAGACGATCTTGGATGTTCCTAATTAAAAAGGGTCCCTCCCGCGGAGAATGGCATGACGATATGTTTTCGACTCGCGAAGATCCGGCTACCGGGTGGACAAAAGTCGTCATGCTTTGGGCCTACCGTTAGCCTCGTATCGGCTCGTTAACGGCTCGGTTCTTTCTCTAGGCCCGCAGCTCAGGTCGGCTGGCTCTTTCCGGTCGCTTACGGACATCGCACACAAGTTAAATATTCTCGTTTTTTTTTTTTTTTTTTTTTTTGCGCAGTCATTCTCGTGATCCTCTTGTCACTCTTGTCATTCTCGTGATGTTTTAATTTTTTTTTTTTTGCTTTTTGTAATATCCGCTTTTCTTAGTACGTTCGTTTCTGTACCTGTACTTCTTTTTGCTTGGTGGCCTCCAGTGCTTTTTCTTGTAAGAAATTTTTAAGTTTCTATACTTATCACATATCATGTATGTTATTATAATACGTCATTGAAGTGATTCGTAACGAAATTATAACGCTTATGTGACGAAGGTAACACGCATTTTGTATGACAGGCTTTTTATCGAGGAGTGTAATGAAGTTCTTGCACGTGGTTGGATAAGCAAACTGTAGTAGTACAGGTACATGTACCCGTAGTCTAGCTGCAAAGTACGTATCGCTTCTGTTCTGCCGCTGCGGCGCATGTCAGGAGTGCAATCATATCCGACGCTGCCGCGGCCTGCTGCTCACAACACCCCTGACCCCCTTCCCCTGCGCCGAAGCTGTCACTGGCACAGTGCACAGACAGTAGAAGCTGACGGTTTGAAAGGTTAGAAATAGTTCCGGTAGGCTGCGTCGCGGGGTCCGTCTACATTCGGGTAGAGCGCGCAGGCCCTCCGCATTAGGCCCCGCCGGCGTCTGCCTTATTCCCGGGGGCCGCTGGTGCCCCGAACCCGGGCGCCATGGGGGAAAACGGCCAGGCCGGCCGAGGCGATATGCGGGAACCATGGATCTGGTCGCGTGTGACCTCTTCCTTGAAACTGAAGGACGAGCATATCAGCAAAGTTAACTCGTCAGAGTACAAGTGCGTCCTGCCACACCCCATCCCCTCTATGTCACGCCGCACACACATCAGACATCCCACAACGTACACGCATGCCGGAACACTCGGCGGCGTCCAGCTATCAGCATACCCTCTAAACGCTTAGTGGCTCGGGTAGACTGCCGCTGGGAGCGTTAAGTCTACAACATAGGGTAAGGATTTCCATCGGTTTTGCATCTTTGCTAGGCGTCGAGCGCCCAGCTTTGTTGGCAGTACTCGTCGTTGCGATACCTCGGCCGGCCGGGAGGTGCCACTTACAGGTACATCGTCGAGCAGGCGACGCGAAACGTGCGAACAAAGTTTCATGAGTGTCAAAATGGGGGCCCGCTTGTGAGCCTATGTCAGTAGGCGTGACAGAGGACGGTTAGTAGCTCGTGTTCCGTCGAGCTCACCCCGGTATTTTATTTTCCGTTTCTCAAATACAGGTATCCGGGTTTTGGCTCGCACGTTCAGTTGGCAGGTAGGTTGTTTTTTTATCGGTTACGTGATCTGTGGCTGTTGGGCGGAAGGGTTGTTAGCGCAGATATTTTGAGGCGGGTCGGGTCGGTTGTGTTTGGGGACATGAGAGTGCACGGCTGAGCTTTGCTGTGCATCCCCTTTCGTAGGTCAAACATTGTCAACTTTCTGGAGAGCGAGGAGGTGTCAAACCTGATTTTCTATTTTGATGGGAAAGACCTTTTGGCTGTGTCCAAGCCACCCACAAAATTCAAAAAGACAAAATGTGTATACTTTACGAAGCTCAAGCCGGAGCGCATTTCAAACGACAACATTGCTGAGCTGGTATGCTGGCGGCCTCTCTGTCTCTTGTTTTTCCTTCAGAGTCATGTGCCTTGCATTGCTCACGAGGTGGCCACGCATAAATAATTTGCTCTTTCTTCTGGTTTTCAGGTCACCTATGGCGAGTTCACGGACATGCCGCTGGAGGCGTTGAACCATCTGACGCAGGAGGTGTACATGCCGGTGCTGTGCAACCCACGCAACCAGGAAGGGTGGCCAGATGTGGTGAGCCGGGAGGTGATGGAGAACCTGCACAAGTTCATTGCCAACACGTATGTGACGGTGGGAATGACCAAGGGGAAGACGATGCTGCCGCTGCCTCCTGCGGAGGCCACCGATGCGGGCTCCATCACCAACATGAGCGACAAGGACAAGGTGCATGTGCTGGAGAGCATCATTGTGACCTGGGCGCACCAGATTAAAAACGTGATCAAGGCGGACAGTGAGGCACCGCTGAAGATTCCGGGCAACCACCCTGGGCCGCTCGTGGAGCTGGACTTTTGGACAGCACGTGCGGCCAATCTAAACTCCATCTACGACCAGCTAAGTGGGGAAAAGGTGCAGAAGGTGGTGTCGGTGCTGGAGGTGGCGCAGTCCACGTATTACCCCGCCTTTCAGCGAATGTTCAAGGAGGTGGTGCAGGCGAGGCGGCAGGCGAACGACAACGTAAAGTTCTTGAAGCCTCTCCGAGTTTACTTTGATCGCCTCAACCTGAGCGACGAATTCACCGACCTGGTGGCCTTATTCAAGCCCGTCATGCACTCCCTGCTCCTCATCTGGAAGCATTCCAAATACTACAAGACGGCGGGTAGCTTTGTGGTGCTCATGCGTGAGATCTGCAACGACCTCATAATGCAGGCATGCAAGTACGTGCCCGGGGATGAGATCATGGAGATGGAGCCGCAGGAGGCGGTGGATAAGCTGCGTATGACGCTCAAGATCCTGGGCACTTTTAAGAGCTACTACTTTGACTACAAGGGCCGCGCGGCGGAGGAGTGCCCGGACAACCCGTGGCGGTTCCAGAACAGCGCGCTCTTCAGCCGTTTGGACGCCTTCCTCGAGCGCTGCCATGACGTGCTGGACCTGAGCCAGACGGCAGTGCAGTTTCTGAAGCTGGATCGCGTGGAGATTGGAGGGACAAAGGGGAAGCAGCTGACAGGCAGCGTGAAGCAGATCCTGACAGACTTCACCACCGCGTATGAAAAATTTCACAACGTGGAGTATAACATCATGGAGATCAGCGAGTCCCGCTTCGATGAGGACTTTTACCGCTTCCGTGGCGTCATCCGCGAGCTTGAGCGCCGCCTGGGTAGTATCATCGTGCAAGCCTTTGACGATGCCATCACCATCGCCGCGACCTTTAAGCTGCTGGACAGCTTTGAGGGGCTGCTGGAGCGGGACGTGATTGCGGCGGATATCGAGAAGAAGCACGTGGACCTGCTGCGCGCTTATGCGGAAGACCTGAAAGAGGTCAACGACATCTTTATCTCTAACAAAGACTCCCCAGTGCTGAGCAAGAACGCCGCGCCCATGAGCGGTGCGGTCGCTTGGGTGGGCGGCCTGGTGCGTCGCATTGAGGAACCTATGGCCAAACTGCGCGCCGGCAGCAAGGTGATCATGGAGACTGAGGAGGCAAAGGAGATCAACAAGCTATACAACTCGATGATCGGCGCGATGGAGGAGTACAAGGACGGAAAGTTCAGCGCGTGGTGTGAGGAGATCAGTGAGACGAGCGACGCGCGGCTGAAGCTACCGCTGCTGCGTCCGGGACCCAACGCGAGCGGGGAGCTGTCGTTTGTGCAAGTCAATTTCGACCCCGACTTAGTGCGCTTGCTGAAGGAGGTCAAGTACTTTCTGCTCATCGGCGTGGAGGTGCCGGAGCACGCGCTCAAGATCTACCAGCGCGCCAACACCTTCCGCACGCAGGTGGGCAGCCTTGACATCATCGTGTCCACGTGGAACAACATCCTGCGGACCATCCTGGACGTGGAGCGGCCCCTCCTGGCGGAGAAGCTGGAGACGGTGGAGGGGCATTTGAAGAAGGGTCTGGGGAACCTAAACTGGAACAGCCACCACATTGACGACTACGTGCACGAAGTGATGGGGATGGTGAAGGAGGTGGACTCCATTCTGAGCGTGCTTAAGAGCAACGTTGCGGACACGCGGAAGATCCTGGAGGGTTGGATGTCCAACATCATGTTCATCAGCCGCAAGGACAACACAAGGGTGTACAGCTTTGCGGATTTGAATAGCGCGTTTAAGGAAGTCATCGAGGCGCGGCACAGTGCGATCAGCGACCAAGGGAAGGAGATCGTGAAACTGCTGTCGAGCAGCAACCGCACGCTCAAGGTGTCTAAGGCCGCTCCCAGCTGGAAGCAGTACGTGGACTACGTGTCTGACATCGTGATTAAGGGCTTTGCAGACACCATCATCACCACCATCGACCACGTGTACCAGCAGCTGAGCGCAGAGGCGATCGCGAAGAACGAGGCGGCCCCCTTGCTGGAGATTCAGCTGGAGCTGGTGGCGCCGGACATCATCTGGAAGCCTGAGCTCGGCTGCGCCGGCGGCGATGGCGTCCGTGACATGTTCAACAGCTGGCTGAAGAGCTTTTTGGACATCGGGTCCAAGATGAAGCGGCTGGACATCGGAGAGGGCAACTACGCCAAGGAGTTGGAGGAGGACTTTATGGTGTACGACGCAATGAGCGAGGTGCAGGCGGTGGTGCTGTCCAATGAGGCCGAGTGCGAGGCCTTCCGCGCGTCGTATCTGCAGTATGATTACTTGTACAAGAAGGACCTGAACGAGGCTCTTCAGGAGTTTCTGGAGGCAGAGGGGGTGGTGGGTGAGGACGGCAGCAAGGACGCGCCCCCACTGGAGGCGTTTGAGGCACAGGTGCAGAAGTACCGCGGCGTGCAGGCGGAGATCAACAGCATGAAGACAAGCGCCTCCTTTGGCTGGATCAAAGTGGACGCAAAGCCGATTAAAAAGGCGCTCGCCACTTGGGCCACCAAGTGGACCTACCTCTACACGCACTATCTCAGCCAGCGGGTGGTGAACTCTATGTCGGACCTATATTCCTTTATGGAGAACACCAACGCGGTGCTGGACCAGCGGCTCAGCACGGAGAAGGACCCCGAGGCGGAGGAAGAGGAGGAAGACCCGTATGCAAGCGCTGCTGCGCCGGAGGAGGGTGCCGAGGGCGAGGGCGGGCCCAGCCCTGAGGAAGTGAAGGCCGCGGACCAAAAGGTGCTGTACACCATCATGGCCTGCATGCGCGACATCCGCAAGCGCACGGACAAGACGGACAACATGTTTGATCCTCTCAAGCAGACCGTCCAGGTGCGGCTCTCTTACCCCTCCCCTTCACTTCCCTCCCAATTGGTTACTCTTTCTGGTTGCATAGTTCGGAAATGTTTCCAATCACATTGCTATCTATCACTTCTCAAGCGAACAAGTTTGAACCAATTCCTTGAACTGATAGCAGTAGCCGTATGTCGGTTTTGGTGAGTTACTGACTTTGGTGGGTGTGCCACTGTTGCAGATGCTGTTGCAGTACCAGGTGAGCCTGCCGGAGGCGGTGCTGAAGCAGCTGGAGGAGGCGCCGCTGGGGTGGAAAGGGCTGAAGAAGAAGATGTTTCAGCGACGGGAGCAGCTTGCGCCGGTGCAGCAGAGCGAGGCCATCGAGATCCGCCGCAAGAGCGATGCGTTCACTGGCAAGGTGGAAGAGTTCCGCAAGGCGTTCCAGACGCTCGCGCCATTCAGCGTGGCGAGCGGCGAGCTCACGCTGGAGAACGTGGCGCCCAGCTACCAGCGCCTGAACGACTTCCACCACGGCACTGTTACCGACCCCGAAACGAGCAAGGTGTACGGCAGCGTGACAGAGATCATCGCTGAGAGCGAGAGCCTGCGTGAGAACCAGGACCTGTTTGAGCTATTTGTCAGCGACTACGTCTTCCTCACGCGCTGCAAGGAGGAGCTCGGTTACCTGAAGAGCCTGTGGGATACGGTGGGGACGGTGATGTACACCTTCACCGCCTGGTACGCCACCCCCTGGGACAAGATTGACACCGACTTTCTGATGGAGGAGAGCAAGAAGCTGAGCAAGGAGGTCAAGACGCTGAACAAGGCGGTTCGCAACTACGAGGTGTTTCGCTTGCTAGAGGAGAACCTAAAGGCGATGCTCACCTCGCTGCCGCTGGTGCAGGAGCTGCACCACCCCGCCATGCGTGAGCGCCACTGGAAGCAGCTGATGAAGGCCACAGGGAAGACGTTTGTCAAGGACGACAAGTTTAGCCTGGGCGACCTCATCGCGCTGGAGCTGCACAACTACGTGGACGCATGCTCTGAGATCGTGGACCGCGCTCAGAAGGAGCTGACCATCGAGAAGGCGCTGGGCAAGATCGAGGAGACCTGGAGTGGGTTGGACCTGACGTTTAGCCAGTACCAGGACACTGACGTGAGCCAGGTGGGCGCGGACGACCTCATCACGGAGGCCCTGGAGAATGACAACCTGGTGCTGCAGAACATGAGCGGCGGGAAGTACGTGCAGGGGAACCCCAAGTTCCTAGAGCTCGTCACCAACTGGCAGAAGAAGCTGGGTGCGGTGGACAGCGTGCTCAACACCTGGCTGGACGTGCAAAAGAAGTGGCAGGCGCTGGAGTCCATTTTCGTTGGCTCGGCGGACATCCGCGTGCAGCTGCCGGAGGACTCTAAGCGTTTCGACGGCATTAACGTCGATTTCCAGGACCTCATGCGCTCCGCGCCCGACACCACGAACGTGGTTGAAGCCTGTAACATGGAAGGGCGGCAGGAGCGGCTGGACAACCTGCTTGCGCAGCTGGAGATGTGCGAGAAGGCGCTGCAGGACTACCTGGAAACCAAACGTGTGGCATTTCCGCGATTTTACTTTGTGGCGCCAGCCGACCTGTTGGACATCCTGTCCAAGGGCTCCAACCCGCAGCTCATCCTGCGCCACCTGCCCAAGTGCTTTGACAACATGCACAACCTGGAGTTCAAGAAGGACCCGGCCGGGGAGCCCACCAAGATGGCCATCGGCATGTACTCTGGCGAGAACGAGTATGTAGAGTTTGCAGAGGACTGCGTGTGCGACGGAGCAGTGGAGACGTGGCTACAGAATGTGGTGGACTCCATGCGGCTTGCGCTGACGGTGGAGTTCCGTAACGCGGTGCCCACGTATGATGAGAAGCCACGCCGGAGCTGGCTGTTTGACAACAGCGTGCAGAACACGATTGTGGTCAGCCGCCTTTTTTTCACGCAGGAGGTGAACGAGGCGTTTGACGAGCTGGAGGAGGGGAACGAGGAGGCGCTGAAGGGGGTGTGGGACAAGCAGGTGTCGCAGCTGAAGGAGCTCATCGAGATCATCAACGGCGAGCTGACGAAGAACGACCGCAAGAAGCTCATCACGCTGTGCACCATCGACGTGCATGCGCGCGATGTGGTCCAGCGCCTCATCGACGAGCGCGTCGAGACGGGCACGTGCTTCCAGTGGCAGAGCCAGCTGCGCTACTACATGAACGAGAAAACGCGCGAGACCCAGGTGAGTTCTCGCCATGGTTCCTTGCCTAACCATAACCACACCCGACCTATTTCGCGTACTCTTCCTGTCAACTTGTTGTGCTTATTGTATAAACGGGTGGCTGACTGTTGTCTTGCTGTCCATGTGTGGTGGGCCAGGTCAATATCTGCGATGCCGAGATCCGCTACAACTACGAGTACATCGGCAACTGCGGCTGCCTGTGCATCACTCCCCTCACCGACCGCTGCTACATCACGCTCACGCAGGCTCAGCGGCTGGTGCTGGGCGGCGCCCCCGCTGGTCCCGCCGGCACGGGGAAGACGGAGTCTGTGAAGGACCTAGCGCGCGCGCTGGGTGTGCAGTGCTACGTCTTCAATTGCTCCGACCAGATGGACTACAAGGCGATGGGGCAGATCTACAAGGGGCTGGCACAGACGGGCGCCTGGGGCTGCTTCGACGAGTTCAACCGCATCCCCGTCGCTGTGCTGTCCGTGTGCTCCACGCAGTACAAGACGGTGCTGGACGGGCTTCGCGCGAGGAAAGACCGTTTCGTGTTTGAGGACGTTGAGGTGGCGCTCAAGCACTCCGTCATGGCCTTCATCACCATGAACCCAGGCTACCCCGGCCGCGCCGAGCTCCCCGAGTCCCTCAAGGTGATTAATCTTTTATCCTGCATTTCACCACCTATTCCATGCCACTTACCTAATCTCGCCCGCATGGATGCTTTGTATCCAAACCCGGGCGATCGTGCTTTACCAACAACTCATTCCTTTTCCTCATTTCCGTTACCTGTGCTTGTCATTCTTGCATGATCGTGTGCTTTTGTCACCAATGCGGTTAGTTCGCCCGCTGACTGTCCATTGCACTTTCACTGCAGGCGCTCTTCCGACCTGTGTCCATGTGCGTGCCCGACCTGGCACTCATCTGCGAGATTATGCTCATGGCGGAGGGCTTCCAGATGTCCAAGATCCTGAGCCGTAAGTTTGTGATCCTGTACAAGCTGTGCGAGGACCTTCTGTCCAAGAGCGCGCATTACGATTGGAAGCTGCGCGCCATCAAGACGACGCTTTACGTGGCTGGCGGCATGAAGCGCGCGGCGCCCGAGCTGACCGAAGACAAGGTGCTGCTTCGCGCACTGCGTGACTTCAACCTTGGGAAGCTCACCGCGGACGACACCTCCATCTTCACCGGCCTCCTCAACGACCTGTTCCCGAAGCTGATGGAGCAGGTGCCGCGCGCGATCGACCACGCCTTCGAGGCCGAGATCCGCAAGGCAAGCCTGGAGCTGCACTACCAGCCGGACGAGACGTTTATGCTGAAGATCAGCCAGCTCCGGGAGCTGTTTGAGGTGCGCTGGTCTGTGTTCCTGTTGGGCCCCGCGGGCTGCGGCAAGACCGCCATCTGGCGCACCCTCATGCGTGCGCAGAACACGTTTGGCGAGAAGACGGTGATGAAGCCGATCAACCCTAAAAGCGTTACGCGTAATGAGCTTTACGGGTACCTGCACCCCTCCACGCGCGAGTGGAAGGAGGGCCTCATGTCGGTAACTTTCCGCGACTACGCTAACAACAAGACCAACAAGCACCAGTGGATCGTGCTCGACGGCGACATCGATGCGGAGTGGATTGAGTCAATGAACACTGTGATGGACGACAACAAGATGCTCACGCTCGCGTCCAACGAGCGCATCCCGCTCACCGGCTCCATGCGCCTGCTGCTGGAGATCAACCACATGGTGCATTGCTCCCCCGCCACCGTCTCCCGCGGCGGTGTCATCTTCGTGAATGCGGAGGACATCGGGTGGAAGCCGGTGGTGGACAGCTGGATTGAAAAGCTGGAGGCCAAGGAGTTCCGGCCGCTGCTCACCACCCTGTTCAGCCGGTATGTAGATGTCACGCTGGAGCACTGCCGCCGTAACTTCCAGTACGTCGTGCCGCTGCCCGCAGTGAACCAGGCGATGACGGTGTGCAAGATCCTGGAGGATATTCTGCCGGAGGAGAGCGTGCGGGGCGCACCGCCCCCGGACAAGAAGCTGCTGGAGTACCACTTTGTGTTTGCATGCGTGTGGGCCTTTGGCTCCTGCATGCTCGTGGACAAGGTGTACGACTTCCGCACGCAGTTCAGCAAGTGGTGGGTGGCGGAGATGAAGAACGTGCAGTATCCGGAGAAGGGGCTGGTGTTCGACTACTTTGTGGACGAGGAGCAGGTGCTGATGGCGCCGTGGGAGGAGCGGGTGTCAAGCTTCGAGTACATCGACGACGGCAACTTTGGCAACCTGTTTGTGCCAACCGTGGAGACAACCCGCCTGACCTATTTCCTGGACTCACTGATCAGTCGCAAGCACTTCGTTATGTTTGTGGGCAACACGGGCACGGGCAAGACAGCCATCATGCGGAACAAGCTGAAGAACATGGATGGCGAGTCGTGGGCTTACGAGACGGTGAGCATGAACTCGTTCAGCGACGCGCCCAGCTTACAGCTCATCCTGGAGGGGCCGCTGGAGAAGAAGAGCGGCGTGCGTTTCGGACCGCCCGGCTCCAAACGCCTGGTGTACTTCATCGACGACATGAATATGCCGTTTGTGGACAAGTACGACACGCAGAGCGCGATCGAGCTGGTTCGTCAGAGCGTGGACTACCGTGGCTGGTTCGACAAGGTGAAGATCCTGCTGAAGGAAATCACGAACAGCCAGTACGTAGCTTGCATGAACCCCACCGCGGGCTCCTTCAACATCACGCCCCGCATGCAGCGCCACTTTGTGACGTTTGCGGTGCAGATGCCTGGCCCCGATATCGTGCGCTCCATCTACAGCTCCATGATCAACGGCCACCTCTCCAACGGCTTCGACCCCGACGTGCAGAAGCTGGCGCCCAAGTTGGTGGACGCAACCATCGAGCTGCACCGCCAGGTGATGAACAACTTCCTG
Source organism: Tetraselmis chui (assembly GCA_026401115.1). Classification (NCBI taxonomy): domain Eukaryota; kingdom Viridiplantae; phylum Chlorophyta; class Chlorodendrophyceae; order Chlorodendrales; family Chlorodendraceae; genus Tetraselmis; species Tetraselmis chui. The sequence continues at coordinate 97,325 of JAPMLY010000134.1, forward strand.
CCGAGCGCGATCAAGTTTCATTACCAGTTCAACCTGCGCGACCTGTCCAACATCACGCAGGGCATCACTCGGATGCAGAAGGAGGCGTTCCGGAAGCCGATCGAGGTGGTGCGGCTGTGGGTGCACGAGTGCGAGCGCGTGTTCCAGGACCGCATGGTTAACGACCTGGATATGGCCAAGTTTCAGGACTTCCGCGTCGCGGTCACCAAGCGCTACTTTGAAGAGTTTGATATGGAGGCGGTGGAGGCGCGGCCCAACTTGTACGTCTCCTTCATGGAGTACACACAGGATGACTTGCCCATCTACAAGAGCTGCTCGACATACGAGGAGGTGAAGAAGGTGCTGGACGAGAAGATGGCGGAGTACAATGAGACCAACGCGGCGATGGATCTGGTGCTTTTCCAACAGGCGATCGAGCACATCACGCGTATTGCGCGCATCATCGACCTGCCGCGCGGGAATGCGATGCTGGTGGGCGTGGGCGGCAGCGGGAAGCAGTCCCTCGCGCGCCTCGCCTCCTTTATCTGCGGGTTTGAGGTGGTGCAGATCAGCGTGACGAGCAGCTACGGTGTGGCGGACTTCAAGGAGGCGCTGCTGGGTCTGTACACCAAGGCGGGTGTGAAGACCACGCCTGTGACCTTCCTCATGACAGACAACCAGATCGTGAAGGAGCACTTTCTCGTCTTCCTCAACGACCTGCTCGCAACTGGCCTCATCACCGACCTGTTCTCCCAGGAGGACAAGGACAACTTCTGCAACTCGGTGCGTAATGAGTGCAAGGGCGCGGGTATCCTGGACACGCCGGAGAACCTGTGGGACTTTTTCATCGATAAGGTGCGAAAGTACCTGCACGTCATCCTGTGCTTCAGCCCTGTGGGGGACAAGTTCCGCATCCGCGCGCGCCAGTTCCCCGCGCTCGTCAACTGCACCGTCTTCGACTGGTTCCACTCCTGGCCGCATGAGGCGCTGGTGAGCGTGAGCCAGCGCTTTTTGATGGAGATTCCCGACCTGGAGGAGGAGGTGCGCGAGAACATTGCGTACCATATGGCATATGTTCACCAGACGACCAGCCAGGCCGCGGTGCGTTTCCGTGATATGCTGCGCCGCCACGTCTACTCCACGCCCAAGTCCTTCCTGGAGCTCATCTCACTGTACAAGGGGCTGCTGCAGCAGAAGCGTGACGAGCTGAAGGCGAATAGGGAGCGGTTGGAGAACGGGGTGGACAAGATTGCGCAGGCGAGCGCGCAGGTGGCGGACCTGCAGGTCAATCTGAAACAGGAGCAGATAATCGTGGAGGAGAAGAAGGCGCAGACGGACGCGCTGATTGTCAACATCGGGCAGGAGAAGGCGGTGGTGGATGACGCGGTGGAAGCGGGGCGAGAGGACGAGGAGGCGTGCTCCAAGCTGGCGGAGGAGGTGACCGCGTTCCAGGAGGAGTGCGCAAAGGACTTGGAGGCGGCGGAGCCTGTGATTGCGGAGGCGGAGGCCGCGCTTAACTCGCTGGACAAGAGTAGCCTGGGTGAGCTCAAGTCATTCGGTAGCCCGGCGGCGGAGGTGGTGCAGGTGGTGAGCGCATGTATGATTCTGACTGCGCCGGGTGGAAAGATTCCAAAGGACACCAGCTGGAACGCGTGCAAGAAGTATATGGGTAACGTGGACGCGTTCCTGAAGTCGCTGATCAGCTTCGACAAGGACAACACGCCCGTGAACTGCGTGGAGAAGGTGGAGAAGGACTTCTTATCCAACCCCAACTTTAACGCGGAGTACATTAGCAACAAGTCCGGCGCTGCTGCTGGACTGTGCGCGTGGGTGGTCAATATTTGTAAATACTTCCGCATCTACCAGGTGGTCGCGCCCAAGCGTGCCAACCTGAATGAGGCGAACAAGAAGCTGGAGAGCGCGAATAAGAAGCTGAGCGGGATTCGTGCCAAGGTGAAGGAGCTGCAGGACCGCGTGGCGGCGCTGGAGGAGAACCTGATGAAGGCGACGGAGGATAAGAACAACGCTGTGGCGCAGGCGGAGAAGACGGCGACCAAGGCCAAGCTGGCGGACCGACTCATCAATGGGCTGTCGAGCGAGAACAAGCGCTGGAATGAGACGATCTCGGAGATGGGGGTGCAGGAGGGGAAACTGGTGGGTGACGTCCTGCTCGCGGCGTCATTCGTCTCATACATCGGCCCATTCTCGATGCCCTTCCGAAAGGGGCTCGTCAACGAAAAGTGGCTGGTTGACCTCGTCGAGCGCTCGATCCCGATGAGCGAGGGGCTCACGCCCCTGGACGTGCTAAGTAACGACACGCTCAGGGCGCAGTGGACCAATGAGGGTCTGCCGACTGACCCGCTGTCGGTGGAGAACGGTGCCATTATGAGTAACTCGGCGCGCTGGGCGTTGATGATCGACCCTCAGCTGCAGGGCATCAGCTGGATCCTGAACAAGGAGGAACCAAATGGGATGGTGATCATCCAGCAGAGCCAGCACAAGTACATTGACAAGGTGATCAGCTGCATCGAAAACGGCATGCCCCTGCTGATCGAGAATCTTCCAGAGGACATAGACGCGGTGCTCGACCCCGTCATCTCGCGCTCCCTCATCCGAAAGGGTCGCAACGTGCTCATCCGCATCGGCGACGCGGAGGTGGAGTACGACTCGCGCTTCAAGCTGTACATGCAGACAAAGCTTAGCAACCCACACTACAAGCCCGAGATCAACGCGCAGGCGACGATCGTCAACTTTTGTGTGACGGAGAAGGGGCTGGAGGACCAGCTGCTGGCGCTGGTGGTGGAGAAGGAGCGGCCGGACCTGCAGGAGCAGAGCGCCACGCTTGTGCGCCAATTGGGCGAGTACACTATCACGCTGGTCGAGCTGGAGGACAACTTGCTGTTCCGACTCGCCAACAGCCAAGGCGACATCCTAGAGGACATCGAGCTTATAGAGAACCTGGAGGAGACGAAGCGCACCGCAACGGATATCGCGGAAAAGGTGGCGCTGGCACAGGAGACGGCGAAGACGATCGCTCACGCGCGCGAGGCGTATCGGCCCGTCGCCACTCGTGGCTCCCTCGTCTACTTCCTCATCGACAACCTCAACGCCCTTGACCGCGTGTACCACTACTCCATGGCCAATTTTGTGTACATTCTCAAAAAGGGTATGGACATCACCCCAGGTGGCAACGACGGCGAGGAGAAGGTACCCGAGTCACAGAAGCTGGGCGAGCCACTGCCGTTGGAGCAGCGCGTAACTCGACTCATCGAAATCACCTGCCTCACCTGCTTCCGATACGTCGCGCAGGGGCTGTTTGAGCGGCACAAGCTCATCATGGCGACTCAGCTGGTGATGGCCATCCTGCGCGGACGGGGTGAGCTACAGCAGCAGAAGTTTGACTTCCTGCTGCGCGGGCCGAAGGTGCTGGGCGAGGAGAACCCGCTGAGCGAATGGGTGAGCGACAGCGTCTGGGCGAGCGTGCAAGCACTCAAGGAGCTGGACGACTACTCCAGCCTCCCCGACGACCTGGTGGGGAGCGCGAAGCGATGGAAGGAGTGGATGGAGCTAGAGCGGCCTGAGGACGAGCCGGTCCCTGGTGATTGGAAACGGATGCCCGAGTTTGAGCGACTCCTCCTCTTCCGCGTCCTCCGACCTGACCGCCTCACCGCCGCGATGTCCACCTTTGTCAAAAACTCCATCGGCGTGCAGTACATCACCTCGATGCCCTTCAACCTGGAGGAGAGCTTCAAGGACAGCAGCCCCTCCACCCCCATATTTGTGTTTCTGTCGCCCGGCGTGGACGTTGCGGCGGCGGTGGAGGGTATGGGCGCCAAGCTGGGCTTTACGGCCGAGACAGGGCGCTACGCATCCGTGAGCCTCGGACAAGGGCAGGAGCCGATCGCAATGACTAACCTAAACAACATGCACAAGAACGGCGGGTGGGTGCTGCTGCAGAACATCCATCTCACTATCGACTGGACCAGCGGCCCGCTGGAGAAAAAGATCGATAAACTGGCAGAGGGGGCGCATCCTGAATTCCGCCTGTTTTTGAGTGCCGAGCCGCCGCCCGGACTCGAACGCGGGCTGCCTATCTCTCTCCTGCAAGCGAGCATCAAGCTGACAAACGAACCGCCGGAGGGGCTGAAGCCCAACCTGCTCCGCGCTTACAACGAGTTCAACGAGGAGATTTTGGAAGGGTGCGCCAAGCAGGCAGAGTTCCGCTCCATTATTTTCGCGCTGTGCTATTTCCACGCGGTGCTGCTCGAGCGCAAAAAGTTTGGTGTCGGTAACCTCCCAGGCGCCACCTCTGGTATCGGCTGGAACATGAACTACCCCTTCAACACCGGCGATCTGCTGTGCTGCGGGCAGTGCGCCAACAACTACCTGGAGAACAACTCCAAGGTGCCATGGGAGGACCTCCGTTACATCTTTGGCGAGATTATGTACGGCGGACACATTGTCGAGGACTGGGACAGGCGGCTGGCCAACGGCTACCTGTACTTCTATTTCAACGAGAGCCTGCTGGAGGGCATGGAGATGTTCCCGCGCTTCCCTGCGCCCCCGAACACCGGCAACCACAAGGCCACGTTGGAGACGATCGAGGAGACGATGCCGCCGGAGACGCCTCTCGCTTTTGGTCTGCACCCCAACGCCGAAATTGGTTTCAAGCTCCGCGAGGCGGACAGCTTCTGTGCGAGTTTGGTGATGCTGCAGCCGCGCGAGGGCGGCGACGAGGGTGGGATGTCTATCGAGGAGAAGGCCAAGATGGTGCTGGACGATGTGGTGGATAAGTTGCCGGAGCAGTTCGACATGGAAGACATCCGAAGCCGCGTGGACGACTTCACACCCTACGTTATGGTCGCCATCCAGGAGAGTGAGCGCATGAACGTGCTGCTCGCTGAGATGAAGCGCTCGCTGGCGGAGCTCGACCTTGGCCTCAAGGGCGACCTCACGATGACCGCGCCCATGGAGGCGCTCATGCACGCGCTCGCCTCTGACGGCGTCCCCTCCGGCTGGACCCGCCTCGCGTACCACTCCCTCCGCCCGTTGGGCTCCTGGCTCGCGAACCTCCTGAATCGCGTCAACCAGCTGAACGACTGGACCGCCGATCTGGGGGTACCCAAGGTGGTGTGGCTCTCGGGCCTCTTCAACCCGCAGTCCTTCCTGACCGCGGTCATGCAGACCACTGCGCGGCGTAACGAGTGGCCGCTTGACAAGACGGTCGTGCTGACGGAGGTGACGAAGAAGCAGATCGACCAAATCGACGCGCCGAGTCGTGACGGCGCTTTCATCCACGGACTGACGCTGGAGGGGGCGCGCTGGGACGACAAGATCGGCGCCCTGGATGATAGTAAGCCCAAGGAGCTTTTCTGTCCGATGCCGGTTATTCTGGTGAAGGCGGTCACAGCGGACAAGGCGGAGATGAAAGACGCGTATCAGTGTCCCGTGTACACCACCGAGGCGCGCTTCCGGCAGGAAGTCTTCACAGCGCAACTAAAGTCCAAGCACTCCTGGATCAAGTGGACTCTCGCCGGCGTCTGTATGTTCCTCGACGTCGTTGGCGCTTAGTCAGTAGGCTGTAGGTCTTGCCTCGAACCATCGATGTTCCTAGTAGCGATCCTTTAGTTATCGCTATAGCAGCTGTCATTGACACAGCTTGCAGTGGCGTGTAAGTTAATAGTCAAAGCGTGATACACCTGTGTCACCTGGACAAACCCTTCCATCGCATTGCTATTCTATATACCTTGCTATACGCGTCCACACGAAATGTTCTAATGTGAAAGCTATGCGCGAGTGCCGTATTTGCTTCACCTACGATCCTGCTTGATTTCGGGTAGCGGTTGGCGAGGGTTCTGTGATTGGCCGAGCGATGAGGAAAGATTTCTTGTATAACGACGTCGGATACAATCAATACAGGAAAGGTCACTGTCCTTGCCGCGTACTCTGAAGGACGTCAGCGATATACGACACGATCGGGATGCATCTCATAAACCCTTATTTGCTCAGTCCACAGAAAGCTAGGTTGGTTCTCATAGAACTTCATGGCCACACGCTCCAGGTGAGTCGTGGTGTGCTACGCTGCAGTGGCATTTGCGCGAGAAACAAAATCGAGATTAATTGTGCAAAATAAAATGAAATCGTCAAATCGAACTGGCGTGCCACAGCTCATCAGTCACAGGCGAGAGTGATTGGCTAGCGCGCGAAGTCGTAGATTTCAACTAAGGTGGACACTTGATGGCTACTGCAAGAGCTTGGCGGATCATCCTGTAATGACTGAAAGACAGTGCTTGCAGTGGAGCACCCGAATCGCGGTTTGTCCCCGACATTTGTGTTAATAATATTAGTCGTATTTACAACAGCGGCGCAAGACTCCCGCTGAGGCGGGAGTGGGGGTCCACGCCATGCAGGCCCGCCGAAAACAACAGAGACACTTCGCGGGTCGCACTGGAAACGCAGTATTCGTTTCAAGCGACCGCTCTATCTATTTTTCGCAGCTAGACTTTCGGCAGTTCAGTGGGTGGTCAGTGTGAAACATCGCTATCGCGCAGTGATAAGCTCACGCGCCGGTATATACAGTGTATGGCGACCATAATCCCATGTTTCATACGTCCAGTCGCTTCTTAACGTCCAGGTCCACCTTCAAAGAAGCGTACTCCGTGTGCGACAAGAATTCACCGATAAAGGTACCATCACTTTCCTCCTGCGCACACGGAACGGCGGCGCAGCGTTAATGAAGGTGCAAATGGATTTATAGCGGCCACCTTCGACTCGGAAAAAGAATGTCGTTCGTGCACCCAAAAGAAGCCCTGCCACGAGCCGCGAGAAAGAGCGCGAAACTTACAAAGATTACAGCCCGTTGGCCCACCAGTTCTTTGGCTGCCATGCGCCTCCTCTCTTGCACGGTTGGAAGACGCGCAGTACTCTTGATGCTTCGAGCGTCACCGGTTGCGGGAGGAGTGCCTTTACTCCCGTACATATAGTATGTTATGTATGTTGAGGACTCTGCCACGAAGCGCATCACTCCGGCGCCAATCGCTCCCATGAATCCCGTTTCGTAAAACGGCAGTTTTACTTCCTTCAAAGGCAGCTCAAATACAAGCGCAGCGGGGTCCTCTAGTTTCTTTGAGGGCGGCTCAATGGAGCCATGCCTCCCGGGGCTGATCGACCGTGCCGCTTCGCGATGTAAACTCGAAACGAGTTCTGCCAAGTCACCGGCGGTTAAACCAAGCACCTCGGCTATGCCGACCACACCAGCGGTCACCCAAGTTCCATCCCATAGCACGATAAGAAGAGTATTCTCCGAACGAGCGAGGTTAATACCACTAACTCTAGCCCCGGCACTGTTCACAGAGTGTGGGAGCGGTCGAGTGGGACGTCCAAAGTTCTTGCCGGAATCGAATTTGCTGCCCAGTTGTAATCCCTTCGCACAGAATAACACGGTCGTTAAATTTCTCTTTCAAATAATATATGAGTATCGTATCGGCACTGTTCGGTATAAATGAGACGACTATATCCTGTTGGACTGCGGAATTTGTTATTTCACAACCATTCGCTATTCAGCAGCGACCGCAGGCGGAACGATACAGGCAACGAAACCTGAAGACAAAACCACGTCATGGGTATTCAGAAAATGGCTGAGACAGTGTCGAAAATATCAGAAGCCCCACGAACCTGAGGGGCCATCCTGACCAACGTCTTTCGCAGGAGCGCGCTTGCCGGGGAGCGCGGTTGGCGCCGGGGTCTCCTGGTGTAGGTCACTTCACGCCCTGCCATCTTGACGAATGGTGACTGCAGAGTTGTCAGTCGATGGAAGCGGAGTGTTTATGTGGGCTTCAAGGGGACACGATGCAGCGATGACAGCGGTTGAGCTGTTTGAAACTGAGTAGCGCAGCAGCTCATCAGCAGAGGTTGTGGCGGTGAGGCCTGCCGAGCTGCGATGGCGGATGGTGTTGGGTGACATGATGACATGAATAAAGTACTACCTAGGTACTAGTACTGATACTGGTGGTGCTACAATATGATTAGTCATACAATTGATGTAGTACTTATCATACACACATATCCCCGAGGCACACGATGCGCGTGCGCGCGGTCATCATCATCATCATCGTGCGGCTGCAAACATACCTGATACCTGTACCTGTACTGCTGTTGGGTACGAAGATGCAGCATCAGCTTCCAGTACGGTTCTGTACCGACTACTCCAGGTGCAATCAGTACCCGTATCCGCATTGTTAATATTTTTCAATGCTCTTTATTATGATTCGATAATGATTTAATTATTAATTATTTAATGATTAATTTAATTTAAAAAAAGTTATATGTTACTTGATACTCGATAATGATTTAATTATTAATTATTTAATGATTAATTTAATTAAAAAAAAAAAGTTATATGTTACTAGATACTTGCTTGACAAATAATTATCAATTATTTAATATCAATAGAGATTGTTTACAAGAAAAACAAGATGAGCACGGACAGGGAAAGTGGGAGGGGAAACAAAAGGGCAAGAGTGACAAGAGGATCACGGAATCCAAAGCACAGCAAAAGGAAAACACTACATTGTGCACAACCTAGCACATTAAACTAAGGAAACTCCTAGGCCACGCCGAGAATGCAACACGTGGAGGCGACAAGCGGTGCCTCACGCGCCGCTTGAGGAAGCACGGGGACGCTTGCGGCCCATGGCGCGGGTGAAGAGCGCCGTGGCATAAGGAGGCATCCAAACCGAGGAAAATGCGGCCTCCTTGCCGTCCACAGCGGCGGACAAACCACGCAAGACGTTGTCCGCGTGAGCAACATGGACGGCGAGAGAGACCTTTCGACGCCAGGAGGCCAACAACTTGCCCACATGCATCCTTTAGATGCGGTTGCTTGCTTGGCTAGCTCCGTCAAGAAAGCCGTGGCGTGGCCGCCGAGAGTACCGAATTCCGTGACTGCAAAGGGAATGAAACGGATGTCGGGGCGACTCCTCACCCCCTCCGAGTACTTCTCTCAGCATGGCGGAGAGCGACTTCGGGTGACGGGGGGCTAGACACGCCGAACAAACCGGAAACCACGGCATCAAGGGCAAGTTTTGAGCCTCGGATGCCGTGATAGTGCAAGACACCCACGTCCGCGGGGAGACCGTCGTTGCCGTTGGGGAGTTGAACTAATATCGTGGGATCTGTGAGAACCTCGACGCCAACCCCGAGTGCGCCACGAATCTCGGAGATGATTTCCGCAAGGGCCGTCACTAAACAAGAGTGAGCAGTGTGGACCGAAGCATCTCCGCCGCATCGAGCCAAATGGTCCGCAAAAGCAGTGGCCCACGCATCGTCCGACATGTCAACACCCGCCGACGAGAACGCACCCTGCATAACTTGAACCGAGAGATAGCAAGAAGCACAACCAGTGGGGGAGCGTAGGGAAGAGAGGATGCGGGATGAGGGTAGGCCGAAGATGCGACAGACCGCGACGCGGAGAACTGCGTCGTAGTGCTCAGGGAACTTGTCACGGAGCTCGCCCAGGCGATCCGAAGTAGGCGGGTCCGAAGCCAGAAACGCAAGGGCGCCGTGGCCGAGACGAAATAAAAAACGCCTAGACTCCGGCCGAGCGCGGCTTGAAAACGTGGGAGCGAGCTTCGCGAAACGAAGTAAGTTTGCGCGCTCACTGATGTCGGCTTGTAGCTTTGGAAACATGTCCGTGGCAAACGTAGAAAGGGGGACGACCGATGGTAGGCCATCAAGGGACCGAGCAATCTGCTCGTTGTTTGATCGGGCTTCGGCTCCGCAGCCCGCGCGAGCCACCGTTGGACGTTGCGGGGGGAGCATCGCTAAGGCTGTGGTTATCAAGGGTTCAGACTCGGCGAGAGCGTGAGAACCGCACGCAGCATCTAAGCGCGCCCACGACGAAGCGAGTTCTAACGACCACATGGGTTCGTTGTCGCCGTCGTCTCCGTCCGGTGTAACATGCCTTCCGGACACCGTTGTGGTCATAGCAATCGCTAACCGTCCATACATGGTTGGCTCCATTGGAACTTCGTCTTGGGAATCCCTGCGCACGCGAGCATCTTGTGCTGTAAGGAAACGGATAGCTGAGCCCACTGCCAAACCGGCCGCTCCGACATGGGCCGCATCCGCCAAGGCAACCAAATCCCCACCCCCATCCCTCCGAAACGTATGGGAAGAGACATCTCGGAGCGAGTGCTGCGGGGTAGGCTAGCTGCGGGAAGGCCCAATATCTCAGCCGCCACATCTAGGGTGGTATTGTCAGCGCGCTCGAGGAAGGTAACGACGGTGTCACCGTAGCCCTCGCCCTTGCCAAGACCTCGGGCTAGCTGCGTAGACCAAGACGTAGACCAAGAGGTAGGCTAGCTGCGGGAAGGCCCAATATCTCAGCCGCCACATCTAGGGTGGCATTGTCAGCGCGCTCGAGAAAGGTTACGACGGTGTCACCGTAGCTCTCGCCCCTGCCAAGACCTCGGGGGACTGTACGGGAAAAGTGTGTATTTAATATCAATGCTATAATAACTTTTGTCTTTGATGCTCACATCCGGTACATACTACAAGTAGTGTTGCATACCATTACCTACAAAAAGGATCAAAGCATTATCTAAACCATGATGTCTGTATCGTAAAGCCGAGTCCCATCCCGTTGATGCTGAAGTTACATCTAACAGACCGGCAGATGGAGAGACTAAAAGACAAGAAAAAAGACAAAGGGATAAACACACAGAGAGAGAGAGAGAGAGAGAGAGAGAGAGAGAGAGAGAGAGAGAGAGAGAGAGAGAGAGAGAGAGAGAGAGAGAGAGGGAGGGAGAGAGAGAGAGAGGGAGAGAGAGCGAGAGAGAGAGAGAGAGAGAGAGCGAGAGAGAGAGAGAGAGAGAGAGAGAGAGAGAGAGAGAGAGAGAGAGAGAGAGAGAGAGAGAGAGAGAGAGAGAGAGCGAGAGAGAGAGAGAGAGAGAGAGTTAGGACAAACACAAAGAGAGAGCCATACTGAAAGACATAAAGACAAACCGACAGACAAACGTGTTTGCTTTTAACAAACAAAGAGATAAGCACACAGAACGTCAGAGAGAGAGAGAGAGAGAGAGAGAGAGAGAGAGAGAGAGAGAGAGGGGGGGGGGGGGGGATGAGCCAAACACAAAGAGAGAGCTATATTGACACACATAAAGACAAGTGACAAACAAACGGACGGGCAAACAATCCAACCAGACAAACTGACAAACATGCGCCATGCAAAAATACATACACACAAACTTTTTAACGGACAGACAGAAATACATACATGCATGCAAGCAAAAATACGGAGAGACCTACAAGCATAAAGTCACACATGCATTATGACAGACTCACAAATGGACACCAAGACAGACAAACAAAAATAGATAGACAAAAGACCTATATATTTAATGATATTAGACAAACAAACGACATACAAACAAACAAATCACCAAAAGATTTGACCCACAAATACTACGACAAACACACATACAGAGAGACCGAAAGAGATATAGAGATTTTGACGGACTACCCGACATGTAAACATACAAATTGACATACATAGATACGGGCATACCGAATTGTAGACTGATACACATCCATAGTGATAGACCGGAAAAGAGATGCCATACGCAAACAAATGTGTGACAAATAGCCTTCGGAGAGCTAATTGTAGACACAAATATATTCTGTTTTTTTGCTTCCTGCTGGTATTCAAGGTGGAAGTGGATATGGAAGGGAGATTTTAAAGATGCCTTAATGTTTAGTGTTTAACAATAGATTGTAAATGAACAAAGGAATTGGTAAAAAGGGTTATGTCACCTCCCTCTAATAGCTCCTAGGCCTAAATAGCTCCAGCCTAGCTAGCTTGCACCCGCTCTCGCAGTCTCGCTTGGTTCTCGTGCCATGTGGTAGGGGTCTCGTAACGGTCTGAACAGACTAGCAACGCGGCTTGTCTGTCTTGGGAGATTAGACTTGAGCGTCGTGTGTCTCTGTAAATCATACCATCACGTCTTCTAGCTAGGAAGCTTACGTGTGCGTACATGTACGCACCGGGAGGTACTGGTATTACAGTACGCATTAGTTCCCTTAGCTATATTGCATTAGAGACGTACCTACGTTGTACGTCCTTCCGATGGAAAAGTACGGACCAAGTTAGTAACGAGTACCTATACAATGTCCGGCAGTGTATTGTCTCAGTCGGAACTCAGAGTTCCGCGGAATATAAAGGCCATCGAGACACCAAAAATACCTAGGTGTGGCTTTTATTCGATAGCCTCTTGTCCACTCACCCGCGTCCCCTTAAAACGAGTCTTGGGAGTTCCCCTCGCGAACAAGATCAGCGAACTCGTGGCTCAGCCTCAGCGCTGTAACAATTAGTAAATTTAATTGCGTATCTTTTAACAACGGCTTAGACTTCCGTCATTGATTTGCATTTGGCGGAACCTCGCCATCCCATAACAATGGAACTGTGGCATGAGGTACGAAGTCTCGTCTCCGACTTGACGGATATCCTTCGTTCAGGGCTCCCTTGCGGTACCCAAGCGTCATTGAACCTACAAACGGTTGCAAGTCCCGCAAGTAACGTGCTTGCCGCTTGTTAAGCGTGTTGTTCGGTTGCTTGAGCAGATGTCGCAGTGTTTTGTTACGACCACGAACTCAGAACACCCTTCATGGTAACATCTCAAATGCTTAACCGCTTTGCAAACGGCCAAAGCTTCCAAATCATAGGCTGAGTAGGTGTTGCCACGCTTAGCTGGATTCAGCTTACGCGCCCAATAAGGGACTGGTTGAATACCTTCTTCTTGGTCTTGCCATCCCCACAATCGAAGAATTTGTAGCCACGGTGAACATCGCGTCCGTGCTGACCTCCGGAAGGATTAGGCATGGCACGGAAATGAGCCGTAACTTAAGAGTCTCGAAGGCTTCCAAGCAAGAAGGCGTTATTAGCGTAGTTGGCAGATTATTAAGGGACCGTCTTTAAGACATCAACCGTCAACTCGGTATTGTTTTAAACAAATTCAATTTCAACTAACGTCGATCTACTTATGTTCCCTTTCGACAGTCTTTGGGGGATGTGCGGCGAAAATCTCTACAACGTCTTTCTTTTGCTGCTCTTCATGGTAGTTTGGGTTCCTATCTACGCGATGCTTTGCATGAGGGCAGTGGCGATGCTATGGCATGTCTCCCTGTTTCTCGGGCTTGGGCGTATGGGGTTTTTCCTCCATATTTTCCACTTGTTGATTGGTGGTTTCCACTGCTTTTTCTTGTAAGAAATTAAAATTGTAGCTTCGCCCGCTCCGCCACCTCCACCGGGCCGAATATTTCTCCCTTGGCCGCTGAATCTTTTATCTCTCTTGACGACCATCCCATAATCTACGCGTAAATGATCTTTGCCTCAATCCGTGAAAGATGATATGTTAAGTTGTTTGATTCACATCGTGGGCTAGCGTTGGGAGGATGATCGCTGATGAGTTTGAGGTTTATTTGAACTTCTACTCTCAGTGGTGCTTGCAAAACGCCGCTCGAAGAGGATGCCGGTGCGGGCTTACTTGCTAGTCCCATATCCCGGGGGCGCAAAAAAAAAAACAGCCTATAATAATCTCAATTCTAGCTTCCGCCTATAAATGAAATTGAAATTGAAATTGTTCACAACAATACCAACAAACTGGACCGGCTGTTGTCTTCCGCCTATACATTATTGACCAATCCCTCTTGCATTCTACTTAAGGACCTCGTTTTCACATTCTCCCTTTAACCTCGTCGGGGGTTTATCCTCCTTGCTCCATTTTGCTTGGTGGTTTCCACTGCCTTTTCTTGCAAAAACATGCGAACTTAAAACTCGTCGTTATGCAAGGCGCTTTCTGTGTTAATTTTAAAATTACACGAAGCACGACAAGGACGTGGACATGGAAAATAAGGGGAGGGACCAAGAGGGTAAGGAGTGGCAAGAGGGTCACGGAAACCATGGCACGGCAAAGGGAAGCACTACATTGTCCACAAACCTAGCCGATCAAACTTAGGAAACTTTTAGGCAACCAGTAGAATGCAACACGCGGAGGCGACAAGCGGCGTCACGCACGTCGCGCGAGGAAGCACGGGGACGCTTGCGGCCCATGGCGCGGTTGAAGAATGCCGTGGTAGGAGAAGGCATCCTTGCAGACGAAGAAGCGGCCTCCCCAAAGTCCGTTGCGGCGGAGATCCCGCGAAGACATTGTCCGCGTGAGCGACATGGACGGCGAAAGAAACCTTTCGGCGCCAAGAGGCCAACAATTTGCCGATATGCATCCCTTTAGAGGCGGCTGCCTACTTGGCCAGCTCGTTCAAAAAAGCCGTGGCGTGGCCGCCGAGAGCACCGTATTCCGTGACCGCAACGGGAATGAAGCGGATGTCGGGGCAACTCCTCACCCCCTCCGAGTACTTCTCGAACTTGGTCTTCTCAGCACGGTGGAGATCAACGTCGGGAGACGGGGAGCTAGAAACGCCGAACAAACGGGATGCCACGGCATGAAGAGCAAGTTCTGAGCCTCGGATGACGTGGTAGCGCAAGACGTAAAGATCCATGTTGATTCCAATAAAAAGAATTCGTACAACATAAAGAAGTGGTAACCACCAATAAGCAAATAAAAGGAAAAAGGAGGAAAAACCCCCACACTTTTCAGGAGGGCAGTGCTGATGCGGTGGCATGCCTTCCTGTTGCTCGGGCTAAGGTTTTTTCCTCTTTTCTTCGTTTTGCTTGGTGGCCTTCACTGCTTTTTCTTCTTAGAATTTTTAAATTTAGGAAAAAACCCCACAGGCCTAACATAGAGGCCTGAGGAGCAGGAAGAGATGCCACAACACCGGCACTACTCATCTTCCGCGGATGGTGGCTAAGTTCATCTAAGAACCGGCCTTAAACTGTGTACAGGTAAGAGACAAGCAGGGAGGGAAACCCTAACTACCCGGCACTTACCTGTAGCCCTAACCCCTCACGCCGGCACTACCCTCCTGAAAAGAATCGCGAAGAAATTCCTGTGTTAATTCCAAGTACTGTTACTTCAGAAAAAGCGGCATGTGGGATTATGTCGGCCCCATTCACCACTCTGCTCCTGATGACAGACCGCGGGGCGACACATCGCAGCGGCATACAAGCGGGCGACTCGACCCGTATGTGTTTCGTCGCTAGCTAGCCACAGCCTCGACCGTGCATGTCGGTGTCCCAAAAGCAGATAGTGCGGGAAGTGGACACTATCTACAAAGCTTTCGCGGAGGATGTCGGATGACGGCGCCGCCGCGCTAGCGCCAGCGAGCGGCAGCGGGAACCAGGTGGCCCCCGAGCCAGCGACACCGCTGTCTATCGTGCCGGAGATAGAGGCTCACTTGGAGGTGCTATTTAAGCTCGCCCGGCAGCTTCCTTCCAAGCGCGTGACCGAACCCGAAACGGAGGGAACGGTGTTCCAACGGTTCCTCGGCGCCATCTCGCAGAATGTGCGTCACCTAAAGTCGGAGCAGTGGCCGGAGGAAGAGATGGCGAAGCTACCTCGGGAGGCGCAGGTGGAGCGCTTCGCGGAGGTCTTCCACGTGGGAAGGGTATACAGCGAGTTTTTCGGGGGAGGGGCGGCCATGAGCGAGGTGGCGCTACAGGAGTTTGCGTCGCTGCGCGCACAGGCGCTTCAGACGGAGCAGACGGTGAAGACGCTGTACGAGCACGTGCAGCGGCCGCAGCAGGGGCGACCGCTGCCGCACCTCGTCAACTTCGGGGGCCAGATACGAGGTGCACAGCCACGGGTGTTTGGTGCGGCGGCGGGGAAATTCTATCAAGAACAGGGGCAGCTAACATTCTTGAATCACACTATCAGGTGGCTCGCCCTATCCCTCCCTCACTCGTTCTCTCCATGACATGACATCAAACCGCCCATCAACGTTCCATACTGCGACCATAGATATGATTTTAGCCTAGGTCAGAAGGAAGGGGCCAAGGGTACCGTCACTGAGAAGCATGCAGATTCCGTGCAATGAGTGAAGCGTTGGTTTTTGAACATGTTATGGGGTTTGTTCGATGTTTGGGAACTGATTCTGCAAAGCTTTGGAGTTTGGAGCATGTATGTGCACCGGTGTATGCCGTAGTGGGAGCATTGGCATTTAGTAGTGACTCCGGTGTTGTTTGTAGGGAGGGAGAGGAGTTTGAGGTGGCGGAGCACTCCAACGCGCTGTCCACTCTTGCGGATTGCGGTTGGGAGACGGAGCCTGCACTTGACGCGGTGAAAGCGGCCGCAAAGCTGCCAAACGATGAGGGGGAGGATGGGGGCGAGCAGGGAGAGGGAGACTCGCCACCCCCGGAGCCCCTCGTTCACTTCGCGCATGTTGCTCATCAGTTCAAGACGATGTGCTTCGCGTACAGTCTGCTTCAGGCCTCCAGCATCAGTCTAAACATATATAACCTCTTCTTCTTCTTCCCAAGGCAGACCAATTGGTTCGTCGTCCTCGCGTGCATCTTCACGCAGGTGAGTTAGTCCCCACAGACTGCAGAGCACGGTGTAAAGTAGTGGCTGTCGTGTGATGAATTACCCCTTTGATGGGTGGTTGGATGGACATCTGGGTTGTACCTCGGTGCCACCTGGGAGAAGCTCCTGAAAGCTTTATTGCACACGCTCGCAGTTTGCCGCTCCATTCTTCCTTGTAACCAGCAAGCGCGAGTTCATCGAGTTTCTGTGGCCGGATGAGGAGCGCGACAGTGAGGCGTGGGGGGTGTGGGACTTTAGCTCTGTCGTGATCGTCATCATGCTCTTCGACACAATCAACGCTGAGATATTCAGCAAACAGATTAAAAACAGCCTTCTCACGCTACGCCTACGTAACATTGTTTGGAACTCGAGTCGGGACTGGCAGGTACGCTCTTCACACCTCCACATTGGGTGACTGACGTTTACATCCATGAACAACGAGTAGAGGACGCAAGGGGGAGAGAGGAATGTGTGTGTGTGTGTGGGGGGGGGGGGGGGGGGGGGGGGGGGGGGGGGGGGGGGGGGGGGGGGCGCAATGCCGCGCGTATTGCCAGTTTCTGCATGTCTGTGCTCTGACTGTTGGTGGTTGTGACTGGCTGTGCATGGGGTTGACTAGGGAACGCTGATGCTCGCGTTTGACTTGTACGCCAACGTCATCAACCCCTGCGTCACCGCGATCGTCATCAACCTCGTCCTTTTTAGCAGCGGCTCCGATGTTTTGGACAGCATCCTCAACGCGCTCGCACTCAACTTCATCATCGAGGTGGACGAGTACGTGCTGAAGGCGGACATGGACGACGCGGCTTTGGCGCATCAGGAGGATTTGCCCCTCAAGATCGTGCGGTTCCTGTTGGGTGACCCCCGGTGCGTGGCTGCTGGTCCAGAACAAATGCACACAATTGCCCAAATAACCTCACACTCTTAGATATGCGTGACAATTTATGCGCGCTGACCAAGAGGAACGCGGTATACAGTTAATTAGGGAGATATGTAGGGCATGCTTGGTGGGGTGTGGACGTGGATTGGTGCTGAGTGTGTGGGTTGGTTGCTTAGGATGGCTTGCACGTACTACTTGTCTGACTGGACGACAACGAGCGGAGCAGCTGCACGGAAGGCGTTGCAGAATGACATCAAGCGACCCGCCAGACTGCTCATCCCGCTGCTGATGCTCTCTTTTGTGGTCCCCTTCATCACCTTCCTTAGCCTCCGGATCAGATGGATGCTGGATGATGAGTGAGGACGATCGAACGTTGTGTCCAAAAGCTTTCAAAACATCTAATGACGGAACTCGCGATGATACGAAAGATCTTATACTCTTTCGTAAATATGATATAGCGCCTCGTGCGAAATAACTTCCCACATTGTAAATACGACCTTATAAACGGCTCAAGGTACTATGGTATAAATTGTATTTCCCCTGCTTCTCCTGGAACCTGTGATGCTATACTGATCAATTGTAGCCCACATTATGACTGAGGTATGTGTACGCTGCCTTTGTAAGTACATGTTTGTGCAATTTGTTGCTATTTTGTGTCTATGTGTGTGTGGGGGTGAGAGAGAGAGGGAGGAGAGAGAGAGAGAGAGAGAGAGAGAGAGAGAGAGAGAGAAGAAGAGAGTGGTTTTGAGTGAGTGTGATTTTGAGTGTGTGTATGAGTGGGTGTGGGTGAGCGTGAGCGTAAGGGCGCGCGTGTGTGTGTATGTGTGGTGGAAGGTGTGTGTGGGTGAGTATGTGTGAGTAAGTGTGGGTGGGTGGGTGGGTGTGTGTGTGGGTGGGTAAATGGGTAGGTGATTGGGTGGTCTGGTGCGGTGTGGGGGGGGGGGGGGGGGGGTGAGAGGGGGGAGGGTGTGTGTTGGGGGGGGGGGGGTGAGAGGGTTGAGCGAGAGAGAGAGAGAGGAGAGAGAGAGAGAGGAGAGAGAGAGAGAGAGAGAGAGCGAGAGAGAGAGAGAGAGAGAGAGAGAGCGCGCGCGCGCGCGAGAGAGAGCGAGAGAGAGAGCGAGAGAGAGAGAAAGAGAGAGAGAGAGAGCGAGAGAGAGCGAGAGAGAGAAAGAGAGCGAGAGAGAGCGAGAGAGAGAGAGAGAGAGAGAGAGAGAGAGAGAGAGAGAGAGAGAGAGAGAGAGAGAGAGTGAGGGCAAGGTAATGTATATGTGTGTATGTGTGTGTGTGTGTGTGTGTGTGTGTGTGTGTGTGCGTGTGTGTGTGTTTAAGTGTTTATGTGTGTAAGTGAGTGTGTTTGCGTTGGTGTGGGAAGGGGGGGGGCGCCCAGAGGGGTTGCGCACGTGGGTTCGTTTGCATCACCCCCACCTCCATGCGGTGGGCGTTGGTGACCATGTAGCCTTGCTTTTCCTCAAAAAGTATTGGGCTGTCCGAGATGGTCCGATTATTGTAATACGCGTGATCAACGGCATTGTCGGGAAACCCATCTATAGAGGGCTTTGAAAAGTGAAAGTTGTAATCATGAACATTTGGGAGTTGCTCGCATCATGTACCGGCTAACATGGCCGGGTGTTGCCTCTCGGCCCTTATGGTCCCCCACCCTTTTAGAGGGTTTGCTCTAAGGGAAAGACTGGGTACTCTTCGACCAAGTACACTTGGTGACACACCTATCTGCAATGTTTGCTCGCTTTTCCTCGGGGTCATGTAGTTGAAATCAATCCGCAATAGTTGACACAACCCCCCGCCAACGCAATATAAATATTGACAATCAACTCAGCAAAAACAAATCCCGTTGTTCAAAATGCAAATAAATCAGTCGCTTGACCTCCCGCCAAGACGAGGCGCCGGCCAGCCGAGGGTGGGCGCAGTCAAGCCGTCGGTCAACCTGCGTGATCTATCTCCCGCGTGACTCATGTCGCGCCGGAGAGTGGAGGGGAAAATTCAATTTAGATCCCCTCTGCGTGCAGTCGGTCGTTGATCATGCCGTCGTCTCGATCACTTCGTCCATGGTCGTCGCCGCTCCTCCCGGCGAGACGTATCGAGGTCCCCCGTCAACTCGATGGTAGGTGAGAGGGACCACGATAACACCCAAACATGGAAGGCCAACGCTCCCCCATCAGCGCGCGCGCCGTTTTGCCCCCCCACTCATATTCCCCGGCCTTCTCTGCCTTGTACCCGGGTCATGTGGGGAGCATGGTCGCGTGCCCGTACCCCCCCCCTCCGCACGCACGTGCAAGTGGCGTTATATTTTGGCGTGAAGGCTTCCGTGCTATCCCGGGCACGCACCCTTTGTCTGCATGTCCTCCTGATGGTAGGAATCGGCAAGAGGTAGGGCGAGGTTGCCGTGGTCATGTCCGTCATCGGACCGTAGTGTACGGACATTTCGTGAAATCCTCCGTACATGGCTTCAAACGGCGGCAGATCCAAGGGTCGCCTCCGCCACACCGTGTCGCTCCTATGGCCGTTTGTAGCTCCCCTCAATGTTGCAGGCGGCGTGCTCCGTCCCTCATGCATGGTAGGCACATGTTCAATTGCTCTTGCGGCACGCATGCTGCGAGCGTCCCGCCTTGCCGTTGCTTCCCGGTAGTCACCGCCAACTCAAGCGGCCCCATCCCGTCACGGATCTGCCCCTACCACCCTCGCCGCTGAATTCCCTTGAGACACATAAATCCCCACTAGGGAGCATCTCATAAAGGGATTGGGCGGCGAAATATGATGTCGCAAGGCCCGAGCGAGTATCCTTGGCGCATGTGCGTAAACAGCCTATTTTTAAAAGCCCTTTAGACATAGTTGTTCGGACAGCTCCGCTTGCATCATACGGGTTTCTACTCGGTTGCTTTCCAAATACATTCCCAGTGCTTGCGGCGTGAATTTCCATGCTCCATATGCACAGCCGCAAACCAAACCTCGTGTACTTAACACGGCATCCACGCTTCCAACCCCCCTCCAACAAGTCTATAAAGTTACTTCCGCATGGCTCAGTGAGTAACATGCAACCCGGTATGGGCACTTGCGCTATGCCCGTGTGTGGTACTCATGACGATGCGCGTAGTCTAAACAATCACCTAGGAACTTTCAGGCTTCATTCGACAAACTCATCCGACAACGCTTGCTTTAATAAACCATACGGATTACTCCGGCTAACTTCCTGCGTCCCGGCTCTACATTTGGGTTGTATCTCGGTATTGATGTACGTGCTTGACCCGCCAGCCCCATATCTTGGGTAAGAAATGGATTAGAAGAAGAACAACATGAGCACGGACATCCCGGGGGCGTAATTGTTTTCCAGAGATGCGTGACTTGGTGAGAGCATATATAAATAACAGGAGCACGTGCTCTTGACTAGCTCACTCATGCACATCATATTGCATATCCGGACTTTTAGGGAAGAGTGAATAAGAAGACTAGCTTGATAGAAGCGCATGCACGGGTATTAGTACATTCAACAAAAATACATCATGCACGGGGACGAATGCTTCAAGTACCCGTACTACATGTTTGCTGATGCATCCAGCGAGGAGAATGAACATGGCGGGGGCATAAGCCCAACCAACAAGAACCTGGCGAGGTGTAGCGATGAGACGATAATCCGGGCTAGAAGGTACATGCTTGTGCGGCTGGGGTGGAGGGGTACCTTGGACGCTGCGAGACCCCGCCGGACTTTTCCTACTAAGTCACGTTTTGCAACTAATTCAGTGCCGTAGTCTCTGAAGAATCCGTTCATTGCTGAGAGGTAAGGCTGCAGACTAGTTGCCTTGATGGTGCCACGTTCCCCGATCCATGCGATGTAGCGGGCCATAGCCGCGGTAGTCGCGGCTAGCGGGGGTAGGCCTTGTTCCGAGCAAATCTCGAAGTATGGTTTGATCGCGCTGCTGTACGTGTCGGACGTGATTTTCGCCTAAGCACCGGTCATTAACTCGAGAGTTTTTGCTCCAAGGCTGCATGTTCCCGATAGGCGTTGCATGTAGGGGCGCATCGAGTCGGCCCATGGGTTGTTGCAGCCGGCCACCTAGATCTTGTATCGTACCTTAGTTGCACGGGTGGTGTAGCTTTGGATTTTTGGCCCGATCTAATGAGTGTTGAACATGGTTAGGGTAGCACTCATGCCCCCCCGGCAGAGTTATAACCACACCGGAAGGGAATCCGGAAGACCGTGACGGGCCAGTGAGGCTTGCCGATTGTACCGCGTCCGTGCCGCCTCCCGGGACGGAACAAGTGAGCGCGGGCCGGCAGGACCGTCTCGTGGCACGCCAACTCGGTAAGTGCATGGTGCCACGCTTTCCCTTGCCAACGAGGGGCGATTACTGTGGCTGTTGCGCAGCTGTGCTACAGCTTTTGGGTGAGGTCGGGTAGTAGTGGCCACGGGGGGTTGCACCGGTTGTTTTCCTCTCGCCATTGCGTATCGGCGAGGCGAAGGGAGTGAACCGCTTCGCACGACGGGTCTAGCCAGCTTGCGTTGTAGCGGGGGAGGCGCCCGTCGGCGGCGCAACGGCGTCGGCCCCGAAGGGGGTGCGCTTGCAGGCCCGTCGGCATCTACCTCTACCTCCACGCGGTGGGCGCTAGTAACCATGTAGCCGTGCCGGGTTTGGCACGGTAGGGGGCTAAACGAGGTACCGGCGGATGCGATCCGCTTGATCATGAGATGACGGGAAGCCGTGTACAGAGGGTTTTGGAAAACAAAATATCCGCACACCAACACTTAGATCTCCCGCTCGGTCAGTCCGATATGTTTCTTAGAGACTCAATACACACAGATACTCTCCCGATAAGGAGGCGGGGGTGGTGCATGTGAAAAAAATGGCGAGGAGGGTACGGACGGATCAACGGAGGGTTGCTAGTGTTAGAGTTGGAGGCGGACACCCGGGAATTAGCGCCATGGAAGGGCGCTCGCTCGATGTCGACGAGCGCTCATGAGGTCGAGCGTACCCATCTAGGTGGGTGAAACTCGACGTGAGTAGCGAGGAGGACAGCCGCAGGGAGAGGAGCGGCACGGTCTGGCGGCGTTGATATTAGATCGGCCGCCGCCAAAACAACCCCGTACGGAGGGTTTCGGTTAGAACTTCCGTACCCGGCACCTTTTGAGGTCGAAGCCCCGATCCTACCTTCCCACCCGTCCTCTCCTATTTTTGGTACCCATCATGGATAGTAGGATGCCTCAGGCGGTGTGCTAGGGTTATTGCGAGCGCACACCGCATACGGCGTCCCCCTGGCCGCGTAAACCACAAGGGGAAAGTACGAGCGGAATGGTACGGATCCGCCGGTGCCGAACACAGTTGGCGGCTGCCCGGGACATGAAAGACGCGACGGGAGGAGCGAGAGACAACAATTAGTTGCAGCCATGGCTTTCTCCCCTATGTCCCGAAGGAAGGGGAAAGCCTAGGCTAGGAGGCGAGCTGCGACGGGAGGAGCGGCTATTATCTCGGACGAGGGTGTGTACGGATCGCGTCGGGGCATACGACGACGTGAGCGAGGGTTTTTTCCGCCTGCCTTCCCCCCCCAGGCTCCGGTACGACCGGAGTCGCACATGAGCCTATAGGTGAGGCATGCATGACTCGACCCACACGCGTTGACCAGCTAGGATGATCAGCACCCACGAGCGGCGGGAGCGAGCCGCGCATCGTGGAGATAGCGACATAATATTTTTCATATTTTATTGTAGCGATAGACCATGTACGTTCTTGCATGATTTATGTAATGTTGTTACTGCCGACGGAGATGGATGGATTAAGAGACCCCCGGCCTAAAACCCTATTCCTAAGACCTAGATGGCAGATTCGGGAACGTCCTAAGACAGCAGCCGATTTATCGGTCCTTGTTGTAAAAACATTATAATTTATGAATTCTGTAGCGGGGGAGTAGCGTGTTGAGCGCCGACACAAAGCGGTCGATCGTGTGGAGGTCGATCGTGTGGGGGGTCGATCGTGTGCGTGTCCATCTCGTGAAACACCGAAGGGTCGAGCTGCCAGTCGTCGTTGTCTAGGTGGCGGTTGAGCTTGTGTGCCCACGTGTTCGCCGCGGATATGATGTACCGGGGTTTGATATGAACATTGTTGATGTCCAACCGGTACCAGGGCCGGCGTAGTTCCTTCATCACTTCCGGGGAGCGGGAAGTCAAGCCGGCCATGACGTAGCAGACAACATGGTTGCCTTTGTGGAGGAGGATGTTGCGGCCAACGAGTTGTGGGAAGAAACTGAGAACGGCCAAACGGACGGCCTTCAATTCCTTCCAGGTAATGTGTTGGTGCTCGTCTTGTGGTCCCCAGAAGCCGCGTGCTTCGAATCTGCCGTTTAGTACCGCTCCCTAACCATACCCCGAACTGTCGCAGTGTATGTATGTTGTCTCGACTTGGCGATGAATGTTCTTTCCATTTGCGTGACCGGGCACATGGGTCCACCACTGAACATCGCGACGGAGCTGCGGGGCGAGGCGGACTCGGCCTCCCCACTTGTCGTCGGGTACTGAGTGCAATTCGCGGAGGAATAACATGGCAGCCGGGATAGCAAGAAAAAGGTATTGAGCGTGACCCGCGAATGATTGGAGCTCCTTGAGTGGTAGCCATCTGCTTGCTCGCGTAGCACGTTCCGGTAGTTGCCGGGCTTGCTTGGATAGCTCGCGAAGTTTTTTCTGTTGGTGCGAAGAAGTAACATGTTCTTGTGTCGATGTCGATGCCCAGGTGGTGCCCGTATTGTGTCGGTTCCCAAAAAACCTTGGTGGGGTGGCGGAGTTGGCCGAGAATGGTGCGGAGGAGGTCGACACGCTGACGGAGAACCAACGCTAGTTCCCGGGTGGTCGCGAAAAGGAGGAAGTCGTCGACGTAAGGTCGTAATATCTTTGCTCCTCGCCAACGCGTGTACCCGAGGAAACGCTTGCTCGGCATGTTGCCGTCGGGGTGCATAGGTTTCCCGTGGTGTGTCGTAAACCCACCGGGTCGGGTTGGCGTAGGTGTCGCACGAAGGTGTCCGTAAACGCGCAAAAATAGTAGGGGCTTAGCGACAAACCCATTGGTAGGCTAGCTAGCCGGTAAAATGGACCGCGCACATTTACATTTAAGAAGTCGCGCGCTGCTTTGGAACGATTCCCAACGCGTAGAAACCGTCCTTCATGTCGAACAAGAACATATAGTCGCCTTTCCGTGTTATATGTCGAACGCCTAGCAAGGATTCCATCCGTAGTCGTATTCAGACGCAGAAGTTGTTCAAGTGTCGTATATCGACGATAAATATCCATTGACTTGTGCCGGGCTTGGCGACTAAAAATAATCTGGACACGTATTTGATGCCAGTGGTGGGCTCCCATGCTCCCGTTTCCACGAAGCGTGCGAGTTCGGCCTCGACGAAGATGAGTTGTTCGGGGGTAGAGTCTAGGAGGGAGACGCCTTGGTTGAACGGGGATGGAGGTCGACTGTTAAGGAAGAGAATTGTAACGCCCTTCCGGATCCACTTCAAGACTTGCCCGCTCGCGCCGATATCTTTCCATGCTTGCTTGTTTCGCCGCACGCGATGAGGCATGTACTTTGAATATGGTGAGCATGAATCGGCGCGGCGGGTCACTTCGTCATTCCTCCTTGTCGGCCTCGGTCTTCTTGTGTGCCTTGTCGGTAGAGGGGAGAGGGCGGCCTCACGTGTGCTCCTTTGGCTTGGCCTTTTGTTTGTCCGGCTTGTCCGGGTTGTCAATCGGCGTGTCCGGTCTGTCTGATCGAGGCTTGTCAGCCTTGAAATGTGCATATGCTTGCGCTTTCGCAAATACGGTGATGATGTATTCGAGTCGTTTGTCTTCTAGTGCTGACATGAGTCTGTCGACGATGTTGCCTCCTCGGCGATGGTGTCGAAGCAGCGTGTGCACACGAGCCGCTCGGCGACTCGTTCTTCGCCGTTGAGGATCTTCTTAGCCTTGAAGCGCATGATGTAGGTGAGTTGCGCTTCCCCCGCGGAGGCCACTGCTTGATGTGTACATAGCGTTGCGTTGATGAGGGAGTAGGCGGAGGCTTTCTCGTCGGGGGTAGAGGTGACCGCTCGAATAATTTTCATAGCAGTTTCGAGTGCCGAGTTCGCGGCGGACGTAAATACACCATAGCAGGGCATATGTTGATACTCGTCGCGTGAGGAAATTCTAGCGGTACTTGTAAATTAATTGTCCGCCTCGTCGTGTTAAGGGTTCCACGTGCACGGGGCGGTTGTACCGGTGGGGGGCAGGCATTCAGCGAACGTACAGGACGCGTAGTATGTCAACTCTCTGGGGTCGATGCACTTCACATGGTTGTCGTTACTATCAGATGGTAGAGCGTCGTGCTCGCGTCGTTCACCCGCGGCTCTGTCGAAATCGGCTGTGGGGTTGGCTGAAGTAGTATGTTTTGTTGACGTAGCTGCGATGAACAGAGTATCGATCTGCGTTGTTAAATGTTGTGCAACATTTGTCGGCAATTGTAGTTGGTCTGGCTGATGTTCCGGCGCGTGACCATGCGCAACGGGGTAGAGGTCGGTACGCAATACCAGGCGGTCCGCCATTTGAACTAAGGGAGTGAGCTTTCATGCGTCGTGCACGAGACTCAAGTGATCAACACCTTGCGTGGTTAGCAAGAGCCACGATGCCGTTTGCGTGAACGATAGCTCTCGCAAAAGCCAGAAGGTGGACAAATTATTGCCATGTATAATTGAAACCTATGTATTACTTACCAATAGAAGTACTCGGAGGGGTTGAGGAGTCGCCCCGACATCCGCTTCATTCCCTTTGTAGTCACGGAATTTGGTACTCTCGGCGGCCACGCCACGGCTTTCTTGACGGAGCTAGCCAAGCAGGCACCCGCATCTAAAGGGATGCATGTGGGCAAGTTGTTGGCCTCCTGGCGTCGAAAGGTCTCTCTCGCCGTCCATGTTGCTCATGCGGACAACGTCTTGCGCGGTTTGTCCGCCGCTGCGGACGGCATGGAGGCCGCTTCTTCCTCGGCTGGGATGCCTTCTCCTGCCACGGCGCTCTTCACCCGCGCCATGGGCCGCAAGCGTCCCCATGCTTCCTCGAGCGGCGCGTGAGGCGCCGCTTGTCGCCTCCATGTGTTGCATTCTCGGCGTGGCTTAAGAGTTTCCTTAGTTTAATCTGCTAGGTTTGTGCACAATGTAGTGCTTTCCTTTTGCTGTGCTTTGGATTCCGTGATCCTCTTGTCACTCTTGTCCTCTTGTTTCCCCTCCCACTTTCCCTGTCCGTGCTCATCTGGTTCTTCTTGTAAACAATACTACTTACCAATATGACCATAGATACATCATGATCGATGATGAGTTGAGGTTTGTTTCGAACTTCAGCTCTCAGTCATGCTTGCAAAACGCCGCCTGTAGAGGGTGCCGGTGCGGGTTCCCTGCCAGTCCCATATCCCGGGGGCGCAAAAAAAAAAAAAAAAAAAAAAAAAGATACATCATGCACGGGGACGAATGTTTCAGGTACCCGTACCCGTACTACATGTTTGCTGATGCTGTGTGGAGAATGAACCTGCCCTGGCTGGGCTGGCGGACATCAGCCCGAGTACCAACGACAATGTAGAGGGTGCCGGTGCGGGTTCCCTGCCAGTCCCATATCCCGGGGGCGCAAAAAAAAAAAAAAAAAAAAACCAACGACAATGTTTTACAAGAAAAAGCAGCAGAGCCCGACCAACGACCAGAGCAGACGACACGAAACGCCAGTCAGCGCGTTCCACACATCAGATCGCCTCACAGCCTCCTGACCGCCCCCTCTGCCGCACCACTCGCGAATACACCCGCCGTTCGCACTTAAGTACCACGTTGTAGCTGATTGGCTGGGCCAGCTTTTGGCCCTTGTAAGTGCCGAAATGAGCAGCCACGCTTCAGAGAGTTGTCCCGAGGGAAGCTTTCCGGCGGTGAGAATGCCGAAACGGCGAAACAGCGGAACTCTCGCTACCCCTGCCCTACCATCACCAGCCTACGCTTGGCAGAGGGCGCTTCACACTCATGCATAGAAACAACAGCGCCTTATGAACACCCCGCCACCGAGTAGCGAGTGGATTCGCCAGTGCTGCAAAGCTGACCAAAGTCTGGCCAGATTTCAGTTTCCGTAGCGACAACGCGATTGCGCGACATTGCGAAAACGCAGTAACAATTCAGTACCGCGACGCACCAACTACGGAACAAACAGTAGTGGATGACGTTCACAGAGGACGTGTAGCGTACGTAAGAGGAGGGGAGGGGATAATGAAGCTGAAATGTAGATAAAGGGATGGATATCGGGTTTCGGTACCGAGCGCCGCGCCCTGAGCAGTCGGCTTCGCGACTCGTCTCTTCGGCGACTGAGTGTTTTTGACTCAGTCAGCTATCCCAAGCTTGGAGTAACGTGTCCGCTGCTCTATCCACTCGCCCTTTTCGGCCTGTTCTGGCTACGCTGCTAAATTCACCGCTGTGTTATTACTGTGGCGCAGGTGGAGCTGCAGGACGTTCAGCTGTCCGACAGCGGTGAGTGGAGCAAAACAAACTGCAAACCTCATCCATGCAAATTCACCATCCATCCAACAAATGCATAGTGCGCATGGCGCCTGCTTGGTTACGCAGACATCGTGTTTGACAAACCCACCTGATGGCACATTCCCATAGGGTCCGCGGGATCGCCTGGAAGCGGCAGCGACAGAAATCCCATCAACGATAGTCGACATGTAAGTTGCGCCAACAGCAGCTCATGCAGGCGGCATGCAGCGATCTCTGATCCAGTTTTACTTGACATGCTTGGCTGTCTTTGCAGGATAGTGCCGTGGGGTCCCAAGAGAATCACAAGTATCATGTTGATGAAGCCCTCACCCATATTGGTGCGTGCCCTGCATAAAGTCAATGTAGCATTAAGGCAGTGGAGAGGGGTTACAGCTGAGGCCACTTGGGAATACAGCTGACTCTGAGTTCTGGCTGTGCGATAGGCTTTGGGCGCTACCAGTGGTTTATGTTATTTTACACGGGCATCGCGTGGGCGGGCGATGCGATGGAGATGATGTTGCTGTCCTTTCTGGGCCCATTTGTCAAGTGCGAGTGGGGACTGTCTCCTTCTCAGGAGAGCCTACTCACCACCTTTGTATTTCTAGGTAAGTGAAGCCTGTCCTCCAGCCTCCCATCACCTCGCCTGGTAAAGCGGAATGTGAGTTAGCATTTAGTCTCTCCTCCTTTGCTTGTCTGATGCCCGAACTTTCCCGCCATCAGGTATGCTATTCGGCGTCAACTTTTTCGGCTACGTCTCCGACACATGTGGCCGGAAGATTGGCTTCTTCGCCACAGCAGTCTTCAGCTCTATCATGGGGTTCGGTAGCGCGCTGGCGCCCACATTTGCGGTGAGCTACCACTGCCCTCCGCCCAACCATGCAACACACCGTATTTCTGGCACTGCACTCTGCATGTGGTCAGTCGCTAGGGGTTACCTATTTTTCATTGCACTGCTGCTACATGATCCACGCTGAGGCCCACTGTGGTGTTCCTTCTGCCCGGTGGCCTCCCCAGGCGCTTGTTTTCTTCAGGGCAATGGTACGGGCACAGCCTCGAGTGCATTGCAGTGAGAGTACTTACTACGGTGGTGTGGAAAGGAGAGAATTTCACGGCGTATGTGACGGTTGGCGTGTGGGTGGTGTGCAAGTGTAGGTTGGCATTGGGTTGGGTGGTGTGCCGGTGGCGCTGACGCTCTTCATGGAGTTTGTGCCCTCCGCCAATCGCGGCAAATGGCTTGTGGTCATCGAGTCATTCTGGACCGTGGGCACCTTTTTCGAGGCGGGCATCGCGTGGCTTGTGCTGCCCACCCTCGGCTGGCGCTGGCTGCTCGGCATTTCAGCCGTCCCGCAGGTGCTGCTGGTCCTGTTGTACCCGCTGCTGCCGGAGAGCCCCTACTGGCTGGCCAGCAAAGGCCGTCAGCTAGCCGCCGAAAAGGTGCTCGCCAAAGTGGCACGAATCAATAAGGCATCCCTACCGTCCGGAAGTCTGGAGGTCAGTCACCCCATTTTTCTTCATCTCAGTTATCAGCAATCTACCGTCTAACTCGCGCAGGCGCGCGCGTGCGAGCGCGCTTATGTCTGTGTATATTAGGGGGTGGTTTTTGTCTTACATAATGCTGTCTGTGTTTCGAGTCCAGTGAAGATACCATTTCATTGTTTACCGGCGCAGTTTTACTTGTTGTGGTACCGTCACCGCATTGTCATCCTGTCCTTTTCCCCTGCCTGCGATGTGTCCTATAGGTGAGCTGCGCTGCCCCAACCACCACCAGCAATGAAAACGCAAGAAAAACAGAGAAGCAGCGCGGCGCCTGTGGCTTCTTCAAGCCCATTTGCAACATGTTTAAGTCCTGTGGTGCCCTTTATACGAAAGAACTCAGGTGGGAGCTCAAGCAGGCATACGTATGGGACGGTTGCTGTGGTAGGGGAGGGTTGTGACTATACAGTGTTTGCAATTTTGGTCCCTGTCAATAATCTCCGTGGCCACGGGCGCACAGGACCACCACCCTCCTCCTCCACTTCATATGGGCCGCCTGCTCCATCGGCTACTACGGACTGGTCATTCTCACCACCGAGCTTCACCTCGAGGGCGGCAAGGCTTGTGAAGGTGGGGTGCCCACCTTTGGGCAGGAGGACTACCTGAACATCTTCATTACCACGCTGGCGGAGGTTCCCGGACTTATCTTGGCGGAGCTCACTATCGATCGCCTGGGAAGGTGCGTACCCACTCCTCGTTGAATCGGCCCACAGCACACACACACACACACACACACACACACACACACACACACACACACACACACACACACACACACACAGCTTGCGCCTAACGCCGTCGACTATATGATCCCACAGGCGCAAGTCCATGGGCGGCACAATGGTGCTGGGGGGACTTTCCACTGTGTTTCTCACCTTTGGCCTCAGCACGAACGCGGAGACGGTGTTTTTGTTCCTCTCGCGCTGCTTTGTGCTGAGCTCCTTCACAGTTCTTTACATCTACACCCCAGAAGCCTACCCCACCACCTCGCGCTCCCTGGGCCTGGGAATAAACAACGCTTACGCGCGGATGGGCGGCATGGTTGCCCCCTTCATCGCCGTCAACCTTCCTGAAGCGGTAAGTCCTTTGTCGCCCTCTGTGCCTATATGTCATTGCCTCAAAGGACGGAAGGGTGCTGATGGCGGAGTGGCGCTCATGTTGCTCGTGCACACCTTCAGGGGTTGGAGGTGCTGGCAGAGCTGATCCTGACGGTGCTGGTTACGGTGGGCGGCATCGCCTCATTCTTGTTGCCATTTGAGACCGCGGGCAAAGAGTTGAAGGAGACTGCGGGTGAACTGAAACCAGGTACTTCCCCCGCCACCCGCTCTTACCCCCGCCCGTCATATTAAGATAATGAAGTGCAGCATGGGAAAGCAAGAATGGCAAGGATTGAAAAACGGAGAATTGAGATATTGAAACGCAAAGACAGACGACAGAGTGAAAGTGAGACGGGTAAGGGCATGGGATGGGTATGAAGTGATAACAGTCGCATGTTGAGCGAACGCTCTTTTGCTCCATTGCTGCCTTATTTCCCCCACAGGGCTACTGGAGATGGCAGAGATACCCGCCGACCATGCCGCCATGTTTGAGATCGGTACTCCCAACAGCAATGAAGCCTCGGGTAGGGGGGCGCGCATGGCGGAGGACGGGGTCGCGCCCGATGGGGGTTCACACGGGAGTGGAAGTGGGAAGAGCGGGCACAGCAAGGCGGAGGAGCAGTATGTGGGTCTGGAGGTGCACACCGACAGCAGGCCGAATGGCGACGAGGCGGACGCTGTCTAGACGGGCAGTATTCGTCCAGCGCAACCAGGACTGCTGAATTGGCACCGCTTGAAGAGTCAGTCAGAATGCCAGCAGCGGCTGCACTCCTACATTAGACGAAAGATTGTGGATTGAGGGGGGGGGGGGGGGGGGGGGGGGGGGGAGGGGGTTGTGTGCGTGTGCACGGGAGAAATAGTTCGGGAAGACCTTTTGGGGTAGCGTAGGGTCAAAGCCAAGTACTGCTTCACTGCCAAACCGGTGAGAGTGACATATTTTTTGTGGGATATTCTATTAACATGAATCCAACGCGCTCCGTTTTAAGCTACCGCAGTTGGCACCAACTGCACTGCTGCATCGTTGACAGACAACGAACAAGGCTAGCAGCGAAAGCGCCCATCGCATCACACCTCCGTCGTCACTTTCCTCCTCAAATACGAACCTCGCGGGCTTTGCAGTAGGCAGGTGGTCGGTGGCCAGCAATGAGACCAACCCCTTCCATATCGAGAGCGGGGTCACCGCCGATGATACGAGGAGTGATGGTGTGGGGGGTTGAAGGTTACCTAGCCCTGCAGCGATGCGCCCTCCCGTATGCTGGGTCCATCCGCTGAGGTGGTGCCGTGCTTCCCCGTCGCCACCATCGTCGGCCGATCTTCCAGCGCTGGCGGTGGCCCGCTGTGGCCCTCATCGAATTTGGACTCCGGCCCCTGCGGCGATGGGCGGCACGGGATGTCATGAAGGTCGCGAAGCATTCACACAGGGCCTCGGTTGAATGAAAACAATATGGCATGCGTTGATCACGAAGACTAAGAGCAAAGCGGCAGTGAATGAGCAGTACAGGCGCCCTCTTACTGCATTACTGAGTATCTGTATGTGTGAGGGAGTGGTTGCAAAGGCTAGTGAGTGAAGTTGTAGCAATCACTACAAGGCTAGCTAAGCAAGCTGCTGCACAAATAGAATATATATTCATATGCATTAGAATTCGCGTGTGTGCCATATCGTTGACGTGTGTGGAGGGGGTGCAGAGAGCATACCTCTAGTAGTTGTAGAGTTTCGCCGTCCTTTTGTGGCGGCCCCCCAATCATCAGCAGCCCCGGTTTGTGCGATGTCTCTCTAGATGGACTCACAGAGGAGCGGGTCTTTATGCAATATCTGCAGCGACGCCCCGCGAGATGAACAGCACAACAACAAGCTCAATGTGCGGGCAACGACCGGTGCGCTACACATCTTTAATAAATGCCTGAAATGTGCTCTGTTGTAATGGCACTCGCACGCACCGAAGGCCACAGAGCAGCAGCACAACGATTTCCGTCGCAAGGATGACTCCAAGTGCCACAATGGTGGCGAACACCTGCGCGCAGCAAGAGCGGTATCCGAGCAAAAGCGGTTGAGCCGTTGAAAGGCGAGTGGCACACATTAAGATGAGCGATGACGGATGTGGAGACTGCGCAGTTGAGGCTACAGCACTTTCTGCGGCATGAGCGATGATGACTCGAGGTCGTGGCGGAGGGAGGGATGAAGGGGCACGGCGGTGAGTCACCTGCGAGTCTACCTCGTCCTCCGGGCAAACCAGAGCCTCCGGCGTGTCGTCATCCGGGACGAAGGGGGCGTCCTTCGGAACGATGCCGACAAAGTAGAGAGAGAGGTGGTCGGAGGGGAGGATGGCGACGCCGGACTCGAAGGTACCTTCTGCCTGTCTCCGCCACCCCACGGACAGCGGGTCGGGCTGTGCGAGACAACACAGGCACACACACACACACACACACACACACACACACACGGGAAAAGTCAACAAATAACGTTGTGCGTTAATCGAAATGCGAAAAATCGCGAGGGTGCGCATTCTCGATAGGTCGTGTTCAGCAAACAGGAGAATGGGCTGTTTGTGTCAGATGCAAAGCACGCTGACCTTTCTGAAGAAGGCGAGCTGGAAGTTGGGGTCCTCCGCCGCTGCCTCATCATACGCCATCGCGATGAACGCGGGGCGGCTGAAGCTGGTGTTGTGCGGCTCAAAGGCGACGATGCTGCTCACGCGCAGCGCCTGCGAGATGGGGCAGAGGATGCTGAGGGGTAATCGCGGAGCTTATCCAAGGTAGCACAGGCGGTAGAGGTGGCGAAAGAGGGTGCAGAATGTTACGCATGGGCTGCACAGAGGGGGATGGGGTTGTCTTGAAGGGGGTGCACACGATGGAGCCTTGCACGGGGACCGCGACCCCGGCTGCGGGCTGCCCGGCGGTCACTGCCACAGTGAGGCCGATGTTCCTCCCCTCGTCGACTGCCATTGGCGGCACCGTCAGTGTGACCTCGCCGCATGGGTAGGTGGGGCACACCTGCGACACGCCATGACGACAGTTACCACATGGTATGATGAGTGCCCGTCAAAACTGCAGAATCGACTGACAAATCGGCATGCTTTCAAGTGCATCATAATCAGACGACGAACAACCATATAAACGTATCCCTTTGAAACCATATTAACGAGGCGAGAGACGGCTGAGAAACAGCAACATACTCAAAACGGCGAAACATAAATTAAATTTCCCCTGTCTTTCCTATTTGACAGAGGGGAAATGTGCCATCGAAAAAAGGTAAAATAACTGTTTGTGAAGGTTGTGGGGGATTGGGGTGCGGGTGTACCTGGCCACCCCATCGATCTATTGGCTTGCTGGTCCGGCTGAGATCGTTCTCCGCGATGCGCACGACTTGCAGGATGTCGAGGGTCTGGTAACCGAGGTCCTCCGACTCCACCTGAACACGGATGCTGTCAAAGTGTTCCGCCTCCTCCACCTCGACGTCGTCCACGGCGCGCACCTCCAGAGACTGTGCCTGTTGGCAAAAACAGAGGGGCGTGCAGTTGATCGCGTCAAAAGACGCCATGTAAAATGCTGGAGGTTACTTCCTCCTTCATTAATAAAAGCGCTTAAGAAACGCATATGAGAAGAATTATCAATTGCGACTTTTAAGGACAGTTTCGAATCGCGCGAGCGCCAGTTAGAATCTAAGTAGTGTGGAGCGCACCTCTGTGTAGTTCGTGCTGGAGAAGAACATCTCTGAGGGGCTGACGATGATTTGGGTGCCGGTGGTGATGATGAGTCGAACGCGAGACATCGGGCGAGAGGTGAGCTTGACGCTCAGCGTCCGCCCCGACGCGCCCTCGGCCAGCTCCACCGGCACGGAATTATCGACGCCGAGGTCGACGCCCGCGACGTCGTCATCCATCAGGGTCACAGAAATCGGCATTTGAATTATGTCGTTGTAGGACTCGTCCGAGCTGACTGACGTCATGACGATAGCCGCACTGATAGGACCCTAACGCAGCGCCGGTCGTCGCAGCAGTCTCAGGTTTATATGCAATAGCAACATATTACAAAGTCTTTGCCTTACGAATTGTAAATCATTATAATTCATTGTACAAAAATTTCGTTCTGGATGATAAAACAGTCAAAAATTGATTATGTTGAATTATAACTAACATACGTTATCGTAGATACATTTTATTTAATATTCTGTCATACAGAAAAGGAATTTTTTTGCCTACTCAAGTGCTTTCAACAATACTTGTAATGGGTTATACTGTTGAAGCTGTTGTGACTATGGCATGGTGTTAGTGAGGTAGCTCGCACCCTGTATATCTGGTCGTCCGTGAGAGGGGTGACGCTGATGTTGCGGCCCTCGCGCCACTGCTCGGGCGTCCACATGACGGAGGTGGGGGTCATGCCGAGCCACGTCTCGTCGGAGAGTGCGAGCGTGACAGTGACGTCGGCATACGGCGTGGTCGACAACGAGAGGGAGAAGCTGATGCCTGGGCCACCCTCGCGCAGCTGAAGGCTCTCGGGGTGGAATATGGCCGCCAGGTCGTCGTCCGAGATATCCACAGCGACCGACCACGGCGCCTGTGTGCAATATTCGGCGATAAAAATATCATACTATTTACGACAGCATTCCCGAAGACTTGGTGAACGAGCACATGTCGTGCCGATGTCGTGCTGACCTGTAAAGGGGGTTTGCTGCCATACCTGTGGAGATTGAGTTTGCAGGTCGGTGTAGCTCGGGTCGCTCGACTCCACGGTGTGAAGCACAGTCCCGGCTCGAACTCCATCCGCGAAGGTGTTATCGAGATTGCGCACAGTCATGACCACGCCCAAGTCCCAGTTGTTGCGACCCAGCACGGCCCTTGGCTCCCCGTCAGGACTCAACGCCGCGAGACTGCATAACAGACAAAACCGTGAGGATACGTCACATCGATACCAGACAGAGGTATAATAATTATGACAACACTGTCGACGTGAAGTGGGGTGAGCGATGTGTGCTGTGAGTGCGAGGCAGCCGGGGCGGGATGTGGGACGGACGTGCAGTTGTTTGCAAAGGGCGATTCGCAGGTGGCGTTGGCATAGACAACAACGGTGTATCCGAACGCGGGCTGGCTAAGCAAGGTGATGGTGTAGTTGGCTCCTGCGCGCGCCTGCGAAAATGTAAACAGGAGATCAGCATCAAAGATTGGTCGATGCGGAGCTAAACTATGATGTTCAGAAACTTCGATCCAGTCCCTGAGTGAAGAGACATCAAACATAGCGGGGGTGGATTCTCATCGGTGGTGAGAAGAAAGGGTAGAGGGCTGGTAACTGGCAGTGAGGGGGCGCACCTCCGTGACGGCCACATTGCGAGGGAGGACTCGAATGCCGGCGGAGTCATTGTCCTCCACAGTGACGTTGACGGTGTAGACAGTCCCGTTGAAGTTGTATGCCTCGTCCTGCACGGACTCGATCCTGTGGAGAAGCGTTATGAGGACCTGCCCTGTGATGTCGTTGTTGTCAGGGGCCTGCACGATCACCTCCTACGTGCGTGCACGATGGGGAAGGAATCAGTAGTCAGGTCGATTGGGACGCTGGAGCAGGGCATCAATGAAGTTAGGGATTGGTTTATCAAGTGGAGGTGCATCAGCGGTGTGTTCAGGGCGCTAATAGGTCAGCAGTAGCAAAGATGGAAAACATGAGCTAGCACGCACCTGTGGCACGTTCCAATTCTCAGCGTTGAAGAGGAAGGCACTCGGGGAGACAAGGAACCCAAAATCTGCAGGCTGGCTGGTGATCGAAACCTCGACAAAGCCCACGGGCTGACTCTGCAAAGTTACGGAGTAAACCTACATAAAAGCAGCGCAACAGAGTCGCACTGATAAAAACCCAGAGATTTCAAAACAGAAGGGTGATCATAACGGATTGGCAAGGCGCCAGCCGGGGGACGAGTCGTTGCGGTTAATCAGCGAGGGCGTGGCGCCATGCATACCTCAAATTCGCCCAGCTCGACCAAGTTGATGTTTTGGCGGGAGAGGGCCACCCCAACTTCGTCATTGTCGGTCACGTTCACGACGACGTCGGGTATGGCGCCGAGCGGGAGATCCCAGTTGGGGTCGTTACCGCTGATGTCGTGCGACAAGACATACGACCGCCAGCCCTCTCTCCGCGAATTATCAAACACCTCCACCACCACGGTGCGAGTCTGGTTCCAGTCCTCAGGCGTTATCTTGAAAATGGGTGAACCGACGACGGCCAGCTCGCCAAGATTGGGATTGTTCAGCTGCACGTAGACTTCCGACGTCACGTAGGTCGTCAGGTTGAAGTAGTACTCCGCTGTCGTGCCCTCCTCCTACATACGTGCCACACAAGGTAGAGCTTATCTCACCGAGTTACTGCATCATTGCAGGAGACCGATGGCCGTCTCGCTGGCGTGGGTCTTAGTTGACACGGCTACTAATTCGTTGGCATTTTATGAGCCGCACTTCTGGAAAACAGCGAAGACGCGGGAGCGGACCATTGTCAACTGCTGAGGGAAGACGTTGATGGCCGCTTTGGTGCACGTGCTCATGACGAAGCCGGTGTTGTTGTGCGTTTCCCGGCCGTCGCACGTCCATCCCACCTCGATTGCGCATGACGAGTCGCAGCCGTCCCCATCCACAAGGTTCCCATCATCGCAAGCCTCCAGCACGTCCTGACAACATAAGCATTGCAACGCAAGTCTCGGCCGTGAGAAACCGACGAAGATGTGCGACACACTTGTTCTGCTCGCAAAGCAAAGCAAGACGAGGGAGAGGAATGGATGGATGAAGGGAGGGAGTGCTTGAGTGCTACGTGTGTGTTTGTGCGTGCATGCGCTAGCGTGTGTGTGTGAGAGAGAGAGAGAGAGAGAGAGAGAGAGAGAGTGTGTGTGTGTGTGTGTGTATTGTGTAGTGTGCGTGCGTGCGCTGGCGTGTGTGTGTGCGTGCGCGCGCTCATGCCTGAGTCTGCAACCAAACACGTATTGATGTGATGAGCGGCTAACCTTATACGTGTCTCCGCACTGAATGAGCGCAGGCAGCTGCTCCGTCACAAAGTATCCAGGGCACTCGATATCCAAATCAAGCACAACCGTTGCCCGCACCTGTGACAGGAACGATGCGTAGCAAAGTCAGGAAGAGGATGCAGGCGACAAAACAAGAACAGGGTAACCTGTTATGCGCTTGTAGGTGAGCACATATAGCTACATAAGCTATCAACAGAAGAAAAGTGGTGAGCCGCTACAATCAGTTGGGTAGCCACGACGCCGCCAATTCTGTCGCCCCTTACCTGCAGCTCCGAGTACCCCACTCGATCCCACGGTGGCGCAGACCACAGAACGCTGTAGGAGCGAGACAAGCTGCTAGACAGCTGCCCCGTGGACGCGACGCTGTTGTAATCCTTCGCGCCCACAAACTTTATCACCTATCAATGCGCACAAGCCACAACACGCCGGCATAAGAGAGACAAAACCCCGAAAAGACGTGTGGCTGGTCGTTCCAGAGCAGTCGCCAGACTTGCTCTGTCGCAGGGTTACGAGCGGGGCCAACAGGAAGCACCGCTGTTGTGGTGGTAGACTTGCCTGAGGGTTAGCGTTGAGCGAAATCTCCGGCCACGTGCCCAGCTGGTCCACAAAGCTGTCCGTCTGCAGGCAAAGACAGTTGGAGATGAGGGAGACGGTTGGGGAAGGGGCACAGGGACGGGCCAGGGGGGTGTAGGGGGGAAGTTGGTGGGGGGGGGGGGGGAAGGAGGCTCACCCCCAGGGAGAGGTCTGAGTTGTTAAACTCGATGGACATCAGGAATGCGCAGCTGATGGGGCATGTGAGGGTGATGCGGTAGAGGCGCTCTGGGTAGTAGCGCTGCGGGCAGCACTCCGGCTCCGGGATCACACCCACCTCGCTCAGCTCCGTCACGCTGATGGTCACGTTGTTGTTCGCCACCTCTTCCCCATACGTCCGCCCGTGCAGCCCCTTTATTCGCCAACCCAATTCGCCGCCTTAGCCCGAAATCCGCTGCCCAATATATGACATACCCATCAGCAGAGGGTGAGAGGATGATATTGAGGGGGAAGGAAAAATTACCGATGGCCCGAAGGGGAGGATGGGATGGAAGCCATCGGTGACCTTCTCCAGCCACCCACGCGCTCCGCCACTGTTGCAAGCGCCGACGGCAGTTTCCGTCGGCGTCGCGGTTGGTGTGGGGGTGGCCGTTCCGTTGGAGGTTTCTGTCGGTGTGGGTGTAGGGGTGGGTAGCTGCGCAGTGACCCTTTCTAATGTCAACTGCACAGTAAACATCCCCGCCCCAACACACACACACACACACACACACACACACACACACACACACACACACACACACACACACACACACACACACACACACATTCAGCCACAAAACGGTTTAATGGGACGAAAGGTCAATCAGATTAATTCCACTGTTGCCTTGCCTGCCCATACCAGCACCAAATCACAACTCTTCTTCTCCCCTGACACCCCTCCTTTCTCTACACTTCCCTCCTTGCCACCTTGGTGTAAGCTTTTGCCGCCCTATCGGCCTGCTGGTCGTTGCAAACTGCGCAGATACCGTGCCATTGTCCCACGTCCACCCTCATAATTACCCACCCTCCGTTTGCCCATCTCTCTGTCCTCCTTCGCACCCGCTACCCATCCGCAATAGCCCGCTTGCGTACCGTAGAGCTTCCTCCGTAGAGGACTGCCCGGCTTTTTGCGTTTGTGTGTGTTTATGGGGAGAGGGGAGGTGGCCGGGGGTTTGTCGAGTGGGGGTCGTCGTACCGTCGCTGTGAAAACGAGCAGCAGCAGACGGCGTCCTCTTAGTGTGTCCGCCATGCGGACGCCTCGGGGGACGCCCTAGCCCCGGCTGGAACTCGGTCGGCCCTTATCTCCGGTTCCTATAGCCCCCAGTATCCGGATGGAAGCTAGCGCAGGTCGTCGGCACGTCAAGCACCTCCAGTTTCGCGTAACAATGACTGCTCGTAACGTCAGCGGCATGCCTGTCTTTACTGGACAGAATGTTCATGGCATGTGTCGCTGCGCGGGTAATAATACATACTCTGAAGCACTGTGAATAGTTTGTACATGTACCAGTACTAGTTTTTAATTGTATGATTAACCATCGTTATATGAGGATTGGATTCCGTGATCCTCTTGTCACTCTTGTAATCAAGGTTCTTGTCACTCTTGCTCTGTTGTTTCCCCTCCCTTTTCCCCTGATGTCCGTGCTCATGTTGTTCTTCTTGTAATCCAATTCGGAGTAATCCAATACCTCCAATAATCCTTATAGTCGTCGCAAAGCCGGCAGCAATAAGAATGAATACAAGCAATGGAAGCTCCGTTTGGACAACTGCCAACAATGGGAGACACGCAAGACTACCATGCACGGTTTCCCGCTTATCCGCGACAACATCATACGACCATGGAAGCCTCGGCAATGGCGCCTCACCTCCCCGCGAGGGGCTAATGGTCGCCGTTTAATTATGGCAGCGGCGAAATTGCTTGCGGTGGAGGAAGCGCCCACAATACAAACCATACCATTCCACAACAAAAACCACGTTTATGGCCAAAGTATTCTAATAAAGTCGAAGTTGAAAAACCTAGCGTTACTATGGATGTTGGACTTGACTTAGAGGTCATTAGCATCCCATCGACAACGCATTCTGTCACCATTAAGACATATGCGCCACCCATGCTCACAACAAAACATGTATACACAACCATACGTCCTTCACTCGCCATCAAAATTTTACCCCGCGCAAACATGGGTATCCACACCCTCCATTCAAAATCAAAACACACAACGGCTCGCACAACGCAGTCAACCTCCGAAACGCGTACGCGCGAAAAACTTACGTTTTTATACATTTCGGTGCTTCCGACAAGCGCTTGTGTTTACCCCTAACTAACATCCTATTGTACATAACTCAAGCCCCAAAGACGACGAGCACGCGTATTTATCACGTTTCAAACCGCGGCCGTGACGATAAAAGGTTGTAAGGCGTGCCTGTGGGGCGAGCGGTTGACGATAACGGCCAAAGGTTAGTTGTCGTCGAGAAGGTGGCATCGGTGGGTCGCTTAATGTGCGGGGACTATTTTCCGGAACATGACTAGCCGACTCTCATCCCGTCAAAGCTCAAGTGCACCAGCGAGAGGCCCGTTTATGACTAGCAAGTAGTCCTTTTATGTGCATGAAGGGCATATTAAGGGGACTGTCGGGCTGTTTTTTTGTTTTATGCAACTAAACCTTCGATATTTGTTATTCTTGTAGTGCATGTCATCGCAACATCGGGTGAAAACACACACCGAGCCATGTAGCCGCCGTACAACAACAACAATAGCGTACCATGTAACGCAGCCTCCACGACTGTGCTCAAGCCGAAGCACTGTGAAGATACCCACCACACCGAAAACTTTCGATTCACGAGAATGTGTCCACGCCCACGAC
Organism: Tetraselmis chui; assembly: GCA_026401115.1. NCBI lineage: Eukaryota > Viridiplantae > Chlorophyta > Chlorodendrophyceae > Chlorodendrales > Chlorodendraceae > Tetraselmis > Tetraselmis chui. Next base: position 138,229 of record JAPMLY010000134.1, read on the forward strand.
GCACAGGAGGCCGTGACACATGGGTTTTCATAAGTCGTGGCGACATGGGGCGGCAAGCCTCGATGGGCAAATGTGCGTCTCAACTACCTAGCAGCTCGTCGAGAACTACTGTGGCAGAACGGAACACCCATAGCCACATGAACCCTTATATGCTTAGCTTGTCTTTCACGGTAAGTGTGTGGAATGCTAGATACACGTCGGAATTTATAAAGTTCACATTTGTCGTTAACTCTTGGAGTTGGCCCCATATCTATTGACACTACTCTTTGGCACCAACGCCTTGATCACCTTGGCAGGGACACCATGACTCTCGCTCTCCGGAGCGCGGACATTACTCGAGCAAAGTACGACAACCACGTTCCCTTGTTGTCATGTGAACCGTGCATTTTAGGCAAATTACACCATGCCGTTGTCAACAATCAGCTAGGCGCTAAGGCGACAACTTGCTTCCATCCATTCAACTCCGACATCTTCGGCCCACTCAAGGAGACAAGGCGGGGGGGAGCCAAATACATACTTGGTGTAATTCATCACTTTTCTAATTACATTTGGCACCTTGCACTCCCATCCAAGAAAGCATTTGTTCCTATTCTTTCTTCTGTTCTCACCGACATCAGGAACTTGCACGCTCAGCTTCACCATGATCGTACCTTCAGGCCCACCATCAAGTCTTCTCTTTAGGCTACACCGCCCAATTTACGGCCATGTACACACACAACCAACTCGCCAAGATGAAGCAACAACGGGCTATCCTTGCAGACTCCGCCATTGCCATGCTGTAGCATGCCAATTGCTCAACTAAATACTGAGGCTTCGCTATGCGCACGGCTGTGAACCTTCGCAACCACCTCCCCACACCGGCCGCCTCCGGCGGTTTTGGCGGCGTCCCTTACACCATCCTCCATGGCGTCCTCACTGACCTCGACCATGTCAAAGTCTTTGGCTGTACAGTCTACCTCCGCTTAGAGGACCGCTACAAGGACAAACTCTCACCCAAAGCGCTTCGTTGCGTGCTCATTGGGTAGTTCGATGATGGCCCGGGATATTGGATTCTCAACTTTGCCACCGGCAAGCTCGTTCGCACCATCCATGTCGCGCTCGTTGAATCCCAACCTGCACATACACCGACTTCCTTCCCCGTCGCTCTTGGCACTTCAACCTCTCCGCCCAGCGGTCTCGAGCCTTGGGGGGGGGGGGGGGGGGGGGGGGGGGGGGGGCACCAGTGCCAATCTCTCGTGCGCGGACATTACGCAGTTTGCGGTCCCAACCAACAACCCTTTCACGATCCTTGAAGATACTCACGAGGACGTCACTCCCACTCTTAAGCCTGCCTACACAGACATTGAGTCTTCTTGTTGCTTTGCGGCTTGTGCTTGCATTCAACGGACCAACATGACTGCCGGAGTATTAACGCGGAATAAAACTCCGCGACCACCTCGGACGCAGCCTCGACCCGCAGCGTCAGGAGGGCAACCTGCCCCCGACGAGGAACCCACGACGTACCCACTCGCTGCGCACATTCAAATGCCCATTGGCATCGAATATGCCTTCAGCGGCAAGTATGCCACAGCATGGCGACACGCAATCCGCTCCGAGCTTACGTTGCTCCACAATAAGGGCACGTTTCGTATGGAGAATCTACCACTCGGACGCAACGCCATTGGCAACAAGTGGATCTTCAGGGTAAAGGCCAAACCGGGTGTCTCAGTCGACCGTTTCAAGGTACGGCTAGTTGCTCAAGGATTCAGTCAACGCGCAAGAGTCGACTTCTCAGAGACATTCTCACCATGTGTCAAGCTCATCACCTTGCGGACGGTCTCAGCCATCGCTACCAAGCGAAATATGCACATGCATTCGGCAGACATCGAAACAACGATTCTCAACGCAGACCGCCAAGAAGATATATACTTATCCCAACCCAGAGGGGTAGAGGATAGGACGCCTCGGGTAGTGCACTTGATCAAGAGCATCTATGGACTGAAGCAAGCCTCACGTGAGTGGTACAAGCTGCTTCACCAGACTCTCCCCCCACTCGGCCTTAAGGGAGCAACGTATGGCACCAACCTCTACACCATGAACCACCATGTGCATGGGATATGCCTTGTACTAGTAAATGTGGACGACATTTTCATTGTCTCAGATTCTTTAAAATGGATCGAGTCGACGAAGCGGGCCATTGGGGACCAAATCCGCTTGACGGACTTTGGTGGGGCTATTAAACCATGCAAACACGGTTAGTGCGGAAGATAACTCACGCAAACGTAGTTACAGTCACAGTCACGCAAACAAGACAACCAGCCTACATGCGTGGTGTCGGGACAACAGAAGTGCGAGAGCTGTAGCCTAGCGACAGCTGTGTACCGAGTCAAACAGTTTATCGGTATGTCCGATCTAGACATGTACTAACCATATCTAGAGTAGCTTACAGTAGCTATCTGCAGCTAATACGTATACGGTATTACTTACAACACTCCCCCTGAAGGTAGCTACGGGATGAAGCGTTGCATTGGGACTTGTCCTCCAAGGATCGCACTTCGGTGTCTTGCTAGTGCAGGTCCTAGGAGGGGTTTGGTGAGCATGTCAGCCACCATCTGGTCAGTGGGGAGGTACCTCAACTTGATGGTTCCGTGCTCCACGTGGTCTTTGGGGAAGTGCCACTTCAGACCGATGTGCTTAGTCTTCTCGCTGACCAAGGCATTCTGGGAGTATTCAATGGCACTTTGGTTGTCCTCCCAGATGGTGGTGGTTTCGGTGATGGGGGAGTTGAAGATTTCCCCCAAAAGTTGTCGGAGGTGGAGTCCCTCCTTGGTGGCGTCAGCCGCAGAGTAGTACTCGGCTTCACACGTGGATTGAGCCACACAAGTCTGTTGTTTGGACTTGTAACTGATTGGCCCGCGTCCGAGGGTGAAGAGATAGCCGGAGCGAGACTTGCGGGTGCTGCTGTCTTTGGCCCAGTCAGCGTCGGCAAAGCATGTGAGTTGGAGGCTGTGGTCCAGGACCCCCCCCAACGTCAGGCGCATGTCGATGGTGCCATGAAGATAGCGGAGGACCTTTTTCAGAGCCTGCAAGTGTGCCTCCGTGGGTGAGGCTTGGGCGGAGCCGAGGATGCTCAATGCCGTGGAGACATCGGGGCGCGTGCAGACGGCTGCGTACTGGAGGCTGCCAAGGAGGCTGGGGTAGTGTTAGCACTAGCATCCCGTTGCATAGTGCTTATGTACAAGGTAGCCATTTGTCATTCTAGTACTTAGTGTTCTGCTATTAGCGGTACTCTATTCCCTATTTGTGGCGGTCGGCCGGCCCTTGCCGGTGCCTTCGCCGGCCGCCATCTCTCTCTTCCCACTTCTCTAGTCACCACAGCCGGCCCCTTTGTGGGGCCGGCACGACCTCCGTGTAACTATCCGTTCCCAACTCTAACAGGTTATGGGCCCTCCACCAAGTTATACACTAGAGAAGAGCGTGTGTAAAGCGCTCGGCGCCACGCTAGTCCTACCTACTCCCACGTAAAAAAGAGTAGAGCGTGTGTAAAGCGCTCGGCGCCACGCTAGTAATTTATCGTCCCACCGACCCCACGCTTCGCCTTCGAGCTGGTTGTCCGCGACTGTCCTACCATCTCCCACGTAAAAAGGAGAAGAGCGTGTGTAAAGCGCCCGGCGCCACGTTCGCCCCACCCAGCTTTCAGTCTCACCTAGCCTTTCAGTACTTTAATTAGTACTGGTATTTTTTTTTCCCGAGTCAATTGCCGCAACGCCCACCTTCCTTAGCGAGGAGCTTAAATTTCCCACGGCGAAAGGAGGGAGTCAACACGAGCGCCCGTCTATGTTTTTGCGTGCCTACACGCCACAAACAACCTTGTTGGTTGTGCTTCCTCCTCGCCGGTCGCTCTCATGCGTCGGCTAATTCTCCCGTGGACAGTTTTTCCCGCTACATGTCAGAATAGTACATTACGCAGTACATTTGGAACTGCTTCATATCGGCAACTCGCCGGTAGCGGCACGTTCTTGTGAGCGCATGTCGCTACATCTACCCGGCTTGAGGCACACGCTACAAGCACTAAACCTTCGACCAAGATGGCACCTTCCTCAACGCAAGCTAGGACGACGTCAAGACCTCGGACACCTTGAGGGGGGGTGTTAGCACTAGCATCCCGTTGCATAGTGCTTATGTACAAGGTAGCCATTTGTCATTCTAGTACATAGTGTTATGCTATTAGCGGTACTCTATTCCCTATTTGTGGCGGTCGGCCGGCCCTTGCCGGTGCCTTCGCCGGCCGCCATCTCTCTCTTCCCACTTCTCTAGTCACCACAACCGGCCCCCCTTGTGGGGCCGGCACGACCTCCGTGTAACTATCCGTTCCCAGCTCTAACAGGTAGACGTCCTTGGCCACCCCGGTGAGAGAGGGCGAGTTCATGTGCGCGAGGCCGGCGAGAAAGCCCGGGTCCATCGGAAGTGACGACGGCTTAGAGTCGGACATGCCATACTTGGCGAGTATGTCGCGCATGTACTTGGATTGGTCCAGCGAGATTGTGCGCGTGGAGCGATCGCGGGTAATGTGCATGCCGAGGAGTTGGGAGAGGTCGCCTAGGTCCTTGATCTTGAACCGTGCTCCGAGTTGAGCTTTGAACGATGCGAGCCAAGTGGCATCATTGCAGGCCGCGGGAATGTCATCGACGTACATGGCGATCATGGCGAAAACGTGGCCGGTGCGGTAGATGTATATGCACGGGTCCGAGACGCATTATTGCCATCCATGGTCGACGAGCCATGCATCGCGAAGTAGCATGTTGAACTCGCGGGGGGGACTGTTTAAGGGCGTAGAGGCAGCGCTTGAGGTGACAAACTGTGGACGTGCCATCGTGGAAGCCTAGGGCCTCGCGGATGTACACATCCTCCCGGATGGGAGCGTAGAGGAACGCTGTGTCGATGTCAAGCTGGCAGAGTTCAAGGTCGCGGGCGGCTGCGATGGTTAGGAAGAGACGCAGGCTGGCCATGCGGATAACTGGGGAGAAGGTCTCTGTGTAGTCCAATCCATCGCGTTGGCTGCACCCCTTGGCGACGAACCGCGCTTTGAAGCGGGAGACGTCGCCGGCTGTATCCGACTTGACTTTGAAGATCCACATATTGTTAACGACCATGCGGCCCGGGGGGAGGTCCACAAGTTCCCACGTGCCGTTGCTGATGAGGGAGGAATACTCTTGCTGCATAGCTGCTTGCCACTTGGGGGCTTGGGCGCTGTCTAGCGCAGCCCGGTAGAATTTTGGTTCCACACACTCCCGGGCGGAGAGGAGGGCAACGGCATTAGGGGACGTGCCGGCAAGTGTGTGTGGGGGACCCGTGATAAGGTCGGGGACGTGAGGGTGCTCAAATATGTCCTCTTGAGCATTGCCTTGTTCATGATCACAACACGCCGTCACGAGGGTCGGGGGGTAGTCGGACAAGTGGGCAACCATATTGCCGTATCGAATGGGGTGTGAGCGGAGCCGAGTATGGCGAGGGGCTGCGGGGGGGGGTAGGGGTGTGGGTAATGTGAGGTCAATGGGGTGGGATAGGGGTGAGGCCGCGGGTACGTCTGCCGAAGAGTCGGTGATGACCGAGTCGACGGAGGGTTGTGTGTCGAAGCATGGGGTGTCTTCCTGAAAGACAACATGAACGGAAGTGGTGATGCGACGCGTTTCCGGGTTGTATACACGGTACCCGGGTGCGTCAAGGGGATAGCCCACCAGGACGCCGCGAAATGCTTTTTCATCGAGTTTCCGACGTTGTTTGTCGGGGACCTTGGCGAAAACGGCGCAGCCGAAGACGCGGAACTTGGAGGCGTCGGGCACCGACGACCTAAGGAGTGTGAGGGGGACGCCACCATTGGGTCCGACCGAGCGACTGTACGTGCTGTTGCGAAGGTACACAACAGTGCTGATAGCGCACGACCACATGGAGTTGGGAACGGCCATGTTGTGGAGCATCGCCGATGCATTGTCCCGGATAGTGCGCCAAGGACGTTCGGCTTTGCCGAGCATGTGGTGGGCGTATGGGGCAGAGAACTGGACCCCGACGCCGAGGTGCGCGCACATCCGGCGAGTGACAGCAACTTCAAACACAGAGTCGGAGTCAAACTTGAGGACCGGGGCGAACGCGCCCGACTGGGAGTGATGGCGGGCATGCAAGTGTTATATGTCCAAGAGGATGGTTTCCAACTCCGAACATGCGTCGTCTTTAGACTTAAGGAACCGCACCCACATGTAGTTGGTGTGGTGGTCGATGACGAGCAAGCAGTAGTGGAGGCCATGTGGGGAGGGGACATTGGCAGGTCCCCAGAGATCAACGGACATGTTGAGGAGGGGGCGGGATGGCTTCGCGCAAGCGGTTGTGTTGCGCGGTGCATCTGTGGCTTTGTGGAGTAAGCAAGAGTCGCAAGAAACTTTGTTTACAGTGCTAGCTAACACATGGCTAGTCGAGACACCGTGAGTATGCTGGGCGTGAAAGCTTTGCATGTTTAGGTGGCCAAACCGACGGTGCCACAGTACGGGGTCACACTGGGCAGTAAGGGCAACCCGAGGTGAGGAGTCAGGTGCCGCCGTTGCGGATGGGCTTGAAGGGAGGTCCGGCTGGTGGGGAAGGAGGTAGAGACCGTTTCCGGACGGTTCTAGCACACCCATGCCTGTGGGTACCAAAAGCATACCAGCGTCATAGTTGGAGGGGAAGACGAATTCACACCCGCTGTGAGTTTGCATCCAACTGACACTAAGAAGTCTGCCGATACGCTGAGCGGAGCGAGAGGATAGGTATGGGGTGTAGAGTGCATACACAGTGCGGTGAATGAGCTGGCCAGAGGCAAGTCGGACAGAAATCCGCACTGAGCCACTGCCGTGAACGTCAACGCCGACACCGCCCACGCGAGAGGGAGCGGAGGGGGTGTGAACTTCACGAAGTCATCTCGGAACGCGGTGAGGTTAATCGAGCAGGCGGAATCAACGACCCAAAACTGTGATAGGCTACGACCTGGGGCGAGGGAAGAGGAGAATGCCACAGAGCTGAATGTGTTGTGAGATCCCCGTGGTGGGCATGATAATGGACACATCCGTACGTTGTACTCCGGGGGAGTCTTGGCCCTACTATCTCGCCAATAGTGGATGTACTGCGGGAGCCCGTTGCTCGGGCAGTACGGGGGTATATATATGAGATATATCCCCAATGGGTACCGACTTTTCGGCGCGGTACTTGGTTACGGCGTACGGCTCCGGACACGGAGGTGCCGGGTTCGATTCCCGGTGATGGCACTTCCGTGTACCCCTTTCACAGGTTATGGGCCCTCCGCGTATGACGCGGGTTTGTAGGGTTTGACCGGAGTTGATCGGATGGTGTCCATTAGGGGGAGTGTTGTGAGATCCCCGTGGTGGGCATGATAATGGACACATCCGTACGTTGTACTCCGGGGGAGTCTTGGCCCTACTATCTCGCCAATAGTGGATGTACTGCGGGAGCCCGTTGCTCGGGCAGTACGGGGGTATATATATGAGATATATCCCCAATGGGTACCGACTTTTCGGCGCGGTACTTGGTTACGGCGTACGGCTCCGGACACGGAGGTGCCGGGTTCGATTCCCGGTGATGGCACTTCCGTGTACCCCTTTCACAGAATGGGACACTCACCTCGTCGTCATCGTAGTCATCAGCGCAGTCCTCGAGGGTGGGTAGGCTGTCGGTGTCATCGGCGGGGGCGTCGTCGGCGGGGACGTCGCTCAGCAAAGCAGCGTGAGCATAGGTGGTGCCACCGGCGGCGCCGTACTTCTGGATGGTCATCTTACGCTTGGCGAGGTTCCACTTAAGGATAGCGTCATCCGTGGCAGTGCATGCGGACATGAGATGGTTGAGGCTGCCACAAACGCCACACTTGTTGGGTCGACTGCCGCGAGGATAACGGTGTGGTTTGCCTCGACCGCTGTGCGAGCCGCGGCCCGCAGCGACGAACGCGGAGATGGGAGGGGGTGATGCGGCCAGAGCGGGTGTGTCCGGGGCAAGGTTGTCGTCCATGTTGTGCGCGAGGTGGAGGATGATGGCCATCACTTCATCAGCCGACATGAGGTAGTCCGTGTCAAAGGCGTTGATGACGCATTGTTTCGCTTGACCGTGTGGGCCGCTGCTGGAAATACCGCGCAACATGAGGAGACCGAGGTGGTGGGGGTGGATGGCAGCGGAGCCATCAACCATTTGGCACGTCTCGTTGTAGTCGTCAAAGGTCCGGCGCATGGAGTGGACATAGTCACTGAGTGACTGATTAGGGCGCTGTCTGACCATCAGGTTTTCCAAGAGGGATAGGGAGCGAGCAAAAGACCGACAGTCGAGGCGTTCACACATGATGTCCCACGCGGCAGCGGCGCAATCAGGGCGGGCCGGAGAAACGCATTTCGTCGCTTGGTCAGCGCGCTGATTCGCGCTGGCTGCATGGAGGAGCAGCGTGTAGGCGTAGTGTTGTGCTAGTTCGTCGAGCCACACGCCGGAGTCGCGGATGGCCAGCTGCGGAATAAGATATGCGGCCTTGATGGAGAGGAAATTGAGGAAGGTCCTCTTCCATTGCTTAAAGTCCGTGGTCGGGCCCATGACGGGGACCGACATCTTCATGGACCGGTTGAGGGCGTCCTTGTCGAAGCCGGGGGCTTCGTGTGCCGCTCGTCCGATGACTACCGGGTCAATGGTGGGGCGACGACTGTCACGGGTGGTGTGGTCGCCACGCTGGGCTGGGGGAGAATGCCGTCCATGGAAGGGAGAAGGTGGACAACCGGGAAAGGGAGAGCGGCCGGCCATGGTATGCGGCGGGCCGTACGGGTGCGGTTGGCCACGGGAGGGGGGGACGAGGTGAGAGCGCGCCTCCGGGATGAGAGGTCCGGGGTGGTGAAGGGCAAATCCAGCGGGGGGGTATGGGGGGGGGGGGTGGGAGGTGTTCAACCTGGAGCTCGTGACGCGAGGGGTCGCGGTGCGCATCGGGACGGCGCTGTGCGACGGTGGGGTCGCCAACATGAGCTTCAGCGGTAGCAGCAACAAAGGCCGGTTGTGTGTCCGGTGGGGCGTAGCCAGGCTCCGGATGCTCAAGCAGGAGGAGGGTGTGCACGTCGTGGCCGTCCCGAAAGGGTTCGAGCTGCGCATCGTGGCGGCGCTGAGCGACATGGGTGTCCGGATTAGCAACCGCAGCAGCAACAGCAGCAACGTCGGACGACTGCGAGTCGAAGCGAGCGTTAATGAGTGCCATTTGCGCAAGGACCAGCGCGAGAGTATCCGGGGGGGGGATCGAGAGTGCTCTGCTGAGAGCCTGAGTTAGGGAAATCACGAGGCGAAACATGCGGACTGTGAAAGGGTTACACGGAAATGCCATCACCGGGAATCGAACCCGGCACCTCCGTGTCCGGAGTCGTACGCCGTAACCAAGTACCGCGCCGAAAAGTCGATACCCGTTGGGGATATATCTCATATATATACCCCCGTACTGCCCGAGCAACGGGCTCCCGCAGTACATCCACTATTGGCAAGATAGTAGGGCCAAGACTCCCCCGGAGTACAACGTACATATGTGTCCATTATCGTCTCAACCACGGGGATCTCACAACACTCCCCCTAATGGACACCATCCAGTCAACTCCGGTCAAACCCTAGCAACCCGCGTCATACGCGGAGGGCCCATAACCTGTGAAAGGGTTACACGGAAATGCCATCACCGGGAATCGAACCCGGCACCTCCGTGTCCGGAGTCGTACGCCGTAACCAAGTACCGCGCCGAAAAGTCGGTACCCGTTGGGGATATATCTCATATATATACCCCCGTACTGCCCGAGCAACGGGCTCCCGCAGTACATCCACTATTGGCAAGATAGTAGGGCCAAGACTCCCCCGGAGTACAACGTACGGATGTGTCCATTATCGTGCCAACCACGGGGATCTCACAACACGGACAGTCGGCAGAGCGAGTTTTCGGCGCCATTTCGACAAAGGGCGAAAAAGAAAGAACAGAATAAAAACAGGCAGCTGTAAAAACCGCTAGCCGGACTCGTGCCTAACCGTGGTTTCAGAGAGACGGCTTGATGCCCGCTGACCCCTCGGCCTGTAGCCCCGGGGTGTCTCAAAGCACCTTTTCTGTATCCTCCACCCAGTGTGGGGCACAAGTCGAGGCCAAGGCCATGACAGGTGGAGCGCTGCGCTGGCGGCTGAGTCGCTAAGATAATAAAAAAAAAAAAAGGTAAGCTACGGCTGTCGTGCAACCTGTGGGTGCGTATTCACCCGATAGTGCGCCCCCCCTTTCTCTAGCTTGGACATGTGTGCACCATGTCCACACACGACGAGTGCGTCGGTGTGGGTGCTTGGCTATCGCCGTCGAGTAGTTGACTTAAGAGGGGTGGTGGCGGGTTTTAAATCGCAGTTTATACTGGCGATACCGCCGACTACAAGGTGAAAAGACTAGGTGTCTATAGAAACTTGCCTTCTGCGGGAGAGCTGTCGCTCGCGGCTCGCCGAACCAAGTTGTCGCGCGTGAGTGACGTGAGGCGGGGGCCCATAACCTATTAAACCATGCAAACACGGTTAGTGCGGAAGATAACTCACGCAAACGTAGTTACAGTCACAGTCACACAAACATGACAACCAGCCTACATGCGTGGTGTCGGGACAACAGAAGTGCGAGAGTTGTAGCCTAGCGACAGCTCTATACCGAGTCAAACAGTTTATCGGTATGTCCGATCTAGACATGTACTAATCATATCTAGAGTAGCTTACAGTAGCTATCTGCAACTAATACGTATACGGTATTACTTACAACAGGGGCCAAGTTCATCCTCGGGATGGACATTGTCAAAAACAGGGAAGCATGGACCATCAGTCTCTCCCATGAACAATGTATACACCAAGGATATTATAGAGAAGTACGGCATGTTGGATAACACGCCCTCGAAGGTGCACATGGCGCCCACACACTATCGGGATGGAGAAGTCGCATCCGACCAAGACGAGAACCACCGGAACACGAGACCTTCCGTGCTATCCTCGGGTTCGTGAACTTCATGTGCATGTGTACCATGCCACATATTATATTTGCAACCAACGTGACTAGGAGGCGGCAGACTGCCCCTATGCAAATGCACATGAAGCAACTCAAGAACTTGTTACGCTACCTCAATGGCACAAGATCCATAGGCATCACCTATGCCCTGCCGTCACATGACATCAAAGTGTTCTAATAAGACTCAGACTAGGCATTTGACACGACGACTATACGATCGCAGTCGGGGGAAGTAGTCATGCTTGATGGTGGAGCATTCACATGGACCTCTAAGCAACAAGAAGTGGTGGCTTTGACAACCACGGAATCATAGTACGTTGCAGTGAGCCGTGCATGACAAAGTACGGTGCACTTTTGGCAACGGATGAAAGATGTCCACCAACGCCAACACGGTGCCACAACAGTTTGTGAAGACACTGAGGGAGCAGTCAAGTTTGCCAACAACCCCATGGCCTCGAACACGACAAAACACATCGACATCAAACACCACTACATTCGGGAGCTGGTGGATGCCAAAACAATCGCAGTTGTGTTTGTGGGCACGGCATACATGCTGGCAAATGGCCTAACGAAGGCGCTACCGGAGCCAAAGCACTCGATGATCTTCAACCGTTGCATGAGAGCGGGCGTCAAGTGGAAATAAGCTTACTTGCATTACTGCCAATGATCTAGAGGGCCTTTCATAGTACATCGTTGTCAGTGCATGTACGTTCACGGTTGTGAACGTTATCAGTGTGTATGTACAATTGACCTAGTACATATAAACAAGACACAAGAAGCATTGTGTCATGCTACTCGCTAGTTCTCTTGTAACCATCACACACAGCGCCTTGGCGCACGCACCCGTCGACACACCTAACATCTCACGGGCACCTCCGATAAGAATGTGGCACGTTTAGTTGTGATAGCAATTAAGGCTAGTGCCTCGGGAGAATGGGTGGTACCGTACGTGTACCACAAAAAGTATGATACGAACGGAAATATTAGTTTAGTGATTATATATTACACATCGCTAAAGATAAAGTCGACGCGCTCTAAGCCATATCCCTCTCACATAAAGCTGACCACCTCGATCGTGCGACACTTGCTCGAGTGACACATACTAAAGTCGGCTCAAAATCTAGCACAAGTCCAACGACGCTCGCAATAGATAGCCAAGAGGCTTTTGCGGCTACGGGCGGTCGGGGGCGCGCGGGGTGAAGTAAACATGGCTTGATGCTTGCGGCCGTAACGCGCTCGACGGTGCAACTCGTCCAAAGAGTTTTCCTCATGCTATGGCCAACCGTCCCGCTCGTGGCAGTTTAATGCAACGCAAAGAGGGATACCACAATTACAACAACAAGAGGTGTTTGTTTCCCAACTATTAGGCAAATCTTGCAACGACTATGTTTGAATTTCATATGCCTGCCTACTCGCACTCGCGGGTAATGCCCGCGGCGGTGCTGTTGTCTGCCGAACTCGACGTTTCCAATGTCGGCAAGCACGTGCTTCGCATAAAGCACTTGCCGGGGGACAAAGACAAGGCGACCGAGGTCGTCTGAAAGCCGGTTATTTAGCAGCGCCGATGCTAGATAATCGGAAAATTCGACGACGCTATCCTTCGCAAGATAGTGGGAAGCTAGAAGGAGATAACGACAAAGCTTCGAACAGTTGATAAGTTGAATCCCCGCGAATGTTGTCCACAACCGAAACAACAGTCGCGCGTCTACCGTAGCTCCTCCAACACGAGGTCGTGTTGACGCGATTCGTTGTGATTGCAGGGACTGGATCCGCCATTTTTTTGTTGGGTTCGGATCCATGAGTACTTGATTTTTTAGGATCCGGAACTAGTGAGTACCTCTAAAAAAGGGATCCAGATCCCGCGATTACCTGTGATTCTAGGGTTCGGACCCCGCGATTACCTATTGAACCTTGGGTTCGGACCCCGCGATTACCTGTGATTCTAGGGTTCGGACCCCGCGATTACCAGTGATTCTAGGGTTCGGACCCCGCGATTACCTACTGAACCTAGGGTTCGGACCCCGCGATTACCTGTGATTCTAGGGTCCGGATCCAGCGATTACCTGTGAATCTAGGGTTCGGATCCAGCGAGTACCTGTGTTTTTGATTCCGGAACCGAGTACATGAGTACTTCTAAATTTTTTGGTTCCGTTGGATTCGTTGGGTTCGCGATTCCAACAAGTACTCGAAGTACTCATGCAAATTGATACAAGTTGCGCATTTTGGGGGAAGTTTGTACTGCAATTTGAATTTTTACATCTCTATTAGTTCTATGCGCCTGCTTATGCTTGGATCCCATACAATAGATACGTACAATTCACTTCCCATACTTTCTGCCCGCTGCAAACATATTTAGTACTTTACAGTCTATCCCATACAATTTAGCAAAGCTTTTGGTCCCTCCGGCAAGTGCCACAAGCAACGTATGTGAGTTTATAGCCCTCCGGCTCAAAAAAGACACTTGCCATCACAGGGAAACAGATTCCGATGCAGTACCATTTTTCACATATGATGTGACAAGTAATGCCAAATGGTTTATCGCATGGCCAGTGCGAGTCCACCAAATGAACATTAAATGCACAAAATATGAATGAAAACAGGTTTAAGACAACCATTTCTTACAGTTTATATAGACTTGTGACAACCATATTCCTCGCGCATACATAATTCAACAATTACATGAGACTAACAAGGCATCCTCTAGACTATCTTCCTTGGTGTTCTTCTTGAACGCGTCATGCATTCGCCCCGCTTTGTTGAACAAACGCTCGCATGCAGCAGAGGTAGCATGCATAGATAAGTACTGCCGCGCCATTAAAGCCAAGTCGTGGTACAGAGCTGCATGTGTTTTCCACCATGTCAACACACAAATGTCCTTGTCCGTTTCTTGGGGCAGCTCAAGGTAACGCTCTAAGTCATCCTTTTCCACGTGCTTGGCTGTAGAGGGCGTCACACGCCCATTCAAATGCCCGGAAAGGAATGCAGTGAAAGACTTACTCTTCGACGACATCAATTGCTTGCCAATCTCTGCAGCATTCATGCTTGGATAAGCACCGCCTTCTGCTCGCTCTCTTCCGACTCTGTGCGCCACTGCTCTCCAAATTCCCTTTTTGCAGCCGCCAAAATTGTAGGCGCAAAGTCGGGACGAATGCCATTGAAGTCCAGATTCTTAAACCTACACAATTCACATTTTTAGTTAACATAGCAAATGCACAAGTAAATTTGCATACACACACACACACACACACACACAGGAACACGTAGAGAGCATACAAAATAGGTACACAAACGAACACCACACACACATACACACACATTCAGAAGCAGATGCACATACAAGCCAACACACACACAAGCAGATAAACACAAACACATCCATAAGACACACACATGCATAAGACAAACACACACACAAACATAAACACACATGCATAAGACACATACACAAACACACATGCAGAAGTACATGCGCATACAAGCACGCACACACACACACACACACACACATACAAGCACTCAATACAAATATGCATAAGCATATACACGCAAACACACACACACACAAGGACGCTGAGATACAATCACATCTATTTATCAACATTCAATATTTTTATCAGGTATATAATAGAAACACATGTGCAAAATTTAAACACATGCACACACAACTATTACAAGGTACTGACCGAATGTCCAGCAATGTCGCAATCCCTATCTTGATGTAACCGTTCTCCCTTATGTTCGTGAAAAAACGCTCAATGATTCCGGCCCGCAGACTCTCCCTTGCCTCCGCCATATGAGGCTCCATGTCCTTCGCTTCGATGGTGTACAAGTCCACATCCCTCCGCTCATCTTGCAGTGAAACGGGCCTGTGTGACGACAACTGCTTTAACAGAGTGCCTAACATGGGGTAAACAAGTGATATGTTTACATAGTCCCCCTGCAGCAACTTCACAACTTGAGCCACTGGCCACAGCACAGTGCAACAATATGCTTAAAGACAAAGTAACCTTTTATGTGGGAAAGCAAAGAACAGAAAAGCATCACAGAACAGCGATAATATAGTGTCGACAAGCTCAACTGCAACGCTATTAATATGGCTTTGATAGAGCACATAAACAGAGACATAAATGTGCGGGCGGAGGCGGGGAGTGGGCGCCATGCGGCGCTACCGAACAGCGCAGTGCAACAATATGCTTACCGACAAAGTAACCTTTTACGTGGGAAAGCAAAGAACAGAAAAGCATCACAGAACAGCGATAACAAAGTGTCGACAAGCTCAACTGCAACGCTATTAATATGGCTTCGATAGAGCATAAACAAACATAAATATGCGGGCGGAGGCGGGAAGGGGGCGCCATGCTGCGCTACCGAACAGTATAGTGCGACAATATACTAAACGACAAAGTAACCTTTTACGTCGGAAAGCAAAGAATAGAAAAGCATCACATATCAGCGATAACAAAGTGTCGACAAGCTCAACTGCAACGCTATTACTATGGCTTCGATAGTGCAAATAAACAGACATAAATGTGCGGGCGGAGGCGGGGATGGGGCGCCATGCGGCGCTACCGAACATCACAACGCAGCTAACTCGGGGGTGAGGGCAAAGCGGAGGGGGGGGGGAACTCTTGCTTACCTCTTCAACTTTCTCTTGCTCGTTGTGAAAGTCTTCCAGCAGGGTGGACCAATAGGCTTGACGCCATACGTTGAGCTCGGTTTTTGAAGTGGCGGCTAATTGTGATAGGACTGGATGTGGACGGGCAGGTTATGGTGGATTTCAAGAGCGTACGCACCGTTTAAATAGCCCTTGGGTGGGCTACAATCGATTCAAGGCTGCGGAATGACAGCAATCAGGGCTATTGAACCAATCCTAGACATACACCTCAGCAGATTTGCATCGCCAAATACCTCCCAAAAAAACAGCGTGTCACTTCGGGCAACCACAGATTCGTGAGATACTCGGAATCGTGAGTACTGATTGGGTATCACGATTCCACATCGTTTTGCGAGGATGAGGTACTCGCGATTACCGCGGATCCATTAAAGTACGATGAATACCGGATCCAACGACTACTTACAATAACTGGTACCGGAACCAACGATTACTTACAATAACTGGTACCGGAGCCAACGATTACTTACAATAAGTGGTACCGGAACCAACGATTACCTACTTAACCTAGGGTTCGGACCCCGCGATTACCTGTGATTCTAGGGTTCGGACCCCGCGATTACCTACTGAACCTTGGGTTCGGACCCCGCGATTACCTACTGAACCCAGGGTTCGGACCCCGCGATTACCTGTGATTCTAGGGTCCGGACCCCTCGATTACCTGTGATTCTAGGGTCCGGACCCACGAGACCAAGTCCGAACCCGAGTAGTCTCGTGGATTCGCGGCTCCTTAGGATCCGGATCCAGTCCCTGTGTGATTGACCACTCGGGGGCTTTGAGAAAAGTTCTCCGAAATCAACGTTGGGCGGGGGATTGCACGGACGCAAATGTTGCCGAGCTTATCAGCCTATCGTTCCATGTAGGGATCGTCACCGTCAAAGGTGTTGGCAGCTCCGGTTGTGCTGATGAAGTGGATGACCTTCTTCTTGTTATACTTGTAGCCCATGGTGACGAGGTCAACCCCTCAACTTTGCCGGTTAGGACTATCATGTTGACAACAATCTTGTCCTTGAGGTGAGCTTCAATGTATTGTTTGGGGAAGCGAGAGTGGCTTGTCTTGACAACTCCAATAAGATGTTGTTGTCTCTTGTGCAATAGTCTGTGTGAAAGAAACAACAGTTTATAATGGTGCTCATCTCTCAATGCTCTTCACCCATACTTAGCTCATGTTAGCACTTATCTTATTAACTAAAACAAACCAACTATCACCGAGTAGAGTCGTTCCGGGTTGAAACGTGCCGGATTCCATTCCACGCACAACGGTAGCGCATGTTGTGCCTAGCTCCCTGTTGTGCTCCTTCTCCCTCATAGCCTTCTTCCCTTCCTGAATTTCAGTCCACATCATCACACCCATGTTTGCGTCGCATACTGTCTTGAACTCCGTCCCAAGTGGGCAAGTGGCATAGGCTTCCTCTTGACGTGGGATATGTTAGGGCGCCCGCCGGCGGCGCAGCGGCTGCGGCCCCGGAGGGAGGTGCGCTTGCATGCCCGTCGGCACCTACCTCTCCCTCCACGCGGTGGGCGTTGGTAAACTTGAAGCCGTGCCAGGCTTGGCACGGTAGGGGACTGACAGAGGCACCGGCAGCTGCGATCCGCGTGATCATCAGTTGTCGGGAAGCCATGTACAAAGGGTTTTGGAAATCAAGATATATGTACCCCAACATTAGGATCTCCCGCTCGGGCTGTCCGATATGTTCTTTCTCGCCACTGAATACTCGCAGATACTCTGATGACAAAGGGACGGGGGTGGCGTCTGCGAAACACTATTTGTCGAAAGGGGGTACGGACGGATCAGCTGTGGGCCGCGGGTGTTGACGCTGGCGACGGACAGCCGAGAAGCAACGCCATGGCAAGGCGGTTGCTAGCGGTCGTCCAACCATGTGAGTTTCGAGTCTCCCCTAGGAGAGAGGCTCGCAGCTACGCAAGAAGGAGGACGGTCGCAGCCGGAGGAGCGACACAGTCGGGCGGCGGCGGTCCACTGGATCGACTACCGCCAGAAAAACCCGGTACTGAGGGTTTTTGGATTAAATATTTCCGAACCCGATATCTTTCGTGGAGCGGCGACTCGATCAACGAGTTCGACCAACCCCTCCCCCCGTAGGTACCCAATTATCAATAGTCTGCCTAAGGCAGGGTGCCTAGGGTTATCGCAACGGCAATCTGCTTATAGAGGCGGCCCAATGATAGCGTAAACCACTAGGGGAGGGTACGGGCGGATTTCGTACGATCATAGTATGGGTATCGGAGACAAACGGAGACAGACATGGGACATGAGAAAATCTGGCGCGGAGGCAGGAGCGCCGGCCCGACACCGTATGCAGCTCTGGACTTCCTTTCTCCCTAGCCCCCGGAGAAGTTAGGAAGTCTAGGCTAGGAGGCGAGCTGCGACGGGAGGAGCATCGATATCTTGGACAAGGGAGCGCGCGGATCGGGACCGGACCGTCGACGACATGTGCGAGGGGGTTTTTCGCATGCCTTCCCCCCTGAGGTCCAGCACGACCGTAGTCGCACATGAGCAAAGGTCAGGTACACCCGTCGCGACGCGCCCTAGGTAATAGACTTGGATGGTTAGCGCCCTCGCAACAACTCGAGCAGGCTGTGCATAGTGGAGACTAGCTATGGATTATTTTTCAGACTAGTGTACATGTATTGTATACTAGCATGAATTTGACTTTATTGTTACTGCCATTAGAGAGGTAAGGATTAGTGGTTTGATGGGGTATATCCTACGATCAAACATGTACTCTTGTAGGCATGATCACAAGGGCGCCCGAAGACAACAACCGTTAATTCGGTGATTGTTGTAAACAATTTAGTTTCAATTTCAATTCATTTCATTAGGATATATTAGGGAGCCCACCGCTATTGTCCTTTCGCGCCAAGTAGCTTGACACGCTCTCGTCTAGCGACTGCGTCTTTCCGGGCTAGATAATCTCGGATCGGTTCATGTTGAAGTCCACCATCAATTGCCGAAATATAGCGCAAGCATCCACTTGGGAGCTAGACAAGTCCGCCTTAACGTGCATGACCATGTTGCGGAATACCTTGAACCGGTAGTTCTTCATATAACGGGCGCCTCCGTCACGCCCTTCGACTCAGTCGCCCACAACCCTTTCCCGTGCTGGTTGAATTGCGGCGATACATGCATAATCCCGATTAAAACAACCCACTCTCTTCGAGAGACGGTTGCCTCGCCCGACTTCTTGCGGTGCCCCTCCTCATTTAGACGGCGCATGTCATCGTCGATGCTGCCGGGATAGAGCTTGAGCCATAGTCCAAAGACGTCCACTTCCCCATCGGATGTCGTTGGCACCCTCCCCTATCGGTCGACTCCCTTCTCTCGAAAGAGGGCCGACCGCTGAACCGCTCGCTCCGGGTATCTTCGGTCACCCCAAGCACGACGGTCCATGTCGCACTTACCTCTTATGCGGCCTTCCTTTCAGCGTCTTCTTCTACAAGTCGGCGGAGAGAAGCTTCCCCTTCTCGATGTTGATGCTCGTTCTCCTCCGCACCGACAACGTCTTCGTCGTCAGTGTCCAAAGCCGGGTGGAAGTCGTCTTGAGTATCTTCCTCCTCAGCGGCGTCATGGTCAAGAGCGTGGGTCGCGGCATGAAATACACTTTGCACATGTCGAGTTGCTGAGGCGTCGGCAGAGGGAGACATGTTTGTGGCCGAGGCGAGCAGATTTTCAAAATTCGAATTTTCTGCGGTACGGCTACCGTCTATTGGGAAGCTCACGTAGCGGGATCGGCCGGGATCGACACGTCACGAAACTCTCGCATGGCTATCGAATAATAGGTAGCGGGTTTTAGGTTCAAGTGGTCGTCGCCATGGGTTGGGGGCGGAGAGCATGTCGGTTGGTGGCCTAACATCGACCGTAGTCTTAAATACAAGTAATGGAATATGAACATGGATATGTACTTCACTTCAAGAAAAGGTTGAGCATAGGCAACTTCAAGTTAAGGCTCTTCCCGTTGTCATTCGAAGACTAAGTGCTTTGATTTTTTTACTGAAACCCTATTCCCTAAACGAAATAATAGGGCGGAAGCCCTAATTGTAATCTTATTAAGCATTGCTCAATGTGGCTCCTTGCAATTAATCGTTTTGTCTTAGTTGTGGTATGATGTCCATCTTCACCTTCCTCTCGGCGGCTACGCATATACGTCGGCAATTGTCAACAGTGGCTAAGAGCAAAACTTCTACTCAATTAGATGGCGACGAGCATAAATAGGACCGAAGTATCCTATTCTAAAATTCGGATTTATTCGACCATTCTCCCAAACCCTAATCCCATCTCCCGTTTTCGATATTGGTGAAAGCAGATGCTGTTGCGTTTTGATCCGATTTGTTTTGAAAGACTGTTGGCCATGAGTTTGTAGCTCGACTCAAAGTTAAGTAGATCTCTCGTTCGTAATCTCGTCGTCATCCCACCGCACGGCCCGCAACTGCGGTCCGACCGATTAACTTGCCGTGCCATACTTTCGGGCACGTTGTTGCCTCCTTCTCCCATGTCGAAGGTCCTCAATAGGGCCTCTACGTGCAAAAACCCGTTGGCCGAGGCGCACTTGTCGGCAAGCGGTGGTGCGGCTAGTATATTAGTATGTGGGGGGAGAATCGTCACCATGGCGCGCTATCGTATCTCGTGATTGTGATTCCTTGGGAAATAAGTTGACTTAGGCTTGCGACTCCTTTTAAAAGTGGTCGTGGGGTATCTACTCTGCCGAGCAACTTGCTAGTGTGGACGCTCTGAAAATCCCGTCTACTTGTGGTATACGTACCAAAAAATTGGTACTTGAACTACCCCTTCTCCCGAGGGCTCGATTATATCATCCGGACTATATATTATATCGACATATTTCTGTAGGGTTTCGGAAACCCGATTGCGAAATATATTCGAAATCACAGCGAAATGTGCAAATGAAATATCTACGATACCGTCGATCCCTTCGATCGGCTAGCCTTAATTACTAGCAATATCCGCGCGTACAGGTGACATCCCCATCCTCAAATCCGGTATGAAATCGATCTAAATTACAATAAGCGCTGGACCTCATCGGGCCGGGGGAAAAAAGGGGAACGCCCTAATAAATATTTCATCGCGCCGCACCTGCTTCTCTCGCCCGTGCTAACCATCAATGTAATGCTAACCATCCAGATTGCTTACAATTCGACAAGATTACCAGCCGATTTATTCCGGACCTGGCACCTGAAAAGACGCACGACGTACAATATGGCGCCAAGTGCCAACAGACGGTGGACGTAGCGGCGGGTATTGCTGCTATACAGGTACCCGGTACGGAGTTGATCGGCGGTGCTACTGCTGAAATTCGGGGACGACCAGTGTTCGCGCGTAAACGACCGGATCTTACTCAGATCTAGCACAGTGTCCCAACCACCCCGCGGTCTGCGCGACAGACGAAAGCAGCAGGTCTTCAACGCACAGGCTTACTTCCCACATTCAGCGCGTGCTCTGTGGCTTTGAATCTGTAGGTTGGAGCTGTTCACTTCTTTGGAGCTGTGGTCCTTTCTGGCGTAGTTTGAGAGTCCGACGAGCCACTTCACAATGAGCGGCGGCTTTCGAGTTATCAACCTGGTTCGGCCCTTCCTGGCCGTCCTACCAGAAGTGGAGGCTCCGACACAGAGGGTATCCTTCCAGCAGCGCGCAATCTACACGGCCGTAGCCTTATTCATCTTCCTTGTGTGTAGCCAGCTCCCCCTGTATGGCATCCAGACCGCGGCGGGCTCCGACCCCTTCTATTGGGCTCGAGTAATCATGGCCTCGAACCGCGGCACGCTAATGGAGCTGGGCATCAGCCCTATCATGACCTCCGGCCTGGTGATGCAGCTGCTTGTTGGCGCTAAGATCATCGACCTAGACACTTCCGCGAAGCAAGATCGCGACCTCCTGTGAGTCCCGCCGTCCGAGTTTACTTACCTTCCATCTCGTCAGTGTTTTCCCCTTTCCTAGTCATTCCGAATGTGGAAGCTTACTGCGTGTGCCTGTGATGAAACTGTAGGAGCGGTGCGCAGAAGCTGCTGGGCCTGCTGATCACCATTGGCGAGGCAGTTGCGTACGTCGTGTCTGGTATGTATGGCGACATCCATGAGATGGGCTCCGGAAACGCCATGCTGTTGGTGGTACAGCTGGTAATGGGCGGAGTCACCATCATTGTCCTGGATGAGCTACTGGAGAAGGGGTATGGCATTGGCTCCGGTATCTCTCTCTTCATTGCAACCAACGTCTGCGAGAGGTGCGCACCCAAGCGCAGGTGTTAGAGCATCTCTGCACTGCATGTCCTTGTAATTTTTGCGTGTTGTGACTGGCCATCTGATCAATGTTCACCCAATCTTCTCGCGGCAGCATCATCTGGAAGGCCTTCAGCCCATACACAATTTCTTCAGCCAGGGGGGCAGAGTTCGAGGGCGCGGTGATCGCTTTGTTCCACCTCATCCTCACTCGGACGGATAAAGTGGGCGCGCTGAAGGAGGCCTTTTACCGAACCAACCTCCCAAATGTGACCAACCTGCTGGCCACAATTCTGATCTTCATGGTGGTAATCTACTTCCAGGTACGCCAATCTGCCTGCCTACCCTCATGGTTTACCTGTCAGGGCTAGTCGGCCACTAATGCAAGCTATCGCCATTTCCCTCGGTAGGGTTTCCGTGTCAACTTGCCAATGCACTCCAAGCGCGCGCGTGGGGACCAGGGAACCTACCCCATTAAGCTATTCTACACCTCCAACATGCCCATCATCCTACAGTCCGCCCTCGTCTCCAACTTGTACTTCATCTCGCAGCTTCTATACAAACACTACGGCACCAACGCGCTAGTCAGGTTGCTTGGCACATGGCACACGATGGAGTACAACGGACAGATGATCCCCGTCGGTGGCCTGGTCTACTACCTTTCCCCACCAGGCTCCCTGATCGAGGCGTCCCGCAACCCATTGCACGCCGTGTTTTACATTTTCTTCATGCTCGCCGCTTGCGCTCTGTTTTCAAAGATTTGGATCGAGGTCAGCGGCTCCTCTGCCCAAGACGTGGCCAAGAACTTGAAAGAGCAGGGCATGTACCTGCGCGGCCACCGTGACACCGTGGGCTCACTGCGCAAGGAACTCAATCGGTACATTCCCACCGCCGCAGCGTTTGGTGGCATGTGCATTGGTTTCCTCACCATTATCGCGGACTTTATGGGCTGCATCGGGTCCGGCACTGGTATCCTCATGGCGGTGACGATAATCTACGGCTACTTTGAAGCCTATGAGAAGGAGAAGTCCAAGGGAATGGGCCTGTTTTAATCCCTGTTGCGCCCATCATTAGCAGCAGCACGGGGGGTAGCGTTTGTAAGGAGGACAGAGCTGGAACCATTGACAGCTCGGTGTCTTCAATATATGCGCTGCCAATCAGTTCAATAGGGGGCCGGGGAACGATAGGTTTTTGCTGCTTTGACCCTATGTATGAAGCTCTATAAAACCGCGTTAATGTGCTATTTTCGGAACTGCATGTTATGATCATCCCTGTAGCATCTCTCCCCGTTCCACAGTCTGCTTATGTGGTGCAGTGCTGTCGAATGTACACCGCTGTGACTCAAACCCCGATGCTATTCTGTCACTGCCAGTGATAGACCAAGATAATGTACCTAAACCCAATGGCTACTTGCTAGTTATACGGGCCTATGTGGTACTGCGTGCCCGTGAAATGTCCATCTTAGGTTTAGTTCGAGAGGGCGTCTACTAAATAGCTGCACTTTGAGTTTAATAAACTCGCGCTACACCGTTCTTGTTTTCCCAAGCGGGTGTGGAGGCCGGCTTGGGTTTGCGTTTGTAGAGTGGCTACGATGAGGGCGAAAGATTTGTTGTCTTTTTATTGTTGCATGGATGCCGGTCAACGCAAGTAGGTTTAAGTGATTTGTAGAGCATGCGTTATCGGTGGTGAGGAGAAATGTTGACTTATTGTAACCCGATGTAAATATTAGCTAGTGCCGCTCATTTATGGATGTACGCGACATGGAGGGGGATGTGGAGTGGGATAAGCTTTTCGTATGAGCGTTTGTCGCGCGCTGGTTGTTCGACTGCAACTCCGAGGGGGGAGTTCCCTCCAATAATATACCCGTTCGTGTATATCTATATGTTCGATTTCTACGTAATTAGGCGACAAGGGACGAGATTGAAATCGTGGTCATGTCGGTAACCCCAAGGGGGGGGGGGGGGGGGGGGGGGGGGGGGGGGGGGGGGGGGGGGGGGCGGTTAACAGGGCGTTTAAAGGATTGGGGCTTTGTGAATTATTCCCGTTGCGTGTGGTCGAGAATAGGAAAAGAGGCGGGAGCCCCGTTCGTTTAGTGAGTGAGGCGCGGGAGAGGTGAATATGTGCCGGGTATTAATTCTACGGTGAACGAAGTATGAGTCAGAGGAGAGTAGCTTAGCCATTGCGATGGAGTCCAGATATTACCATCGGGTATGTATCGACGATGCATTGTATGCAATTATCATACTATTATTATATATTGGAATCCGTTGTGTGGCATGTTCCTAGCAATAATTTATAAAAAGTGAGATGGCGTGAAGAATAGATGACATACGGACTATAGAAGAGAAGAAACATTTTAGGGAAAAAAGTGACACAATGGTCACAAAGGCAAAGGCTCATAAACTAGAAGGGCTACACAAATGTAAAGACCGAACAAAAATTGAGGCAAAGCATAATACAGCTACACGAAACGGTGGGGATGTAACACGGCGAGGCAACAAGTGGGAAAGCGTCGTCTCACTCGCGGGGCGAAGAAGCGCGAGTTCGTCTGCGGTCTATGGCGCGGGTGGTAAAAGCGTGGCGGTAGATAGCATACCAATGGAGGACGAAGAGGCCTCCATACAATTCGCGGCGGCATATAGACCGCGAAATACGTTGTCCAAATGAGCGACGTGGACCGGAAGCGATACCGTTCGGCGATAATCAAGTGGCCAACATTTTTTCTATATGCACCTCCGTCGAGGCGGCACCTTTCTTGGCTAGCTCGCTAAAAAACGCCGTTGTTAAGTGCCCCTAGAGCTCGCCGAAAAAGGAATTAAGCGTATGTGGGGGCGTCTCTTCACTCCTCCGTCCGCGGCTCCGAGTACTCGTCTAACTTACTTTTCATGGCGTGTCGCTAGAAGGGCGGCCGCGGGAGACTGAGGGCTTGAAACGCCGAGCAAACAAAACACAACGGCATCGAAATCATGTTTCGAGCCTCAAATGCCATGATAGGGTAGTGCACCCCATATCCACACCAAGTGTGAAAGGGAGGTGGGCGGATCTTTCGAGTATTTCTTGGAGTTCATTTCTATTTCCTTGAAATTTGTGGTAATTCTTTAGCGATGCACATGCTAGGAGATCTCATTTATTATGATACATGCCAATAGTTTGATCGGTACCGAAACAAACCGCTCGAACTAAGACGTGTTGAGAAGACCAAGCTCGTTCAATACTCGAAGGTAGGGGGTACGGAATCTCGCCTAGACCCCGACATATGCCTTCATTCCTTTTTGCGGTCACGGGATTTGGTGCTCTCGGCGGCCACGCCACAACATTTTTGACAAAGTCGGCTATGTATTCGTCTCCACGGGGATGCTTGTGGGTAATTTCACGGCCTCATGGCGCCGATAGTTTTTTTGCCGTCTATACCGCTCACGCGGACAACGTCTTGCGCGTGTTGTCCGCCGCCACGGACACTGTGGAGGTCGCGTCTTCCTCCGATGGGATGTCTTCTCATGCCATGTCATTCTTCACCCATACCATGTGCCGCAAGCATCTCCGCGTCTCCTTGTGCGGCGCATGAGGCGCTGCCTCTCACCTTTACGTGTGGCGTTTCCATCGTTGCGTGGGAGCTCTTGTTTTTCTCATGTGTTTTCTTTGCTATTCATGTGAACCATATATCGCTGGTGCTTCCATTTGCCGTGCCTTGGATTCCATGACCCTATTGTCAATTTTTAGGTGCTGTTTCTCCTCCCTCCTTGTCCTCGTGTCTAGGGTAGTATGGTGGTTCCTGGATAACATTTCTTGTAAGAAAAATCAGTGGAAACCACCAATCAAACGAGGAAAAGGGGGAAAACCCACACATGCCTAAGCCCAAGGAACAAGGAGGCATGCCACCGCATCGGTACTGCCCTCATGCAAAACATCGCAAAGATAGGAACCCAAAGTACCATGACAAGGAGCAAAACGACGTTACCCAATTTTCGCCGAACATCCCCCAAACACCGTCGAAAGGGAACAACAACGAATCGACGGACGAAATATTGTATGCGGGCATAACGGTCAGATTGCAATGAACGAGAGTCCGTAGCGCTCATGCCACCGGGTGAATCGACGCCGGCCGGGTAAGTCGACGAGCTAGCAACACGGGTACACTAATAAATGGTGTCCGAATCCAACTCGAAAACATATTACAAACCACCCTCTCTCCTATCCATACTGCGAATCACACGCGATCAACATGTCATCGACTTCTAGGCCCCCCCCCCCCCCACATACAAAGAGGTGCTCTTGTGGGATCTCCCGGAGCATGCGCGTCTTGTGGACCTCTCCAACCCCAGGACCCGCCTCGCGGGACACCCTCTAGCCCCGTTCCTCACGGTTCCTCAACCACCCCCAGCCGCTCAGAACTTGGGCACTGCAATGGACCCCTCCCCTAGTCGAGGACTCCAGACTCCCCTGGTCCTCGCGGCCCCTCGGTCAACTACTGACCTGGGGCCGGCCAACGACTTCTCAGCACGTACTTACCTCCTCACATGCCAGTACTCCACCTCCCCCCCCCCCCCCCATCTCGCCCGTTTTTGATGCACGGAGTCTTCCTCCCGGACTCGACCCACCCCTCGGAATCGGTGCTCTCGGCCTACTCGGTAGCCCGTCGTTGGCTGCTCGAAAGCCTCAACCAGCTCGACGACCTCCCCACCCGCGTTAAAAATATAATCGGCCGCGAACTCGTCCACCAATCGCACACACCACCCGACAACACCATCATACTACGACACCACCCCCCTGCCCGTCGAAGTCGCATCGGGCTTCGAGGAGGTTCGTCTGGACATTCCCACCTCATGCGTAGCGGTCGGTCTCTTGTACCAACTCGCTTCACGACAGCGTGAACTCCATTCGGCCGTTTCGACGCCTCCCACCGCCGCGTCCTCTCCTTCCATGCTAGCTAAACTACGACAGCAGAAAATCTAGTTCCTCCGTGCTGCATCGGTCCCCGCAGTCTCAAACCGCCGCATCAAAATCCGCTCCCCCCTCTTCACTGATCTCTCCTGTCCAAAAACCATCGCCCTCCTACATGACTTGCTCACCTCCCGTCTCGCGGTCGAGCTCGTCCCCGCATGAACCGCCCCCATGACTCCTCCCCCCTGCCATGTCGAGGACCTACCCGAGTCGACACAATTCCTCCTCCAATTCGCAGATGCACTCCAGCCAGTGGACGTTCCCACCCCGATCGAGGGTGACCCCTGCTCTCTCTAGTTAAATGTCCTCCACCTGCCCAATAACCCCATCCATTCACAATCATGCCCAGTTTCACTATACATTCTCCCTTATTCACTTCACGAACATGTACCCCCCAACCCCCATCTTCGCACCATCACCATCACACCTCCCCCAGTCACGGGACATGTCCAAGGCACCTCCTGGGCGGCCCCCTGCCTTACTACGGTCTCCATCCAGTCCCGCCACACCCTCTCCCTCCCCTACATCTCCGCCGACGGCGTCATTCCATCCACACACTGTCATAGCAAAAGGGCGGCCCCCTAACAACGTTAACCACCGGGGGAGGGCACGGACGGCCACATCGCGATCAAATAGGTGTTGGAAACAGACGGGAAAAGGACTCGGGACAGGAGAAAATCTGGCTCGGGGCAGGAGAGCCAGCCGGACACCGTCTGCAGCCTAGTTCTTTTTTCTTCTCAGCCCCCAAAGGAGGAGAGAAGACTCGGCTAGGTGGAGAGCTGCGTCGAGAGGAGCGGCTAATACCTCGGGCGGGGTTGAGCACGGATCAAGGCGGGACCGACGACGACCTATGCGAGGGGGGTTTTTCACATGCCTTTCCCCCCAAGCTCCGGCACGACCGGAGTCGCACAGGAGCCGAGGTCAGGCAAGTTCGCCTCGACCAGCTCAAGCTGAGCAGCCTTGCTGATCAGCGACCCCGCAGCGGCTGGAGCAGGCCGCGTATCGTGGAGACTAGCGACATCTTTTATTTCATAATGTATCCAAAAAAAAACGTGTAGATCAGAAAATAATAAATACCTAGATACGGGTATGTTTTAGACGGTATCGTTACTGCCATTGAAGAGGTTGGGATTAGTGGTTCACGGTCTACCTCACGCTTAGAAGTCCAACAACAAGTTGAGCATAGCAAAAGGGGGGGCCCAGAGACTCCAGCCGGTTTTACTGGTATTGGAGTAAAATATTTCAATATTTCAATTTCAATTTCAATATGGACGTCGAACACCTCACAACCACATACCACTCGGACGTTCTCATCCTCACCGAGACCAGCCACGCCACCCATAAATCCCGCTGGCGTATCGCCCTCCCCCAATACCTCCTCAAAAGCTTTCGACCATACTACTCACATGTGCCCCTACCTAATGCATGCGTTCTCTTCGCGGTCCGCCGAGCCTCGTTCAAATCCGCCAATGTCCTAAACCTACCCTCCCACCTCATCCCCCACATCGTTGGACTAGCCATAGTCCCACACTCAGAAACCCACCTCCTCGGCGCCTACATGCCCCAACTCTACAACCCCTAGCTGACACGCTTATACGTTGTTGCAGCGTGGGCCCTCCGCCTGGCCGACGACCACCCGAACCACCGCGTCCTCTGGGGAGGGGACTTCTAGTCGACCACCACACAAGGTACTTGTAACCCCGCCCTCACCTCACTACTCAAATCCCACCTCCTTCCCCTACACCCCCCCATCCCAACCTTTCCCCGCAGCGGCGGTTGCCTCGACCACTGGCTCACCTCACTTCCCTCTCCTCTCGCCCTCTCACCGTCCGCTTGCTCGGTCTTCCCCTCCCCCTCACACTTCACCGACCACTCAGCCATCCACCTCGTCATTCCTGCCCCCTCCTCTCTCATGGCTCACCCCCCCCCCCACCCAATGCCCACCCCCACGCACACCACACCACCCGCAAACTCAGCTTCAAACTTCCCCTCACATCCGACCACATAAAAACATACCAAAACAGCACACCCGCCCTAATCAACCAAACGGCCACCCTCCATGCAGCCATCTTCAATACACCCCCGTCCACGGCCTCCCCCGACACCCTCGACACCCTCGCCTCGCAATTCACCACACTCCTCTCCCACCACATGGACCACGCAGCCACCATATGGCCCCTCCTCCCGCCGAAGAAACCCCGTCCACCTCACACGTCCCTTACCCCCACTTGGCTAACTAAGAAAACACGCAAACACATTAAAAAGCTTCGCCGCTGCAATACCAATAGCGCCCCCCGCCTAGCCCATGCCCTCTTAAGTACGACTGACTATCTCACCCCTACCGCCATCAAACAACAATGCCAATCACGCATACGCCACCTTCTACGAGCCACCATCACAGCCATATTGAAGAAAATAAAAACACGAGCCAATACGGCATTCCACGCATGCCCGAAATCCTCCCACCGCCTCCTGAAAATTAGAAGCGGCGTTCTCCCCCCCAGCAACGCGACCTCGACCCTCCACAGAATCACCAAACCTGATAAAACTAAGGCAACCTCTCTCTCCGACGTCCTAGAGACGGTACACTCACACTTCGACGCCGAGCTCAGCCGCGCCACCCCACCCGTACTACCCACCCCCCCGTGAGAACTCCCGGACAACACCGGCAATTCTACCATCGAACCGGCGCCCGCCGGCGGCGCAGCGGCGGCGGCCGCGGAG
The DNA here is from genome assembly GCA_026401115.1 of Tetraselmis chui. NCBI lineage: Eukaryota > Viridiplantae > Chlorophyta > Chlorodendrophyceae > Chlorodendrales > Chlorodendraceae > Tetraselmis > Tetraselmis chui. Next base: position 167,847 of record JAPMLY010000134.1, read on the forward strand.
AGGGGTGCGCTCGCAGGCCCGTCGGCACCTACCTCTACCTCCACGCGGTGGGCGCTGGTAACCCCGTAGCCGTGCCAGGCCTGACACGGTAGGGGGCTGAACGAGGTACCGACAGCTGCGATCCGCGGGATCAACAGCTGTCGGGAAGCCCGGTACGGAGGGTTTTGGAAAAACATAATATCCGTACACCAACACATGGATCTCCCGCTCGGCCTGTCCGATATGTTCTTTCAGCGACTGAATACTCACAAATACTCTCCCGCCCTGACGGGTACGAGGACTGCGGAATGTTTTTTGGCAAGGAAGGGTACGGATGGATCAGCGGTGGGACGAGGGCGTTGGAGCTGGCGGCGGACAGCTGGGAAGCAGCGCTAGGGCACGGCGCTCGCTAGCAGCCGCCAGCCCTGCGAAACCTTTTAGTCTCCCCTGGGGGAGAGGCCCGAAGATACGCAGGAGGTGGGTCGCAGCCGGAGGAGCGGCACGGTCTGGCGGCGGAGGTCGGGAGGATCACCCGCCGCCGGAAAAACCCGGTACGGGGGTTCTCGGTTAAATATTCCCGTACCCACCATCTTTTGAGGATAGCCGATCCCTGGACACTGTCCGTTCCCCTCCCCTAGTCGGTACCCGGTTATCGATAGGCTGCCTCAGGCAATGTGCCCCGGGTTATCGCAACGGTACACGGCTCGTGTAGGCAGCCCCCTAACAACGTAAACCACCGGAGGAGGGTGCGGCCAACACAACGCGATCAGATGGGTGGCGGAAATAGACGGCAAAAGGACATGGGACAAGAGACATCTGGCTCGGAGGCAGGAGAGCCAGCCGGACACCCTCTGCAGCCTAGCTATTTTCTCCTCCCAGCCCCCGCAGGAGGGGAGAAGGCTAGACTAGGTGGAGAGTCGCGCCGAGAAGAGCGACTACTATCTCCAATATCTCGGACGGGGTTGAGCACGGATCGAGACGGGTCCGACGACGACCTGAGCGAGGGGGATTTTCCACCTGCCTTTTCCCTACCTCCGGCACGACCGGAGTCGCACAAGTACCGAGGTTAGGCAGGTTCGACTCGACCAGCTCAAGCTGACCAGCCTTACTGATCAGCGACCCCGCCGCGGCTGGAGCAGGCCGCGTATCGTGGAGACTAGCGACATCTTATATTTCATACTGTTTCCAAAGAAAAATACGCATAGATAAAAAAAAATACTTGGATACGAGTATGTTTTAGACGGTATCGTTACTGCCATGGGAGAGGTTGGGATTAGTGGTTCACGGTCTACTCTTGCTTATAAGTCTAGTTAGGCATAGTACAGGGGGGCCCAGAGACAGCATCCGGTTTATACTGGTATTGTTGTAAACAATTTCATTTCATTTCATTTCATACCATCGAACCCCGCGGAGACCCCTCCGTCACGCTTGCCGACATGATAACCCGCGACACATTCGATAAAACTATTCACTAGCTCGGCACGGGCAAAGCCCCCGGCCCCGACGGCATCCCTTATGAGATCATCAAATTCCTACCCCCGGCGTTCCGCTCCGCCCTCTTCTCTCTCCTCTCCCCCCTTGCCCACAAGTCCTACACCCCTCCAAAATGGTGCCATAGCACCACATGCCTCCTCGATAAGAAAGGTTACCCAACCCTCCTCGCCAACCATCGCCCCATAGCCCTCATGAACAACCTCCTCAAACTCTGGACCGCACTAATCAAAGATGTAGGCTCAAAGTACGCAGAAACTCACGGCGTCCTTAGCGACCAGCATGAGGGATTCACGAAACTCCGCAACATACACGACGCTCTCTCCTCCATCATCATGATGACGGAGGACGCCAAGCTCTACCACAAGGATTTCCACGTCGTGTACGCCGACTTCAAGGGAGCCTTCAACGCAGCCGACCACCGCATCATGTTCAAACACATGCGCCAACTCAGTATTCCCCCCACCTTTGTCGACACCTGCGAACACTTATACGGCGTCTCTTCCACCGATTACATTACCCCGTACGGCCCCACCCCCTCCATAGCCATAAATCGGGGCACCCTGCAGGGGGACACCCTCTCTCCCTTCCTATTTACCCTCTTCCTTGAACCCTTCCTCCGCTGGCTCACAGTGGTCAGCCGGGGCTACCGCCCGGGGCCCCCTACCACTAACGTTAACCCCACAGAACCCAGAGCTACCTACCCCGGCCACGGCTTCGCCGACGACCTCAGCCTCGCCACAGGCTCAACCACCAACATGATCATCCAGCTCCGGAAACTCTCCCTCTTCAGCGCCTACACAGGTATGACCGTCAACATCCGAAAATACTGCATTACTAGCGCCCTCTGGCGCTCAGGCAACGCCCTCTCTCTTGCCAACATCACCCTACTTGCATCCCGCCTCCAAACACAATTCATCACCGTCAACTCGAACCGTGCCCCCATCCCTTCCCTCGGCCCCTCGGATACATACCGCGTCCTCGGGGTAGAGCGAAACACCTCCCTCACCTTCACTAAGCATTGGCACAGACTAAAGCGCACCACCGCATCCCTCATCACCGCCCTCTCCACCTCCCCACTAGCACAATCCCGCAGACTACGCGTCATTCGAGGCCTATTAATCGGCAAGCACTTCACCCTACAACTCGGCCTCATTGGCACGATCTAAGGCGCACCACCGCATCCCTCATCACCGCCCTCTCCACCTCCCCACTAGCACAATCCCGCAGACTACGCGTCATTCGAGGCCTGTTACTCGGCAAGCACTTCACCCTACAACTCAGCCTCTTCAGCGACTCCCAACTGGACATCCTCGAAGGACAAATCTGCCGCGCCCTCCGCACCGCCGTCTCCTCGGTGCGTAACCTCCCTCGCACCGCCCTCCACCGCCCTACCTCAGACCTAGGCTATGGCCTTCCTTCCCTTAAGGCCCACGCCACACAACTCACAGTCTGCCACCTCCACAAAATCATGAACACCCTTGGCTATAGAGGCCACATGGCTCGAGCACACATTCACACCATCTCCACCACGTACACCTATTGGTTCACCGAATCCATCATGACAGGCAAGTCCCCACCTACACTCCGATGCATGGTACGAGCCCAACGCGACGCAGGCACCATGTTCCACAACATCCCACCAATCTCCCTCACCAACCCCATTGCCTTCACACTCCGTGACCACTTCATTCGCCAAGACAACACCCTCCTCGCATCACTGAGAGACAGAGCCACTCACATCACCGACCCCCACACCTACGAACAAGCATAATGTGAATTCACTCCCCGCAAAACACACGCAGCCCTCCTCCCCCGCCTCACCCCCCTTTGAAAACAAAACATCACCACATGGCCACAGGTCTTCCTCCGCGCCACTTCAACCTCCCTCCTCCTCTAACCCTGCAAATCCATCTCCACACACACATGGTCCACCACATCACTCTCAGTCCCCATGCGCCTTATCGCCGCAGTCCTAACCGAGCCACTTGACACCATGCACAACCGCTTCCCCATCGCACACCTCAAACCCAAACACGCACCCCTGTTAGCACTAGCATCCCGTTGCATAGTACTTATATACAAGGTAGCTATTTGTCATTCTAGTACTTAGTGTTATGCTATTAGCGGCACTCTATTCCCTATTAGTGGCGGTCGGCCGGCCCTGCCGGTGCCTTCGCCGGCCGCCATCTCTCTCCTCTCACTTCTCTAGTCACCACAGCCGGCCCCCCTTGTGGGGCCCGCACGACCTCCGTGTAACTATCCGTTTCCAACTCTAACAAGTTATGGGCCCTCCGCGTTTACGCGGGGTTTAGTAGGGCACCGGCCGGAGTTTGTCCATTAAGGGGGAGTGTTTACATATCCCTCCGTAGGACTACCAATGGACACATCTGTATGCTAGACTCCGGGGGAGTCTTGGCCCTCCACCTATAGGTGTTCGCTATAGGTGTTCGCCGCTCAGTCGCGATGCGATGCGATGGGTTCATATACACAATATGTTCCTATCGGGTACCGACTTTTGGTGGTACTTGGATAAGGCGTACACCTCCGTTCCAGGAAGCGGCGGTTCTATCCCCCTTCATGCCATTCCGTGTGTACATGGATTAACAGGTTATGGGCCCTCCACCAAGTTACACTAGAGAAGAGCGTGTATAAAGCGCTCGGCGCCACGCTAGTCCTACCTACTCCCACGTAAAAAAGAGTAGAGCGTGTGTAAAGCGCTCGGCGCCACGCTAGTAATTCATCGTCCCACCGACCCCACGCTTCGCCTTCGAGCTGGTTGTCCGCGACTGTCCTACCATCTCCCACGTATAAAGGAGAAGAGCGTGTGTAAAGCGCCCGGCGCCACGTTCGCCCCACCCAGCTTTCTGTCTCACCTAGCCTTCAGCCTACCGATGCTCTCGACCGGATCTGGTTTTTTCAAACCGACCCGCGAAAATTCGGCCCGTGCGTACTTTAATTAGCACTGTTATTGTTATTTCCCGAGGCAATGCCGCAACGCTCACCTTACTTAGCGAGGAGCTTAACTTTCCCACGGCGAAAAGGGGGAGTCAACACGAGCGCCCGTCTATGTTTTTTGCGTGCCTACACGCTCCTAACGGCCTTGTTGGCTGTGCTTCTTCCTCGCCGGTCGCTCTCATGCGTCGGCTAATTCCCCCGTGGACAGTTTTTCCCGCTACATGTCAGAATAGTACATTACGCAGTATATTTGGAACTGCTTCATATCGGCAACTCGCCGGTAGCGGCACGTTCTTGTGAGCGCATGTCGCTACACCTACCCGGCCGGAGACACACGCTACAAGCACTACACCTTCTACCAAGATGACACCTTCCTCAACGCAAGCTAGGACGACGTCAAGACCTCGGCTACCTTGAGGGGGGGTGTTAGCACTAGCATCCCGTTGCATAGTACTTATGTACAAGGTAGCTATTTGTCATCCTAGTACTTATTGTTATGCTATTAGCGGCACTCTATTCCCTATTAGTGGCGGTCGGCCGGCCCTGCCGGTGCCTTCGCCGGCCGCCATCTCTCTCCTCTCACTTCTCTAGTCACCACAGCCGGCCCCCCTTGTGGGGCCCGCACGACCTCCGTGTAACTATCCGTTCCCAACTCTAACAAGCCCCCCCCCCACCATCATCCACCCCTCATGGCTCCCCCTCCTTTCCCCCCACCTTCCCCGCTCTCCCACCACCCTGTCATTAAGCATCCATAAGCCTCGCACCAGCACCCCCTTTCCCTGGCACCCACCACACACATCGAGACTGAATACTTCTCACCCTCTCTTAGAAATGCCATGAGGGGGGTTAGAACCCACGCCTCCCGGAACGGAGTTGTACGCCTTATCCAAGTACCGCCCCAAAAGTCGGTACCCGATTGGAACATATGAAGCATATGAATTCCGCGCATCGTGCATACACTGCGACCACCTATGTGTGGAGGGCCAAGACTCCCTCGGAGTGTAGCGTAAAGATGTGTCCATTAGCCGCCCTACGGAGGGATATTAACACCCCCCCCTTAATGGATATCATCCCATAAACTCCGGCCGGTAACCTCGCAGTAAACGCGGAGGGCCCATAACCTGTTAGAAATGCCATGAGGGGGGTTAGAACCCACGCCTCCCGGAACGGAGTTGTACGCCTTATCCAAGTACCGCCCCAAAAGTCGGTACCCGATTGGAACATATTAAGCATATGAATTCCGCGCATCGTGCATACACTGCGACCACCTATGTGTGGAGGGCCAAGACTCCCTCGGAGTCCAGCGTACATATGTGTCCATTAGCAGCCCTATAGAGGGATATTAACACCCTCAGACCACCACTACCCTCCCTGCGACGTCACACGCATCATTTCCAAGCACAAGGACACAGAATATGGCCAAACACAGTACATGGTGGAATGGGCCCCGGAACACCTCACGGAGTGGGACATCCAACTCCAACTCGACGACGGCTTCCGCCTCATCTCCTCCACCCCCACACCGGTGTGCCTCCCCAATCCCCTCCCCCACCACCTGCTCCATTTGTCATGAACCCCTACACACATACAACACCTCCATCTGCTGCACGTGCCCGCACTTTGCCGTCCATTCCCAATGCCGCCCCGCTCATGGACCCGCCACTTGGCAATGCGAATGGTGCGCCCACGGCCAGCATCACGACCTCACCCGCCTCCACGAAGTCCAGTGGGCCTCTTGCCTACATCTTCACGACACCATCAGTGAGACCCCCTCCGGCCCCACCTCCCTCTCCGCATTTAACTCCGGCATTGTCCCCTCCATAACACACCCATCCTTCCCGAACCAAGACCCCCCCCCCCCCCCCCCGCCCATGGACGCACCCCCTCATCACATTCAACCACGACCCTATCCACCCCGACCTCGACATGCTCCCCACCGGCACGTTTACCATACACGCCCACCCAACACTGCAGGACACCACCGTCCTTTGCACCCTCTCCGGCCCCCGCGTCCGACACCTATTTCGACTTTTTTCGCCCCGACCTCACACAACACTCGTTCGAAGAGGAGGTCTACCACCTCATCACTCGCCTCAGCTCCCGTTAGGGAATCCACTCACCAACATTTGCCACCACCACACGCAACATATGGGCACCTACTCACAGCACTCCGCAACACATTCCACACCCAGATAGAACTTTACTCCGACCCACTTAACAAATCACTCAACTCTCACAACTACCACTCACTATACCCCGAGGACATAGTTATCTCATCCAGCGGCAGCAACGCCCCACCACATGGCACGGCACCAACATCGCCAACTCGGAATACGACCACGAATGCATGCGCCGAGCCATGGAACACGCAATCAACCGCGCCCACGCCACAGCCTCACACACACCCAGCGCCACCATCCTCATACTCCCCCGATGGGAACATACACCATACCGGCATTTCAAATACATCGACTCCCCATACACCCACCACCTCTACACCCTTCCCAATGACGCAAACACCTTCCTACCACCCGACCAACACACATGCATACCCACCCCCACCCCATTCGGCACACGCTGGATGGTCGACATCTACCTTGTCGCCAACCCCCTCGCACTCTACACCTTACCCTCACACATAGCCATGACCGCCCTCCACAACACACTCGAGTCAATCTACAACACACACCTCCCCAACCCCACCATCACCATCCCACCTTCACACCTCCTCGACACCTACTCTCCTCACTCTGCAGGCATCTGCCATCTCCCCCCCAACCCCTCCCACCCCCTTACTTACCCCCTCACGGAACGCTCGAACCTAACATACTCCCCCACCAAAGGAAAATTGGATGGAATTGGCATGACTTGGTATACACAGACGGCTCCAAGAAGGGAGGCTCCTCCCCCCTCGGAGCAGCCGCCACCCACCCCGCCTCGGACACCTGCATCAAAATTCTGGTGACCTCTACCCCTCCCTCACACACCATCAATCGCGCTGAATTAGCAGGCATAGACATAGGCCTCCGACTCGGCCACACCGACCTCCTTACAAACAGTGCGTGCTCCCTCCGCCTCATACAAGGCTACCTGAACTGCCCATCCGCTTATAGACACAACATCCACCTTGACACGCTCCTCTCCATCACACACACCCTCCGAACCCGCTGCAACGCAGGCATCCGAACACACATCGGAAAAATTAAAGCGCACAACCACTCACTAGGAAACGACCTCGCAGACACACTAGCTAACCAAGTTGCAGATGGACACTCACCTGACACAACATACACCACAGGTTCAGATGTGTCGATAGGCCACTGGACCTGGCCATACACCCTCATTCCACAAAATCTAGGGGAACCCATACCCCACAGATACACAAACCTCAAAACTGACGCTCACACTCACAGCACCAAACACACTCACACACCTCTCTCACAAACATCCAAACACGGTGCCCTCCTCGCCCGCGCCAAGGAGGACGGCGCTGACTTTACTTTACACAAAAAAACTCACATCACTCACCAACATCCAGTTCACCCACAAGCAAAATTCATGTGAGGAGTCCACAACACCCGCCTCCTCACACACAACCCCACCCTGCGCTGCCTCATGTGTGGCCAATTCACTAGCAACGGCCACATGGCCGGTAACTACCCCACCATGTTTGGCCTAAGACAAGACCGCCACAACAACGCGCTACAACTCTTGCTCTCCCTCCTAAAACGCCACAATGGCGGACGATGGGAGACCAACACTGCAGACTTCGGTAACAAACCCATTAAATCATTTACATCCCCCACACCCACAAACACCCCTATTGACTGCCACCCACCACACCCCACTCAAATGCCCACCCGCGTTGTTGCTGCTGACGAAGGTCTCTCGCCCGACTCCTTGACCTCGTGCCCTGCCATCCTTCCCCCCCGAGATCCCCCCCCCCCCCACCCCCCCCCCCCCCCCCCCGCGCGCTTCGACCCTCGGCGCACAAACCCGACTTTATCCGCCTCCTCGAACCTCGTTACGTCGGCCACACAAACGGTCGCCGCCGATACTCTTCAATTAAAAAGATTCAGATAGGGGAATGGAAGAACTGCACGGACCACAACCTCTCCCACACAGCCCAATTGATTCGCGCCAAATACACTCCCCTCGCAAATGCCATCCGCAGCCATTGGCCAGGTACCGAAGTCGACATCCTCCCCATTGTCATGAGCCGCACGGGCACACCGCACTCATCCACCATCACAAATCTCACCTCTCTACTCACCCTCCGCACCGACCCTCCTAACAAACTCATCTCCAAAGCACGACTCGACACGACTCGTATCCTTGCACAACTCCACAAACCGGCGCATACAGTACATGTTGTAAACAAGTTCAATTTCAATTTCAATTTCAATGTCAATTTCAAATACATGGTGTCTGGGTAGTTGTGCTTTATTATTTGATTTACATTCATCATTTATTTTATACTTTTTTTATTGGTGGTTTCCACTACTTTTTCTTGTAAGGAAATTTCATTTATACGCACGACAGTAGCAGGTATTCGCAAATATAAAGATAGGTACCTCTACGGAGATACATGTACCTATCTGTATGAGCCTTCTTGTTCCTCGGGCTAATGTTTTCCCCTCTTTCTTCTTTTTGCGTGGTGGCCTCCACTCCTTTTTTTTGCAAGAAATTGATTTCCTATCTGTATGCAACTTTTCGTTCGTCGATCTACTTATGTTCCTTTTCGGCGTTTTTTGTGGCTTGTGCGATGTGAATTCATGCAACGTTTCCCTGCTGCTCTTCATGGCACTATGGGTTCCTATCTCCGCGACGCTTTTAAGGAGGGTAGTGCTGACGTTGTGGCATGCCTTCTTGTTCCTCGGGCTAAGGTTTTTCCCTCTTTTCTTCTTTTTGCTTGGTAGCCTCCACTCTTCTTTCTTGTAAGAAATGGATTTCCTATATGTATGCAGCATTGCGTTCGTCGATCTACTTATGTTCCTTTTCGGCGTTTTTGGGGGATGTGCGACGTGAATTCATGCAACGTCTTTTTGTTGCTCTTCATGGCACTATGGGTTCCTATCTCCGCGACGCTTTTTAGGAGGGCAGTGCTGACGTTGTGGCATGCCTTCTTGTTCCTCGGGCTTAGGTTTTTCCTCATGTCTTTCCCTTGCTTGGTGGCCTCCACTCCTTTTCTTCTAAGAAATTTAGAAAATTATTTCCTATTTATATCTCTTTAGATTTACAGCGGTATATCCATGCCGGGAATGCATTCATGCTTGTTTGCATGTCATTGGAAGATTTTAGTTGGTGAAACTCCAACATTGGCCTCGTGTGAGGTTAGCGCATTACGGTACGGTTCTCGTACAATGTACGACGCTCGTGTTAATGCACGCACACGAGCGTCGCCTACCCGGGAGCATTATCGATGATGAGTTTGAGGTTTGTTTCGAACTTCTGCTCTCAGTCATGCTTGCAAATCGCCGCCTGTTGAGGGTGCCGGTGCGGGTTCCCTGCCAGTCCCATATCCCGGGGGCGCAAAAAAAATTAAAGAAAAACTGTCCATGTAATTACGGGTAGTTTTTAGATACCCGTACCAGCAGTACATGTATTCTACTGGTATGGACTACATTTGCTGCTATTGATCCCTATCCCTAACCTTTTCTTGTATAAGAAATGTTTATAAATATCGAGCGATAACAGTTATGTCCATATGCAACATTTCGTTCGTCAAACTACTTGTTAAAATTATTGTATGGCGACACGCCACTTAATTATGGCCAGCGACCTTAAAAAAACCTCCTTCGTAGCCCCTGAGAGGTGAGCTCTGTAGGAATTTGCTACCCTTCAAGCCCTAGGCATCGACCCTATGTCATAAGCACAAGGATTAGGGGGCTTCGGGGGGCTTTAGGATCATCTGCCGGTCGTCACGCCGACTTTCCACGTCCAGGGTAGTCAACATCGACTCGCACTAGAAACCACGCAGCGTAACAAAAGTATTGCCTTTCCTTTGAGCCCCTCCTTCCGACACTTAGAGCGAGCGTGTAGCGCCTCAACGCCGCCAATCCAAGGAATATAGTCCCCTGAAGGCCGCTGGGCCGGGTTGGTGGGTGTCGTGCACTCACCCACGTCTGTAACACGTTATGTTCTCCTAGCGTGTGGATCGCCGGTGATGCCCGTTTTGAAAATTAATGTTCTCGATCTCCAATCAACCCCTCGGTCCTCGCGTCACCTTTGCGAACGAATTTCATTTATTTATGCATATCATCGACGAATCCAAGGCTATTCCACACCTATGACGCTGTGCACATCACTCGCGCCCTATAGTATCACCTCGGCGGTTCCGCATTCACTTTATTTGGGGGGGGGCAACCAAGCACGACCTTCGCTGGGGAACGCATATCGGGCGGGACAGCCCATCAAGCCAAAATAGAATGACCTTATAGGTCAATGACAAAAAGAATACCACAGATGGGCTAGGGAGGATAGGAATATGAACAACACCACAAAGTGAGGCGGTTGAAATGCTATAAGGCGACGTATATGCACGGAGGATGAAATACTCTCCGAAAGGGCGGAGACCATATAATGATCAGAGACAAAACGCAGAGGAATATACCATATTAATAAGTCTACCCCTTGCAATGAAAGTTGTTATCAATGCAAAGGCGCTGCTCCATCCGATTAGCATTGAACGGAAGGGGGTCCAACACCAGTCGAAGCGAGCATAAATTATATTCTTGTTTTAGATGGACAAGGAAGGTATGGGAGCTTTCCTTGTTCTCAAGTCCCCACCAGCATCCAAATGTCCTTAGCCGTACACCTTGACAACGAGCATATGGCACGTAGACAATTTTTTCAGAGAAATTTTACGCAGGGGTGTTAAGTATTCATAATGGATGGCAAATAAGCACATGCCATTTCGGACGGTCGATGCGGATTACGTTTCCCACTAAGAACTCAGATACGTTCAAGTACTTTGTGCTCATGATTCACGGGCTACACAATGGGGTAAATAAAGAAGGACGAGGAAGCTACTGAAACAACTTATAACTTTTAGAGTTCAAGGCTGAACCATATGCGTGGAAAAGGCAGATGGTGATGGACTGACTGCGAGAGGAGCCAAGGAGGTGCGAGCTAAGTATTATCATACGGAAGTATATACACTTTGGCAAAGCAGAGCTTCGAGAAGTGAAACAATGTTATCGATACGTGTAAGAAAAATGGCTAGAAGTGCAAAGTTGTCGTTTGTATGGGTAGAGGCGATACATGAGAGTGTCAAGCAGACCGAAGCCTTGAGACGGTGGGCAGAAAGAGCCGATCGCAGTGGCGCTACTAGATAAGCTCGCCAATTGCATCTCTAACAAACCCAACTAGTATATCATTATGTACCTGAGAGCACGGCTTACAACCAACAACCGTGTCGGGGTTAAGGGTGACAGAAAGCAGTTAAGCAAGTGTGTCGGAGCCTCCAAATGTCTTTATTGGTAACGGAAAAGTCAGAAAATGTGCTGCGACTTGCCGCACAACGTCGGTACGGTCACACACTTAATCCGCCTCCCCGGAGACCCAACCGTTGCTTAAATTTTACCGCCGGCCATATTTCTCCAAAGCTGCTCGTCTGCGTTGGATGTAGCGCTGACACATTGGCGTGCGACAAGATGCGGTGGGCATGTCAGATTTTGTATTCCTGATTTATACTATAGTTATCGTTTTCCCGTGACTGGCCATAAAGTGTTTAATTGTAATAAACGACACCATGTTTTCGACCCCACACCACAGCCATGTCACATGGTCACATTCGCAAATAAACCACAACAACACGGCGCCCGCCGGCGGCGCAGCGGCGGCGGCCCCGGAGGGGGGTGCGCTCGCAGGCCCGTCGGCATCCCCTCACCTCCCCGTGGTGGGCGCTCGAAAGCCCGTAGCCCTGCCATGCCTGCGGTAGGGGGCTACGAGGGCCGACAGCTCGATCCGCAGGATCAACACTTGTCGGGAAAGCCATGTACATAGGGTTTTTGAAAAAAAAATTGTGCAATACCGGCACCAAGATCTCCCGCTCGGCCCGTCCAATACGTTTTTCGCGGTCTAATACTCCTGACTGCAATCCTACTTCAAGGGGGTGGGGCCTGTACTACAAAAGCGGTTGATGGCGAAGAGGGTACGGCCGGATCAACGTTGGGAGGCGTGTGTTGGAGCTGGTGGTGGCCAGCCGGGAAGCAGCGCCAGGAAAGGGCGCTCGCTAGCCGTCGACTAGCCATGTGCCAGTCGAACCTTCCGGGGGGGTGACGCAAGACATGGCACAGATCGATGGCCGGTCGCAGACGGATGAGCGGCGATGTGAGGCGGCGGCGATCCTCATGATCAGCCGCCGCCGGAAAGCCCTGCACGGAGGGCTTTATCGGAAACTAAACTAATGCCCGTACCATGCGTCGAGCTAGTTGGGGAGCATCATCATGGTAGGGCGCTCACTAGCGAGCCGCTACGCCGACAAGCTACATCTCCCGGAGGGAGGAGTAAGCTTGGGCGGCAAGGAGTGAGGTCGCGACGGAAGGAGCGACACGATGTGGCGGCGCCGACCCGGAGGGTTTTGAATAATTTCCATGCGCCCGCGGCCCGCCGGATCCGACTGCGGTGACCTGCCCCCCCCCCCCCCCCCCCCCCCCTCTTCGACACCCACTGCCCCGACAGACCTAAAGATTTCTTGAGCGCGGGCCCGGGTGAGCGCGGAGGCCCCCGCTCAACAAAGGATGCTCGGTGGACGCGCGATCAGAGAGGGGAGGGTACGGACACATGCCGGACTATCTGACAGGTACCCGGGTGCATGACAAAGAAAAGGCGAGGAAATTAGAGGGGAAAATTCAGGCGCGGAGGCAGGAGCGCCCATTTTTTTTATGTCTATGTGTCTCGGTCCTCCCCACCTTTCCTCGAGGTGACGGGGGACCTCGACAAGGAGAACCGTCGCGTCGGTGGACGCGGCTACTACCTTGGGGCGGGGTTTACGGGATGCGGCGGCGGGATCGACGAGCGACCACGCGAGGAGGGGTTTTTTTGCCAGCCTTTCCCCTCCTATCTTCGGCAAGACCGAAGTCACGCGGGAGCTAGATCAGGCTGGCCCGGCGTCCCTCCCGAACGCCGACCGGCCTCGGCCGGTCGGCACCCCGGTTCGGTGGGAGCGGGCCGAGCATCGTGAAGGTCGAGCAGCAATTTAGTTTTGCATTTCTCGACAAGTGGATTTATTTTTAGATATGGTTTTCTTGATTATAAAATTATTACGTTGTTACTGCTTAGCCGGGGGGGCTGTGGCAATTGCTGTGACTGCTTACAGTTTTTAACTCCCGAGGAACGTCGACACATAGTGAAGCTAGGTGTGTCGATAGGTGTACCCGGTCGAAGAGACCCGGGCTAAACTCACCCATAAGTCATGAATGGCTAGGTAGAGAGGCCCGATAGACAGCAGCCGGTCCAGTTTACCGGTATTGTTGTAGATATTTTCAATTTCAGTTTCACATCAACACCTTCCTTTAGACGTGAAGCTTTCATTGTGCTTTTTAGCCTTGGATTCTAGCAACTATTCAGGAAGTGGTGGTCATTTCCCCCAAAATTTTTTACGGCCTTGTGCTAGAAAGTAATGTGAAGAGGTACTTTTGTTTCTTTTCGGCGATTTTTGGGGGATGTGCGGCGAGAGTTCATGCAACGTCTTTCTGCTGCTCTTCATGGTACTCTGGGCTCCTATCTCCGTGATGCTTTGAAAGAGGGCAGTGCTGATGCTGTGGCATGCCTTCCTGTTCCTCGGGCTTAGGTTTTCCCCTTTTTTCTTCTTTTAGCTCGGTGGCCTCTACTACTTTGTTGTAAGAAAACTGATTTAATATCGAGCGACAACCCCTGGAGTTTAGGTTTATCACCCAACATCGCGCTACCTCCTGCAGCATCTCCCAGTGTTCAGCGGCACCGACGTGGTGCTTCCGACCCCGGAACCGTTGACCCCACCGCAGGCTCTCACGGCAAGCGACTCAGATATGGCAGATGATAAAGACCACCCCGGCTGGTCCATGGACGACTGGGACTGGGACCCGCGGACGCTGCGCGCCACCCCCAAGGTGCGTGACAGTTCACCCACGTGTCGGACATCTTTGTCCGCGCTACATGGCCCACCGGTTTAGTTGCAGCATGCTGCTTGACCGGCGTCTAAGTTGTGCAGCAACTAATGTTCGTTGTGGCATGACTACTCACCAGAAGAAGACAGGCGCGTCAGGTACATGCACTCCCGAGCTCGAGAGATTACACACTGCCGTTCTCACCGACACTTGTATCCCCTCGCCGACGCACTATCCGCTGTTTAACTCTCTTCTGCGTCGACCCCCGTTTCCTCGCAAACATAGTTCATTTCCACCCTTTTCTCTTTCTGCCTGCCTTTTCTGCACATTGCGACCACTGCTCATCAGCCAAGTTGGGCGAGCGTATGGTAACTTTCCCGTCGAGGCTCTATTTCCGGTTTTTGCGCATTGCCGTTCATTTTTAACGAGTCTTTATTTTTTGGTAAGTGCTCTTCGCACAGAGCTGGCGTATGTGCACCTTTTCCACGTTCCCATTGTGTTTGAACTGAATGTCTACTGGGGTATCAGGGGGTTCAGCAGGCGGGCAGCCAGTAGCGCCAGCACCGTCTCAACCAGCCACCACCGGGTAAGTCCCACTGCCACCACCCCCCACTGTCCAACTGTCCCACGTCAGCTTTTCCAACTCTGCCAGCACACGCAGTCGTTCAGCCAATGCACTTTCTGCCCCCCCCCCCCCCCCCCCCCCCCCCCCCCCCCCCCCCCCGGGTGCAGGCAGCATGCGCCCACAAAATAGTATACCCCAGAGCAACCAAGGACAAGAGGGAACGCCGTGTAAAGGGCATAATATATGTACTTCAGAGTAATGTAAAGCCGCTGTCTGCAGAGAGAGATGCACCAACGATCCACGGACAGCTGTCAACAGGGATGCATGTGTATGCTGCGTATAGGCGGACAGAGTCTTATGTGCAGTACGCCGTGGGTGGGCTTACTGGGGTTGCAGTGAGAGTGAGTGTGAATTCCTGTTTTTGGTCACAAGCAGTCACACACACACACACACACACACACACACACACACACACTGTCACACACACACTTTCACACACTGTCACACACACACACACACACACACACACACACACACACACACACTCACTGCATGTCTTTACCCCTTAATCCTCCATATGTTTGTGTGTGTGTGTGTGTGTGTGTATTTTTCACTATGTTTATTTCATCAACTCAACGAAATTCCTGATCAATGATTCTCGACTGCCCGACCCCTTTAGAGCCCACCTTAAACAGCTTGAACGTTTGACGTAAACGATGGAAGGTGGGCTATGGTGCTGGGTTATTGAGCTGTGTGGGGCGTCAGTGAGGAGCAGTGCCTTCGATGCTGTGGTATTTATGTCGATGCGCACCGACGAAGTACGTTCTGCAGGGAGGCGGCAAACGGGAAGGAGCACGGGAAACCTGCCATTGCTGCACATGCAACTCCCATAGATTTCTAAAAGAAAATCATCAAAGGCATTCTTCGCAGCATGCATTTCCTTCTGATGCTAGAGCTCGCACATCTTTTGTTTATGTGCGCTGAGGTTCATGTGTTTGTTGCCTTCCAATTTGGGAGGGGATTGGGGGAGGGTATGAAGTGAGTAGATGCAAAAGCTCGACGAGAGGCACGTGCTGTGGTCGCCGATAATCGAAGAGAATTTCGAGAGAATTTATTGGTGTGTAATCGACGCGCCAAACTGAGCTGTGCAACCACATTTGCTCATGTGACAAGGCTCAAAAGTCGTGTGATGTCAAAACAGCGACGGTGGGCACGTTCGGGGAGTGTTTTTATTTGTTGCGCAGCATTGATAAACATTCTGTGACATGCTGGTTTCGATGAACATGGTCTGTGCAGTCACTCTGCGGAATCCTCCTCATTTGCTTTCGGGCACTCCCGGCCAGGCATTGACGCCGGGGCTGAATTAGATCCCAAGCGACGGAGAATAATGATTAATAACCTCAATGGGGCTCAGGAAAGCTGACGAAACGCAGAAGACACTGGAATACTAGCTTGATGCACTGTACAGAGAGCGGAGGCCCCAGGCGTCACACACGGTGACATAGGCGGACTACGGGAAAGAAAGGAAGAAGGTGCCGGTCGTTGATGAATTTCGATTCCGTAATCACGGGTGCTCACCTGTCGGAGGATTGTGAATGCTCTTTCCCCAAGCACCTCGTCGGATAGCACCGCGTCAGACAGCGCAGCCTTTCGGTATGATGTATGTCAATTTCTTTTCATTGCCAATGAGCCACAACACGTGCTTCGAAAGACAGATGGGGTTGAAATCGGCATCCAAAACAAGCAAACGACGAGGAAGCATGAAATAATGACAAAACCAATCACATGGTAATGCGGCTGGGTAGGGAATGTCCATTTGTTGACTGTGTGGCTTTCACAAAGCCGCGGCGGAGGTGTGCGCTTGGGTGTGCCGCGCTTGTTCATGGTGCCTTCGCATGAGCAGTCTTACTTAGGGCGCCCATTTTTTTGCGGTTCAATTCTATTATCTGCAATGTAGGGTCCGTTGATTTTCAAACCCTTGCTATTACTCTACAGCATTATTTCATGTTACTATCACTATATGTTCTTATATTATCATTATGTATTATTATTACCCGCCTTTCCTTCTCAAATTTTTCCCTCCATGCGTTGCTTTTTATAACAATGAAACTTCTTGATGACTCGAAATGATTCGATTCGATTTGGTTTCTTTTGTGCGTTTCTCCATCTTATGTTCGGACATCAAGATGACATAGATTTTAAAGCTGCGTGTTAGCACTAGCATCCCGTTGCCTAGTGCTTATGTACAAGGTAGGTATTTATCATCCTAGTACTTAGTGTGATGCTATTAGCGGTATTCTATTCCCTAGAAGTGGCGGTCGGCCGGCCCTGCCGTGCCTTCGCCGGCCGCAATCTCTCTCCTTTTCACTTCTCTAGTCACCACAGCCGGCCCCCTTGTGGGGCCGGCACGGCCTACGTGTAAGTATCCGTTCCCAACTCCAACTCCAAGTGTATGGGCCCTCCACCAAGTTACACTAGAGAAGAGCGTGTGTAAAGCGCTTGGCGCCACGCTAGTCCTACCTACTCCCACGTAAAAAAGAGTAGAGCGTGTGTAAAGCGCTCGGCGCCACGCTAGTAGTTCATCGTCCAACCGACACCACGCTTCGCCTTCGAGTTGGTTGTCCGCGATTGTCCTACTATCTCCCACGTGAAAAGGAGAAGAGCGTTTGTAAAGCGCCCGGCGCCACGCTCGTCCCACCCAACTTTCAGTCTCACCTAACCTTCAGCCTACCGATGCTCTCGACCGGATCTTGTTTAAAACCGACCCGCGAAAATTCGGCCCGTGAGTACTTTAATTAGTACTGTTATTGTTTTTCCCCGAGGCAACGCCGCAACGCTCACTTCACTTAGCGAGGAGCTTAACTTTCCCACGGCGAAAAGGGGGAGTCAACACGAGCAACGCCCGTCTATCCTTTTGCGTGCCTACACGATCCTAACAACCTTGTTGGCTTTACTTCTTCCTCGCCGGTCGCTCTCATGCGTCGGCTAATTCGCCCGTGAACGGTTATTTCCACTACATGTCAAACTAGTGCATTAAGCAGTACATTTGGAACCGCTTGATATCGGCAACTCGCCGGTAGCGGCACGTTCCTCTGAGCGCATGTCGCTACACCCAACCGGCTTGAGGGTGGGGTATGCGGAGGGCGTAGCCCAAAGCATACCTGATTTTTCTAAGACACGCCAAGAAACATCGCCCTCCTCCTTGAAGCCCAATTAGTACCGGTATACAGGATATTCAAAGTTAGGATAGGGAATTTAGTAGTTTATAGTACTCAATGTTCAACAGTAAAGTACTTTAGTATTTAGTGCAGTAGTGAGCATTTCTGCGCATCGAAATTGAAATTAAAATTGAAATTGTTTACAACAATACCAGTTAAAACCGGCCGCTGTATCTGGTCCCCCCGTTCAACGCCAATTATTTTTGGACTTATAAGCTAGAGATAGACCGTGAACCACTAATCCCAACCTCTTCATTGGCAGTGACGATACCGTCTAAAACATACACGTAACCAGGTATTTATTATTTTTGATCTATACGTGTTTTTTTTGGATACATTATGAAATAAGAAGTGTCGCTAGTCTCCACGATACGCCGCCTGCTCCAGCCGTTGCGGGGATGCTGATCAGCGAGGCTTGTCAGCGTGAGCTGGTCGAGGCGAACGTGCCTGACCTCGGCTCCTGTGTGACTCCGGTCGTGCCGGAGCTAGGGGGGAAAGGCAGGTGAAAAGCCACCCTCGCCCAAGTCATCTTCGGTCCCGTCTCGATCCGTGTTCAACCCCGCCCGAGGTATTAGTAGCTCTTCCCGACGCAGCTCGCCACCTAGCCGAGTCTTCCCTCCTCCTTCGGGGGCTGAGAAGAGAAACTACCTAGGTTGCAGACGGTGTCCGGCTGGCTCTCCTGCCCCCGAGCCAGATTTTCTCTTGTCCCATGTCCTTGTCAGGGACTGGATCCGCCATTTTTTTGTTGGGTTCGGATCCATGAGTACTTGATTTTTTAGGATCCGGAACTAGTGAGTACCTCTAAAAAAGGGATCCGGATCCCGCGATTACCTGTGATTCTAGGGTTCGGATCCCGCGATTACATGTGATTCTAGGGTTCGGACCCCGCGATTACCTGTGATTCTAGGGTCCAGATCCCGCGATTAACTGTGATTCTAGGGTTCGGATCCAACGATTACATGTGATTCTAGGGTTCGGATCCAGCGAGTACTTGTGTTCTCGGTTCCGGAACCGAGTACATGAGTACTTCTAAATTTTTGGTTCCGTTGGATTCGGTGTGTTCGCGATTCCAACAAGTACTCGAAGTACTCATGCAAATTGATACAAATTGCGCATTTTGGGGGAAATTTGTACTGCAAATTCAATTTTTACATCTCTACTAGGTCTATGCGCCTGCTCATGCTTGGATCCCATACAGTAGATTTTGACTGAGGTATCCTGAACACCCTATCTGAATTCCCAACAAGCTCCCCTTCAATACGTTGGATAGCCGTCGATGACAAGCTCTTCCTTGATCTAGACGGTCTAATACTTCCCGCTTGCCCCGCCATTGTTGCTAACTATGATAGGAGTTTGATGTGGACGGGCAGATTATGGTGGATTTCAAGCGCGTACGCACTACGCACCGTTTAACTGGCCCTTGGGTGGGCTACAATCGATTCAAGGCTGCGGAATGACAACAATCATGGCTATTGAACCAATCCTAGACATACACCTCAGCAGATTTGCATTGCCAAGTACCTCCCAAAAAACAGCGTGTCACTTCGGGCCACCACAAAATCGTGAGATACTCGGAATCGTGAGTACTGATTGGGTATCGCGATTCCACATCGTTTTGCGAGGATGAGGTACTCGCGATTACCGCGGATCCATTAAAGTACGATGAATACCGGATCCAACGATTACTTACAATAACTGGATCCGGATCCTACGATTACTTACAATAACTGGTACCGGATCCAAAGATTACTTACAATCACTGGTACCGGATCCAACGATTACCTGTGATTCTAGGGTTCGGGTCTCGCGATTACCTACCGAACCTAGGGTTCGGATCCAGCGATTACTTGTGATTTTAGGGTCCGGATCTCGCGATTACCTGTGATTCTAGGGTCCGGACCCACGAGACCGAGTCCGAACCCGAGTAGTCTCGGGGATTCGCGGATCCGTAGGATCCGGATCTAGTCCTTGGTCCTTGTTCCGTATGTTTCCAACACCTATGTGATCGCGTTGTGGCCGTCCTTACCCTCCCCCGGTGGTTTACGTTGTTAGGGGGCCGCCTTTATGATCAGTGTGTTGTTACGATAACCCTAGGCACACTGCCTTAGGCAGCCTATCCATAGCCGGGTACCGACTAGGGGAGAGGTTGGTAGAACACATGGATCGAGTCGCCGGTCCTCAGAAGATGGTGGGTACGGGAATATTTTCCAAAAACCCCCGTGCCGGGCTTTTCCGGCGGCGGGGGATCATAAGGACCGCCGCCGCCAGACCGTGCCGCTCCTCCGGCTGCGACTCACCTCCGTCCTGCGTTGCATCATGCCTCGCCCCCATGGAGACTTAAAGCTCTCGCATGGCTGGCGATTGCTAGCGAGCGCCGTGCCCCAGCGCTGCTTCCCAGCTGTCCGTGTTAGCACTAGCATCCCGTTGTCTAGTACTTATGTACAAGGTAGCTATTAGTCATCCTAGTACTTATTGTTGTGCTATTAGCGGTCCTCTATTCCCTATTTGTGGCGGTCGGCCGGCCCTGCCGGTGCCTTCGCCGGCCGCCATCTCACTCCTCTCACTTCTCTAGTCACCACAGCCGGCCTCCTTGTGGGGCCGGCACGACCTCCGTGTAACTATCCGTTCCCAACTCTAACAAGTTATGGGCCCTCCACCAAGTTACACTAGAGAAGAGCGTGTGTAAAGCGCTCGGCGCCACGCTAGTCCTACCTACTCCCACGTAAAAAAGAGTAGAGCGTGTGTAAAGCGCTCGGCGCCACGCTAGTAATTCATCGTCCAACCGACACCACGCTTCGCCTTCGAGTTGGTTGTCCGCGACTCTCCTACCATCTCCCACGTGAAAAGGAGAAGAGCGTGTGTAAAGCGCCCGGCGCCACGCTTGCCCCACCCAGCTTCCAGTCTTACCTAGCCTTCAGCCTACCGATGCTCTCGACCGGATCCGGTTTTTAAAGACCGACCCGCGAAAATTCGGCCTGTGCGTACTTTAATTAGTACTGTTATTGTTTTTCCCCGAGGCAACGCCGCAACGCTCACCTAACTTAGCGAGGAGCTTAACTTTCCCACGGCGAAAAGGGGGAGTCAACACGAGCGCCCGTCTATGTTTGTCCGTGCCTACACGCTCCTAACGGCCTTATTGGCTTTGCTTCTTCCTCGCCGGTCGCTCTCATGCCGGTCGCTCTCAAAATTCGCCCGGGGACAGTTTTTCCCGCTACATGTCAGAATAGTACATTACGCAGTACATGTGGAACCCCTTCTTATCGGTAACTCGCCGGTAGCGGCACGTTCCTGTGACCGCATGTCGCTACACCTAACCGGCATGAGACACACGCTACAAGCACTACACCTTCTATCAAGATTGCACCTTCCTCGACGCAAGCTAGGACGACGTCAAGACCTCGGGTACCTTGAGGGGGGGTGTTAGCACTAGCATCCCGTTGCCTAGTACTTATGTACAAGGTAGCTATTAGTCATCCTAGTACTTAGTGTTGTGCTATTAGCGGTACTCTATTCCCTATTAATGGCGGTCGGCCGGCCCTGCCGGTGCCTTCGCCGGCCGCCATCTCACTCCTCTCACTTCTCTAGTCACCACAGCCGGCCTCTTTGTGGGGCCGGCACGACCTCCGTGTAACTATCCGTTCCCAACTCTAGCAGTCCGCCGCCAGCTCCAACACCCTCGTCCCTCCGCCGATCCGTCCATAACCTTCCTCGCCAAAAAATATATCGCAAACGCCGCCCCCGCCCCTTCGTCGGGAGAGTATATGCGAGTATTTAGTCGCGGAAAAGACATGTCGGACTGGCCGAGCGGGAGATCCCAGTGCCGGTGTACGGATGTTATGGTTTTCCAAAACCCTCCGTACCGGGCTTCCCGACAGGTGCTGATCCCGCGGATCGCAGCTATCGGTACCTCGTTTAGCTCCCTACCGTGCCAAGCATGGCACGGCTACATGGTTACTAGCGCCCACCGTGTGGAGGTAGAGGTAGGTGCCGACGGGCCTGCGAGCGCACCCCTATCTAGGGTCGCCGCCGCTGCGCCGCCGGCGGGCGCCATTTCTGTGCACACGATGTGCGTAGGTGAGTGAATCGCCCTGCAGGGGCTATAAATAATAGCTCCTACCTAGTGACTCGCAAGGGAGTCACCATTTTCGCTATTAGCACAAGTGCGCGCCCGTTGGCGCACACTCCCCTGCACTTGCCTACACTACAACGCCAAGGTCCGAAGCCGTCGCTCCGCACCCCCTTAAGTCTACTACCGTTGTGGCAGCACCCCTTACACGTGTCGTTACACTGTGCTTGCCCGAGCCTACCCGTTGGTAGCGCTTCGGCCCATCCCGTACAACGGAAGTTTTGCAAGATTGCTACCAAATGTCCACTTTAGGCCTAGCGTGCAGCACCTCACATCCGGAAGCGAGTCATACCGCCGTGTGCAACTCGCGGTATCATGAGCTTTTGTTATGAGCTTAAGACGAGTATCATGAGCTTTTGTTTGCGTCATTTGGCCAATCACCGGCTACGTTATGGCCCTCGCCGTCGCTTGAGACACATGGTACAAGCACTACACCTTCGACCAAGATGGCACCTTCCTCGGCGCAAGCTAAGACGACGTCAAGACCTCGGCTACCTTGAGGCGGGGTCTTAGCACTAGCATCCCGTTGCCTAGTGCTTATGTACAAGGTAGGTATTTGTCATCCTAGTACTTAGTGTTATGCTATTAGCCGTACTCTATTCCCTATAAGTGGCGGTCGGCCGGCCTTGCCGGTGCCTTCGCCGGCCGCCATCTCTTTCCGTCTCACTTCTCTAGTCACCACAGCCGGCCTCCTTGTGGGGCCGGCACGATATGCGTGTAAGTATCGTTCCCAACTCCAACACTGCCGTAGTAATGTCACTATGTATATGAAGGCATTTTTGCATATAATTTGGTTACAATTAAAGAAAAAATACTTGTAAAGGCATGTGAACATTGATGAAGGGAACCACAAACAATCCAATTTGGACAGCATTTTTCTTCGAAGAATTGAAAAAGATTCGCAAAGATCTCCTTGTTGACTATCCTTCACAGCACTCTTGGTTTTAATTTGCTTTTTGCTGTGAACGTGGTCGTGCATGTGCAACGATTGCGTGGTTTACCATTCCACATATTCAATTATAGTGTTGGAGGTATTTCATATTGTGTGTGTGTGTGTGTGTGTGTGTGTGTGTGTGTGTGTGTGTGTGTGTGAGAGAGAGAGAAAGAGAGAGAGAGAGTCCGCATATTTTTACAATTACAATGTTTATTGATATTTCCATTAAGATATTGTATACATCGTCATATTTGTGGGCCAATGTTGTGCATATTATACGTTTGATTTATGTCATGACGCGGGAAAGTTACACTTCTCCACAAAACTCCGGACATGCAGTATATTGTACATAAGCTAGTAGTAATGAACACGTGCCTCTCGCCTCGTCAAAGACGACTACACCCAGGTACACCCCAATTGTACTAGAGCCGGGAAGCACACAATTAGCCATATTTCCCTTTGGTTAGGTGCAATCTTAAAGCGAGCGGCATCGGGCGAGTTTCGTCAAATTCAACCCTAAATTCCAATGAAATTGCCTAAACTACAACACGCGCGGGCATCGCGCATTCCAAGCGCCTATAAATTCTATACCATGCTTCATATTACTCAGTGATTCACGAAACCCTATATTTTTAGACTTGTTGAAGGTGGTTTGGAGGCGTTGATACACGTGGTGAATGTACGGGGTATGGTTTGCGGGTGAGCAACCGGAGCGTGCAAGTTTTGATAAACCATGCTCTCTACAAATGGACGATGGCGATTGGCATTGATGAGGGCCGTTTGGGACGCGGCATGTTGACGGTGGTGATTGGAATGATTGGGGCATCATATACATGTGCCACCGCAACCGTCCCACGCGTGGCACACGTCGGGAATTAGCCTTGTAAAACGGTAGGAGTGAAGCATGGATGAATATATTGTCGCCAAACCCCGCACAAATCGCCTCATGAGGCGAGTCCAATTCGACGGGTGTTGCTTGGCGTTGGGGCTCAGTTTTTTCCGGAATATTGTGGAATATTAGATGATTCTCCAAACATCGATTATTTAGTTTTTGAGCCCGTGCGTATATTTGCTCGATGCGCATTGAAATAGCGCGTCCAATGATACCTGATTGAATAAGTTTAAAGCTCATATAAGTGCATTATGACCATTCAAACATTCTGACCGAATGCAATTTGTCCTTGGGTTGCGTGGAAATCGATGGTAAGTCTACATACGCGATTTCGTGCGCTTCCTCCGCAGCGGCATGCTCAACACCTCCCCCCTCAGTTGTTTATACATAATGTGTGCACGACCGTCGCGCAATCATCCATATTGCGGCGCTTTTAGTCTATTACATCTTTTAGTAATTCGTCTACCCGGCACGGCGATTGTTTGAACGAGTGTGTCGCACGGATGCGGGGGCGAAACCCCCAATAACACAAAGCCCGGTAGTGCTCCAGCTCGCCCCCCGTATGTGTCTCCGCAATACGGCTTGGGCGCCAAGCATTGCTTAGGATTTCCAAATATTTGTCAATATAATCTACGCATGATTACATTTATGGCATGAGAAGGTACGACTATCCGGACTTTTGTGGAGGAATTTAGTATCATAAAAATTCTGATGAAAATAATTTACAACAATACCGATTTAACAGTTGTTGTTTGTAGGTGTTCCCGTTGTGTTGTCTATATCTCTTAAGTTTTTTTTTCTCTTGTGTTTACGCCGTAATCCGCCTATTCCAACCTCTTCGTTGGGAGTAACAGCACAACACAATATCTAGCTTACAAATGTGAAAAACAAATATGTTATTATTTTCCACGATGCGCGGCTTGCTCAAGCCGCCGGATGGCGCGGATCCGTCAAGCTAGGCAGCATGTGCTTGTCGAGTCGGGCCTACCTCAGTAACCTCACCTCTAATCCTTCGCAACTCCGACCGTGCCGGGGCTAGCTAGGTATTCGAAATACCCCCTCGATGAGGTTGTCGATGGTCCGGAATCGATCCGCGGACACCATCGTCCGAAAAATGTGATGCTCCTCCTTAAGCATATGTCATCTAAGCATGGGAGGAATGGATGATGGGATATTTTAGTGCATATGTATTAGTAATGTTGTCATCATCACCTTTTGAAAATCCAGTACTTTAAGCAGTTGCGAATACATCGGTCTCTTATTTTAAACGGACGCTGCAATAACATATCAACGTGATAATTGAATTTTAACACGTCACAGGTTTGCGCCAACCCAAGACTTTCATTTTCTCGTGTCCCTGGTCCTTCGAAGTCTGTCTCTAGCACCTATGCGATCGCGATGAGTCCGCCCTTACCCGCCCCCCCTGAGTGTTTTACGGTGCTGAAGGGGGGGGGGGGGGGGGGCACCTTTTCGAGGTGTGTGCCGTCGCAATAACCCTAAGCACACCGCGTGCGGCACTCTTATCGATGGATGGATACCAACTGGGGGAGAAACTAGTCGAACACATGGTCGCCGTCCTCAAAAGATTATGGGCTCGGAAATTATATCCGAACCCCCCCCCGTACTAGACTTTTCCGGCGGCAGTCGATCCTAAGGACCTCCGCCGCTAAACCGTGCCGCTACTCCGGCTGCGATTATTCTGCGGCATACGTCGCGTCGTGTCTCGCCCACACGGGACTACGGGAGGTTCTACATCCATACACATGGCTAGTCGTCGTCCAGGGAGCGCCCTTCTCTGGCGATGCTTCCCGACTGACCGCCGCCATCTCCAACGCTCGCCTCCTGCCGCAGATCCGTCCGTACCTTTCTCGGTGCCAAAATCTCATGGGAT
This sequence comes from Tetraselmis chui, assembly GCA_026401115.1. NCBI lineage: Eukaryota > Viridiplantae > Chlorophyta > Chlorodendrophyceae > Chlorodendrales > Chlorodendraceae > Tetraselmis > Tetraselmis chui. The sequence goes on from JAPMLY010000134.1 coordinate 193,992, forward strand.
ACATGTCCCGCTCCCTGAACATTAGAGTGTTCGAGTGGCATATGGTTCCACAAAAAATTACAGGACGACCCGAGCGGGAGATCTTGGCCTTGGTGTACATGTGTTATTTTCTAAAGCCCTCCAGACCGGGGCTTCCCGACGTGCGGATCCCGGTGATCGCGCGGATCGCACTGCCCGAATCTCTCTCAGCCCCCAACCATACCAAGCTAAGCAAGGTTATGGGACTACCAATGCCCAACAAGGGGAGGTGCATATGAGTACCGGCGGGCTTGTGAGTGCGCCACTGCACCCCCCTAGGCGGGCCACCGCCGCTGCGGCGCCGGTGGGCGCCATGTAATATTATAATTGTTGTATCGACGTACGTTTTCGTGCAAACTCGGCAATATGCGAGTAGTGTCATAACGCCCGTCTTATCCGTGGACCGTTGATGGCCTTCCGTATTTTTTGCATCGGATTCTCCCACAATTAAACCGTTTGGGCGAACTCCGTGATTAGTGCGTTTCATGGCACTACTAGGGCCTACCAAATACATAAACGCACGGTCTTTCGCGTCATCGCCGTATGAAACGCCTTCAGTTTGTACTCAATACAATCCTCAACCCAACCCACATAAGTCCTCTCCATTATCAACACCCCCTCATCTTGTAATTCTTCCGAGATTTTGCGGGGCGCTTTCTAACCTGCATGTGCGGAGATGTCGTTGGTTGAGTCGTGTGCGGAGATGTCGTACTACTAATATAAGCCCGCTGAGGAGGAGACGCTTCGATCATACGTCACATTTTGGTGGCGGTATATATGTATATAGAAAAAAATTCAATGGTCTGCGACGCCCTTTTGGTTGGCATCAGATTTCCTCAAGCTCCACTGCATTCGCGTGACTCCTCTTTACCGTAGTAGTGTTTGGTCTCAATTCCAATGGATGGCTTGAACTACTAGCATGATGTCGGAGTACTCCTTGGGCACCGTGGTTGCTTTGCGTCAGTAGCCCATTTTCTTCTCCCACGACCGCATTGCTTTGTCATGAGATGCGGTTCATTCCGTTTGTGGTCACATAGTTTGGGTCGTACGGGGACGCACAACACCATTCTTTAATGAGCTAGCTAAGTAAGTATATTACGGCTTTTAGCGGTAAAATAATTTATGCGGGCAAGTTGGTAGTAGTAGCCTTCTTGCGCCAAAGTCCCATGGCGAAAACTTGAATTCGTGTGGAAAGTTTCCCTCGCCGTGCATGTTGATGTGACGAGTATGTTCATGTTACATTATGTTACATGACAATAATGTGTTCGTTACATATACTTGTCACTTGTTTTACCATACTTTTCAAGTATGTACAGTTAATTAGACATGCCTTAAGACGCTCCGGTGTAATTTTCCCGCGGTAAATTGGCTACGTCGTAAGGCTACGGATGACCGCTACGAGAGACCCCCAGTTGAAGCTACATGGAATATGCGAAGACTGGCGGGAGCAGCTACTAAAGCCTACACTTGAGGGAGGAGACATACGCTTTTTCATTTCCCCTTTTGATTTTATTGATTGTTAAGCAAACATTGACATCTTCAAGCCCTTGCCTTTTATACTCATGCCCGCGGAATGGATGTGTGTTAGCAATCCGCAAGAGTCAAACTGCTGCCTAGCTTACGCCACCAACGTGCCGCGGAATTTCTAAATGCGTACCGCAAAAACATAGGGTGATACGGACACTACTTCCTCCGCAAGCAAGACCGCGTCAAGGCCGTCCGCGGCAACATGAACATTTTTCTTAGGGAGCGAGGTGCCGAGACGGATCGCAAGCGCCACAGTTCAACCCCGCGCGGCGTGAGGCACCAATGCCGAGGCTTCCATGGATGGTCCTCACGTCACAACGGCTAGCTAGATATTCGCGTATGGTTGTCTCGCGCTTCACGGATGGTTTGATGTTGTTTGTGGTGTTGTGTCTTGGTTGTCGCATTTTGGACTTGTGATTGTTTGCAGTCGATTACGCACCGTTGGTTGTCGTGACCCTGTCAGCGCTCTTTCGCACTTTCCTCATTTCCACGCGCGGCTTTCATATCTCCCGCTGTCGTTGCTCACATTATGTTATTGGGCTCCGTGATCGCATTGTGCTTGCTTTGGAGGAGTTCATGGCTAGGCCTGGGGCAATTGAAGGGAGGGACTTGCGTTTGGAGGTTCGCCGAATCCTGTTTGGGGCCTCCCGAGATCGTCCTTGGGATGTCATGTGGTTGGATTTTGCTGCTCCGCATAAGCACTTGGTTGTTGATGTTACGGTCACAAGTGCGCGCACGAGTTTCAGCGTTCCGGGTGTGGGGGCTGAAATTTAAAATTTGAAGTTTTTACAACAATGCCGAGTGAAACCGGCTGTTGTCTTTGGCCCCTCTAATCCGTGCCATATTAGGACTCATAGGCCGGGGCTAGACCGTGAACCACTAAACCCAACCTCTCCAATGGTAGTAGCATTACCGTCTAAAACATGCCCGTAAACAAGTAACGTCTGCATACTAGTGTGGCGGTTAGCCTCTGAAAGCTAAACGCTAGCACAAATCTGTTCTAGTCTGTCTAGCTCTGTGTCGTAAGATTGCAATTGATGTTGTCGAGAGGTAATTGATGAAAGATGTTTCACTGCTGTACTTGGGCAGTAGATGTTGTAAATGAACAAAGGAATTGTTAAAAGGTTCTGTCACCTCCCTCTACTGCACTGGGCTTAAATAGGTTTCAGCCCAGACTGGTTACGCCTGCAAGCTATGCTTACGTGTCAGGCGTTAGTGCTGTTCAACCGTCGTCATCTGCCTCGAGACGCGGCCTGCCTAGCATTGGGTTTCACGACGCGGCTCCTTCTGCATTGGAGAGCTCGTTCTGGCGCGTCATCTGGCTAGTTAGATTAATTATGCATATCTGTACGTACCGGGAGGTACTGGTCGTACTGTAGCATCAGCACCATTACAATATTGCAGTAGCGACGTACCCACGAGTATACGTCCGTCCTGTGGAAAAGCACGAATTGGAATTCGTAACGAGTACCTGTACAATGTCCTGCAATGTACTGTTGCAGGACTGTACTCGTCACACTAGTATGAAATATAAAAACGTCGCTATTCACCACGATACGCGGCCTGCTCCAGCCGCGGCGGAGGCGATGATCAGCCAGGTTGGCCAGCTTGCGCTTGTCGAGTCGGGCCTACTTGGCCTATGCTCATGTGCGACTCCGGTCGTGCCTGAGCTAGGGGGGGAAGGCAGGCGAAAAAACCCTTCGCTCAGGTCGTCGACGGACCCTTCTCGATCCTCGCAGACCCCCGTCCGAAATAGTGTTGCTCCTCCCGTCGCAGCTCGCCACATGGCTTAGGTTTCCCTCCTCCTTTGAGGGTTGGGAAGAAGAAGTACCTAAGCCTCATACGGTGTCCGGCTAGCGCTCTTGCCTCCGCACCAGAATTTTGTTCCTATCCCTTGTCCATTGCCGTCTGTTTTCCAACACATGTCTTATCGCGATGTGGCCGCTCGTACCCTCTCCCGGCAGTTTACGATGTTAGGGGGGCGCCTATCCGAGCATTGTGCCATTGCGATAACCCTAGGCACATTGCCTGAGGCAGCCTATTGATAACTGAGTACCGACTAGGGGAGGGGTTGGTGTTGTAAGTAATACCTTATAGTTATTAGTCGCAGATAACTACTGTAAGCTATTCTAGATATGATTAGTACATGTCTGGATCGGACATACCGATAACCTGTTTGTACTGGTACAGAGCTGTCGCTAGGCTTCAGCTCTAACACTTCTGTTGTCCCGACACCACGCCTCGGACTGGTTGTCTCTGTGACTGTCCCTTTGCGTGACTGTGACTGTAACTACGTATGCGTTAGTTACCTTCCTTAGTGATCGTGTGTGCACGGTTTAACAGGTTATGGGCCCTCGCCTCACGTCACTCACGCGCGACAACCTGGTTCGGCGAGCTGCGATCGCCACCTCTCCCGAAGAAGGCAAGTTTACATAGATACCTAGTACTTTCATCCTGTAGTCGGCGGTATCGCCAGTATAATCAGCGTTTAAAAAACAAACGACAGCAGCACCCGCAAGTCCCGTTCGGGCTACCTATTCACACTTGGACGCGGGCCCATCAGTTACAAGTCCAAACAACAAACCTGTGTGGCCCAATCCACGTGTGAAGCCGAGTACTACTCTGCGGCGGATGCCACCAAGGAGGGACTCCATCTCCGGCAACTTATGGGGGAGATCTTTAATGCCCCCATCACCGAAACCACCACCATCTGGGAGGACAACCAAAGCGCCATCGCGTACTCCCAGAACGCCTTGGTCAGCGAGAAGACCAAGCACATCGGTCTGAAATGGCACTTCCTCAAGGACCATGTGGAGCAGGGAACCATCAAGTTGAGGTACCTCCCCACTGACCAGATGGTTGCTGACATGTTCACCAAGCCCCTCCCAGGACCAGCACTCACAAGACACCGAAGTGCAATCCTTGGAGGACAAGACCCAATGCAACGCTTCATTCCGTAGCTACCTTCAGGGGGAGTGTTGTAAGTAATACGTTATAGTTATTAGTCGTAGATAGCTACTGTAAGCTATTCTAGATATGATTAGTTAGTACATGTCTAGATCGGACATACCGATAACCTGTTTGTACTGGGACATAGCTGTCGCTAGGCTTCAGCTCTAACACTTCTGTTGTCCCGACACCACGCCTCGGGCTGGTTGTCTCTGTGACTGTCCCTTTGCGTGACTGTGACTGTAACTACGTATGCGTTAGTTACCTTCCTTACTGATCGTGTGTGCACGGTTTAACAGTTGGTCGAACACATGGATCGAGTCGCCGCTTCGCAAAAGATGGTGATTACGGAAATATTTAATTAAAAATCCTCCGTACCGGGTTTCCGGCGGCGGATGATCATGAGGACCTCCGCTGCCATAGCGTTTTGCTCCTCCCGCTGCGACACTCCACCGGCCTGCGTTGTCTCTCGCCTCGTCCCGAGGGAAGACGCGAGTCCCACATGGTTGGTCGGTTGTCACCGAGCGCCGTGCCCTAGCGTTGCTTCTTAGCTCGCCGCCACCAACTCCAACGCCCGCCGCCAACTCAGATCCGTCCGTACCCTCGTCGCCGCAAAACGACCCCTCGGATACAAGTCCCGCCCGTAGATAAGAGATTATTCAAGAAGTATCAAGCCTTGAAAGGTAATGTCGGACTAGCCGAGCGGGAGATCTTGACGCTAGTGTACAAATGATATTTTCAAAAGCCCCTACGTACTAAGGCTTCCCGACAACTGCTGATCCGCGGATCGCAGCCGCCGAACTTCACCCCGCCTAGCCCCAAACCGTGCCAAGCTTAGCACGGCTATAGGGTTATAAGCGCCCACCACGAGGAGGTGGGGATGAGTGCCGACGGGCGTGCGAGCGCACCCTCCGGGGTCGCCGCCGATGCGCTGCCGGCGGGCTTTGTTTCCGCTCCACAAGCGATGGCGATGGGGGCTCAACAAGTTAAGTTGGATGTTGACCCCCGCACTTCGGCTTCCCTTGGCACGCCTCCCATTCAATCCGTTCATGACTATTACCTATGTGCTCTTGAGGACATGGGCCGGTCAGCTGCTTTGGCGGCTGACCTTGTTGATCGCTTGGCCATTTTGGTAGCAATTTGTTTCCCAGGCATGGGTGCGGCGGACTCTTGCTCCGTAAGGTCTTGAAGTTTTGCCCGCCTGAAGGAGTTTGTACGGCGGTCTACACATGTTCCCTTCCGTCGATTTCTTGGGGATGTGCGTCGTGAGCTCATGCGGCGCGTTTATGTGGTTCGTCATGGCACGCTGGTTCCTGTCTCCTTGATGCCTTTGCTGGTGGATTCCACTGCTTTTAAAAAATTTCTTACAAGAGAAAGCAGTGGAGGCCACTGCTTTTCCTTTTTGCTGGTGGAAATAAAGACACTAGTTCAATTTGCTGTTCGGTGCTTATTAATTTGTTTCGGTGTTCCTAGGGTTGGTTGACTCATAATTTTTTTTTGCTTACAAGAAGAACCAGATGAGCACGGACAGGGAAAGTGGGAGGGGAAACAAGAGGGCAAGAGTGACAAGAGGATCACGGAATCCAAAGCACAGCAAAAGGAAAGCACTACATTGTGCACAAACCTAGCAGATTATACTAAGGAAACTCTTAAGCCACGCCGAGAATGCAACACTTGGAGGCGACAAGCGGCGCCTCACGCGCCGCTCGAGGAAGCACGGGGACGCTTGCGGCCCTTGGCGCGGGTGAAGAGCGCCGTGGCCGGAGAAGGCATCCCAGCCGAGGAAGAAGCGGCCTCCGTGCCGTCCGCAGCGGCGGACAAACCACGCAAGACGTTGTCCGCGTGAGCAACATGGACGGCAAGAGAGACCTTTCGACGCCAGGAGGCCAACAACTTGCCCACGTGCATCCCTTTAGATGCGGCTGCCTGCTTGGCTAGCTCCGTCAAGAAAGCCGTGGCGTGGCCGCCAAGAGTACCAAATTCCGTGACTGCAAAGGGAATGAAGCGGATGTCGGGGCGACTCCTCAACCCCTCCGAGTACTTCTCGAACTTGGTCTTCTCAGCACGGCGGAGAGCGACTTCGGTTGACGGGGGGCTAGACACGCCGAACAAACCGGAAACCACGGCATCAAGGGCAAGTTTTGAGCCTCGGATGCCGTGATAGTGCAAGACACCCACATCCGCGGGGAGACCGTCGTTGCCGTTGGGGAGTTGAACTAACATCGTGGGATCTGTGAGGACCTCGACGCCAACCCCGAGTGCGCCACGAACCTCGGAGATGATTTCCGCAAGGGCCGTCACTAACCAAGAGTGAGCGGTGTGGACCGAAGCATCTCCGCCGCAACGAGCCAAATGGTCCGCAAAAGCAGTGGCCCACGCATCATCCGACATGTCAACACCCGCCGACGAGAACGCACCCCGCATAGCTTGAACCGAGAGATGGCAAGAAGCACAAGCAGTGGGGGAGCGTAGAGAAGAGAGGATGCGAGATGAGGGTAGGCCGAAGATGCGACAGACCGCGACGCGGAAAACTGCGTCGTAGTGCTCAGGGAACTTTTCACGGAGCTCGCCCAGGCGACCCGAAGTAGGCGGGTCCGAAGCCAAAAACGCAAGGGCGCCGTGGCCGAGACGAGATAGAAAACGCCTAGACTCCGGCCGAGCGCGGTTGGAAAACGTGGGAGCGAGCTTCGCGAAGCGAAACAAGTTGACACGCTCACTGATGTCGGCTTGTAGCAAAGGGAAAGATGTCCGTGGCAAACGCAGAAAGAGGGACGAGCGAGGGTAGGCCATCAAGGGACTGGGCAATGTGCTCGTTGTTTGATCGGGCTTCGGCAACGCAGCCGGCTCATAATTTGACTCATAATTTGACTCATAATTTCATGATCTGTCCTTGGCGCTATTAGTTCTGGATTTCAAGATGTATTTTACTAAGTTCATGAGTCGCTATACATTCGTTCTTTCGTCTGCCGCCCGCCGCCTTTGGAGTTTTTTGGGAGGCCGATTGTCTGACATAACAACAGCGGTATATACACACGACGAGAGTCAGATGTCAACGGAGCCGGAGAACGATATATGAGCGACAGAGCTTACACACAACATCGCAAAAGCATCGCAAACGCTACGCAGGTGCTCGCAGGCTATAGTTCATACCTGGGCGCTAGGCGCGGATAGGTCCGAGCCCAAAAACTTTTTTGCATCCACATAGTAGGTAGAGGTGGGTTAGAGTTTTAATAAACTCGTTGGCGGGGCGAGACGCCCAGTGGAGCGAATGACGTTGAGTTTACGGGCGATACGACTTATGCCTTCAATGCTCCACTCTCGCCTCCTCCAAGCCCGCCCTGTCGCTTCTGTTTCCTCTGCTAGTTGGCTACCACGCGGCCTGGCCTATTTCAGCCGTGTAAGGCCGACAGGGCACGCGACAGGACGGCCGGTTGCGGCCTTATCGAGCGCAAACCATGCAGCGACGGAGGAACAGCGCGGTCGGAATGGCGGGAAACATCTTGACGACGACGCGAGGGCAGACGAGGAGCCGAAGTGGCAAAGCACCGACCTTCCCGACGAAGTATTTGGCAGAGTATTGCCCCTCGCCACTCACCCCCTGCCGTCGCCGATATAAGCACAGCGTTTTGACAGTCATAGCTCACCTAAAGATTATTGGCGATGAATTGATGTTTGCGACCAGTTTGTCCGAAGGTTTTTATATAATGTTAGCTACGTGGCCGCGCTGAGCTGTTGCTCGCGGCCGATAGGTCATGACAAGCAAGGCCAACTACGTTACTGTCGAGCTGGAGCCGGAGATCCAGAGCGCCGTCCCTCACGCCTCCCTGCTGTGCAACGTGCGGTCGTTGCTCAAAAAGATGCAGGAGCGAGTGTTGGTGGGCGACCGGGTGAAAGTGGTCAGTGTGGACTGGCAGGACGGCCGAGGTGAGGCAGCCTTTGCAGAAGCAACCGCTACAGCACCGGCGAAATGATTCAGATGCATGCACAGCGGGTCTGTGATACATGAAACACAGGTGGTTGTCTGTATATGACTCTGTCTTGCAGCTCCGTCGTCAACTCCGTTACGGCATTGATGTTTGATCCCTTTAATGCGCATCATCACCATCATCATAGGGCTGGTTGGTGAGGTCATTCAGCGGAAGAGCGAGCTACTGGACCCCCCCATAGCGAATGTGGATCAGGTGCTTCTCGTCTTTGCTGCGAGCGACCCACCGGTGAGGCATTCCAATCTCAAAGGCTCATTCCAGACGGAACCCCCTTCCAATGCAACCCAACAGCCTCGCCTTTTCGCCCACACACACCTAAGCATAGGTATGGCGAATTTTCACCCCCTCTAATTCCTCTACTTGCCTCCGCCTCCCGCTTGCCCGCTGTTAGTTCGACGTAACGCAGGTTACCCGATTTCTGGTTGCCACGGAAGCGGCGGGTATCTCCATTACGGTCCTGCTCAACAAGTGCGACCTCCTGCCCGAGGAAGAGGTCAGCGGGTGAGTGCGTGCTGCTGGTCAGCGGCAATCGCTAGCAGGATGTATCTGACTTTACATTGTGTTTCGCATACAAAATGTGTGTGTGTGTGTGTGTGTGTGTGTGTGTGTGTGTGTGTGTGTGTGTGTGTGTGTGTGATTATTTTGCGCGAAGGCTGACAGTGTTAGTGTATACGCATTGCCGATTTGAGTTACGCTGACGGCATTATCGCTGGTCTCAGGCTAGTGAAGCAGTTGGGGGAGTGGGGGTACAGCGCGGTGCCCATCAGTGTTTATGAGAAGCTCGGGCTTGATGCACTGGAGGCCACACTGCAAGGGCGGATCTCCGTCTTGGCGGGGCCATCAGGTCTGTGAGGTAGTGCGTATAAGGGTTTTCGATCGCGTTCTGCCCCCTTCCCCCACCCCCCCCTCCCCAAGCGCACACACGCGCGCAAAAAATAAAATGTGCGAGTGTGCCTGTGTGTGTGTGTGTGAGCGTGTGTGTGTGCGTGTGTGTGTGTGTGTGTGTGTGTGTATTTGCACGTCGGCTTGCGTGTTCGAGTAAGTTTGATGTCTGCCACATTTTATTGCCAATTATACCTCTTCAATTTTAACCGCGTTTGTATATCCGCTGACTTGCTTCACGCAGGAGTGGGAAAGTCGTCCATAATCAACTTTCTCCGAATGAAGAGCATCACCAAGGGCCTCAGTGGTGTGTTAACTTCGCTGTGCTTGCTCGACTGACGCCACCCATGGTGGATTCCTCGACTGATTCCCGGGCTGCCTCCACAGAAGCTTTGACTCCTCTGACCACATCCTCCCTGTGTGTGTGTGTGTGTGTGTATGCGTGCTTTTGTGGGTATGTGTGTGTGGGGGTGTGTGTGGGTGTACAGACACGCAGGAGGGTAATGAGAATGCAGAGGTAGAGGGGGAGGCGCTGAGCCAGGAGCTGTTGGATTCATTGGGCGAGAGGGTGGGGACGGTGGGCAGGACAGGCAGGGGGCGGCACACAACTCGGCACACCACCCTCCTCACTCTTCCGAACGGCGGTATCGTGGCTGACACCCCTGGTGCGGCCTAAGCTAACCCCCCCCCCCCCCCCCCCCCCCCCCTTTTTACAGTAAACATAATAGGTTTTTGATCAGAGCGGTATGCGTGAGAGAGTCGGTCTGTCATGTCATGGCATCGCAGGCTTCAACCAACCCGCGCTGGACGATTTCAACCCGGCGGACCTTCCCTCCGCCTTCCCCGAGATCAGACAGCGCCTAGAACACCAGAAGTGCACCTTCAACGACTGCAAGCACCTGCAGGTGGGGGCCGGGGCACGGATGAGCACGGCTGCATGTGCGAAACAGCTTTGGGCTCCAGGAGAAATCAATTTTTTTGGTTGGCAGTGATGAGATTGGTGTTTCTGAATGCCGCCGAGGCAGATACTACAGATGCATGATTTACCTGCCCATATATCTAATGCCTTTGGGGGGTGCATTCTGGCACATCCGGCTTCGACACTTATGTTGTTCTTGGGTTTTTCAATGGCGAAGATACTGGGGTTTTGATTCTGGCACAGAGGGACAGAGTTGAGTGTGTTGGAGAGTCCTTCACGGTCTTGGGGAGCGACTGGATACTGTCGATGTAGATATGCTTCACAACGCCATTTAAAATGGTATCGATAAATGACGTAAGTGGCGATATATCATCGTTGTGTTTGGATTGTCCTTGATACCACATGCTTTCATGCTGTGAATTTTGGAATAAGATGCTGTCCGTGGTAGGCTCATTGCGGTCATGGTAGTCTCGACATATTCACAATTTGACACGTCATGGATGGCAGCATCAGCTGGCGGCATGCATTTGTGCGCTGCCGATTTACTGTGATATAACTGATTCTATCGGTAGTTTATAAACACTTACTTACGGCGCCAAGCACACCCGCCCCTTTCATGCCTACATGCCCCGCCTTCTGCACTACTAGGAGCCGGGGTGCGTGGTGAGGGGGGAGTGGGAGCGTTATGAGCTATACGAGAAGCTGCTTGAGGAGACGGAAGAGAAATATGCTGCACTGCTGCAGCGCTCCCTGTCTAAAAGGTCGCGGCAAGGCAATGTGCGGTAAGGGTCCATCACCCCAAAAGCAGCAACAACCCCTCTTCCAAGTCTTCGGTGAGTTTATATTGATGCAAAGTGTGGTCGATTGGCATCAGGCACAAGTCTGGGGCGGGGGGGCAGGTCAGGACGGAGGTGCTCCTCGATCAAAAGAAACATCGGCGAACAAGCCGCAAACAAGTACAGACTCAGCCTCACAGTGCCATTGTCCCGTCGTTGTCTTCTTCACCCAACCCCTACCCCCTGTATTTGAATGTGTTACTGGCTGTGCTAATGGAATGAAACTGCCTGTTTTTGTTGGACTTCACATCCATGCCTTCTGATAATTTGTTGTGCCGGCAGACCAAACAAAAGTTTCAGCAAGACATTTTGGGGGACGACTATCAAGAGCACGACTGATTGGTTGGCTGAAGGGAGAGTCTTGGGACGTAATGTGGGGACAGATTGGTGACATGTCCCATGTTAAGCGCGTCAGTGGCCGTGTCTAAGTGAATGTGCATCGTGTGCGTTCAGAAGTGAGCTGCGAGAGCGAATATTACATGTTAACGAGCAAACACACAACCAAAGCCAATAACGGAGCGTTGACGCCACAAACATAAACACGCACGGCCGTCGTGAATCACCACAGCGACTTCTTACGCGGCTTGGGTGTTTTTCGCTTTAGCAGCAGCTCCTCGTCTTCAGTGATTGTGCGTGTTGACCCATCTGCCATACATTCCCACTGCCCATTAGCACACCGCACAACCGAGCAGCAGCAGCAGAAACCAAGCTGACTTCACACCCAAACACGCACAGACACTCAGGGAAGGGCCGCGCTTACCAGGGGTAGCCACCCAGGGCTCATACTTCTGGTCTCTCCCAAGAGGCTTAATCAAGATGGTCGACTTTCCAGTGCCCGCATGAATTTCCCGCCTCTTTCTCCGCCCGCGCTTGAGCGACGAACCCACCCGCCCCATGGCAAAGTCCAAGCGGTCCTTAAACTCCTGAATCGCGCCCACCTCGTGCTTCGCTGCCAGTTTCTCCCGCAGCGCCTCTACAGGATCAATCCCATCGTCCGGCTGCTGTGCCGCTTCCTCGGGCGTGACGTACTCAAACTTTGGGTAAGTCGCGACATGTGGGTAGGCGCGCTCCCCTGTCCCCTCCCCGTAATTAGCCCCTACGCGAGCCGCATCAGGCGAGGAACGTCGGTGAGCACGAGAGTGTGTTCAAGCGCGATTGGGTACTTGTTGGATGCGGATTCATTTCAAGATCAATCACAAATCAACTCACCCAATTCTTTATCAATGCCTTCATTGATGGCGTCCGACTCCTGACGGGTGATCTTTCCCTCCTCAATGGCCTTAGTCTCCATCTCCTTGAGCGCAATGATGGCCATCACGCGCTGCGGGCGGATTCGGAACTTTTTGGCGAGATGCTCGACGCTGAACCTGCATTGCGGAGGGCAGCCGGTGGTTGAGGGCATCAGCCCAGAGGTTGGGGCTGCCACACGGATGATGGCTCCATCAGATTACGAGATGAGGGTGATAACAGCAGTGGCCTGCGCGAAAGATGTTGGCAACGCAAAGTAATGCGCCAAAGAGATGAAAGATTTTGGCACATGTCGCAAAAGGTTGTCAAGAAAGCCATGTGGGCCACGAGTTCGAAGCTGCTGGCAATGAAAGAGTGCCAGGGCTAGATACCAAAGTGGCCGGGGGGTAAACGCTGGAGGGGGGGAGATAAGACCCTGTAGCAGGAAGAGAACTGTCGGCAACGCAAAGTAATGCGCCAGAGAGATGAAAGATTTTGGCACATGTCGCAAAAGGTTGTCATGAAATGCATGTGGGCCACGAGTTCGAAGCTGCTGGCAATGAAGTGGTGCCAGGGCTAGATACCAAAGTGGCCGGGAGACATGGGCGGCCAGGAGACGTGGACAATCGAGAGGGCTGACAGGGTGTGTAGTGTTGGCAACGCAAAGTAATGCGCCGAGTAGCAGAAAAATACTTGGCGCATGTCGCAAAAGGTTGTCATAGACCTATGTGGGCCACGAGTTCGAAGCTGCTGGCAATATGGAGATACCAGAGCTAGATACCAAAGTGGCCGAAGCGCTGAGAGCACAGTCAAAAGGAGGGGTGATTGGGCTCGTACTCTTCCGCGTTGTCGGTGTGGAGGTTATACATATCCCACTTGGCCCGATTGCTCAGCAGCGCGTTGACTTCGTTGTTTGGGATAGCACCGCCGGTGAAGTCACACTCCCACACGTCAAGGCCCTCCTGACCCTCCTCCCCATTCACCTCGCCCTCCCAGATAAGGTTCCAGGTCGTCTGTCCGGCTGTACTCTTTGGATCGTGATATTCGGTGGTTTCCTTAAGAAACTCGGCGCCTGAACAATAAAGAAAACGCGATAGGGAGACGGCTTAAGAGAAGACCGTCTTACGGTGTTGCCCCTAGAGGCCCTTGTAAATAGAAAATGGTGATATGAAGGACCGCACGGCGGATAGGGGGCCGCAACAACCAGAGGCTACGCACCGTAATAGTTCCCGCGCCGGCCATCTCGCGCGCCATCGCCACTTCCCGTGTCTGAGGGTGCCGACTCGGCCGGTCTATCACTTTGCGGACCAGGGCCAGCCTCCCCTGAGGCATAGCGACCCCATGAAGCAATTGATACTGAAATAGAGGGGGTGATTAGCCGCGGGATCGCGTGCAGCGGCACGGTAGTGGCTGAAGGCTGACGGAGAGCAGTTGGCAGCAAATAGGTCGCAGCGTCGGAGGCGGCAGCGGGGAGAGCCGCCGCCACACGTCGGATACCCGTCCGCAGCATACCTGCTAGAAATCGGGGTTCCAAGCGCAAACCCCCTTAACCAAAGCACACCGAAGTATCGAAGGTGCTTGACACGTTCTGTAAGCCGCTGCTGTTGGTGAAGCTTGTGCAGTTGGGCAGAGCAGTTGGGTGCAGGGTCCGGCGTTGGAGGTGGCTGAACCCGTTGTCACAGCCGCACCGCTGTCCGGTTTTCCCTGCCCGCCAGCACTTACGTATTATTTGACGGCCGGCGGAAAGAAAGAACTGTGCGATTTCCTGTAGTTGATATTTTTATTTTATATTTCGAATTTTTTTTTTCACATTTCGAATCGCTTCAGAATAAAGTACAAACTCCTCTTACAAGAAAAAGCAGTGAAGGCAAGCACCACGCAAAAAGAAGGAAAGAGGAAGAAACTTAAGCCCGAGGAACAGGAAGGCATGCCACAGCATCAGCACTGCCCTCCTGCAACGCGTCGCGGAGATAGGAACCCAAAGTACCATGAAGAGCAGCAGAAAGACGTTGCATGAACTCTCGCCGCACATCCCCAATAAAAACCGCCGAAAAGGAACATAAGTAGTTCGACGAACGAAATGTTGCATACGGACATAATTGTCAGAGCGCAAAATACGAGAGTTAGCAACACCCATGCTAGGGAAGCGACGGACTGCCACCAAATTAGCTAACCGATCAACCAACTCAACCGCCACACGTGCCAACCGGCCCCCATCCTCCAGAGCAAAGGAATAGTAGTCATGGACCGACTTAACCGAAGGCGTGCCAAGCAAAGCAAAAGTACGGATGTTCGCATCAAGTTTGCCATGCTCAGCTCCAAATGCAGGATTGGCCGGGAGTGGGAGACGAGCACCTATACGAGGAACATTGGTGTTCGTGCGAGCACGTGTAACATTCACATCAACAACAAGATGACGGTGCGGAGCCATGAAGTCTAACCAAACCACATCCCGAAGACGATCTCGAGAAGCTCCCGACCGAATACGGCGGACCTCCAAGTCCCGCCCCATAGTCGCTCCCGCTTAAAGCATGAACTCTTCAAGCATTAGAATGAATACATTTACTACATATTACGAGTCCCAATCGCTAGAGGTAGGTCCTATGTACGGTCTCATCCGTCCGGAACGACTTGCGTGTTGCTTCTACTTTACCGTGGGCGGTCAAATTGCGCAATTCGTATGATACGCCAACTTCAACATGGGCGGGTTGTCGGAGTCACATCTCGTGGTGTTGACTAACACACCAAATCAAGACCTTTCCGATCATGCTCGCCCCGACGTCGGCTTGGTGGTATCTCCGGTTCACAATGCGACGGCGTCCGTTGCCCCGATGGATGTAACGGTTGCAATGTAACGTCCGACTCACGACACTTTCACCCGCTCGGGAGATTCTTCTTGCTCGGGCATGCCTTGACCTCTTGGCGTTTTGCATACCTTCCCACCGGATTATATGCGAGTGATTTCGGGTACGGGTCCCGGTGCTTTTGCTCTCTTTTTCGCTTCACACAAGTCAAGCTTCAAGGTTCCACTCGATTGCTCTACAATGGCAACGCACCGTGTGTTGGGCCTTATTGTGGAGCGCGCCTCTCATGCTCGGAAGTACCCACGATGCAATGAGGCTTCCCCATTGTCTCGTGGGTCGGAATCTGTGTCGACGGTATCGGGTACCTCTATATCACTCGACCGTTGCTATGCTTATGAACCACATCCCCCGGTGCCTGTGCTCTTGGTATGTCAGTTAGCTCCACGATCGGGTGTCCACGTGCTTGAAGAGTTCATGCTTGAAGCGGGGGCTACTCAAGGGCGGGACTAGCGGTAGCAAGTCCGCCGTACTCGGTCGGGACCTTTTCGAGATCGTCCTCGGGATGTCGTGTGGTTAGACTTAATGGCTCAACACCGTCGTCATATTGTCATTGATGTGACGGTCATGAGTGCTCGCACGAACACCAATGTCCCTGAAATAGGCGCTCGCCTCCCACTCCCGGGCAGTCTTGCATATGGAGCTCAGCATGGCAAACTTGATGCGGACCGCCGCACTTCCGGCTTATTTACTTGGCACGCCTTTAGTTGAGTCGGTTCATGACTACTGTCGCTTTGCTCATGTGAATGGGGGTCGGTTGGCGCCTATGGCGGCAGATTTGGTGATCGCCTAGCTATTTTGGTGGTAATTTGTCGTTTCCCTTGCATGGGTGCAACGGACCCTCGTTCATTGCGTTTTGACATGTATGTCCTCATGGATTGTAACATTTCGTTCGTCGATGTACTTATGTTCCCTTTCGACGCTTTTGGGGAGGTGAGCGGCGAGAATTCATGTAACGTCGTTTTGTTGTTCTTCATAATACGTTGGTTTCCTACTTTCGCGATGCTTTGTAGGAGGGCAGTGCCGATGCTGTGGCATGCCTCCGTGTCCCTCGGGCTTAGGCATGTGGGATTTTCATCCTTTTTGATTGGTGGTTTCCACTGCTCTTTCGTCTAAGAAAACAAATGTCCCAAAAAAGCTGTGGCATCCACCATCAACAAAGGAAGCGAAGTGAATCTATCTTCGTGACGCTTTGGAGAAGGGGAGTGTTGATGTTGCAGCATGCCTTCCTATCTTCCGGAGTTAAATGTGTGTGTGTGAGTGAGGGGGGGGGGGGGGGTTCCATTATCATTCTCTTGGTGATTTCCACTGGCTTTTTCTTGTAAGAAATTACATGACGCCATCGGAGTGAATTACATCATAATAATGGTATGTCAGATGATATGATGACACTTTTCTGTGATACACATATGAGAAAATCTTCCATGTGCGCATGGAACAGTCGATTACCACACGGGGGAAGCCTTCCCCCATGTGGCAATGGGTGCTTTTTGCCACAACTCACTACCCGCACCACAAATAGGAATGCCTTTCCCGTGGGTGGTGGGTCTTCATAGCTCATAAATGATCCATGTTCAAATACGTGATTTTTAATTGCATTATGTACATTTGTGAAAGTGGCATTGATGCGGTAGTGATCCATTTGTCATGAGGCATTATTCTTTGTCTTACCTATATTCACACGGATGAGCGCGATTCTTTATGTTTCTTACAAATGGGCCATATAAGCAAGGTACATTTAAGCCGATGTTCACATACCTTGGAGACTAATTCTTGTGGTTTTTTTAAAACTTTACAACTTCGCGCTTAGTAGTGTTATTTTGAAATTGAGAAGCTTTTGCGTTTCATGCCTTTCTTCTCCGCGGGCTTAGGCGTCCTTGTTTTTCCCCCTCTTTCTTGATGGTGGTTTCCACCTTGGTTCATTATGAGCTGGGTACCAAACTTATGGCATGATTATGGTATGCAATTTAGTAGGTCATGTTGAATTATAGTATTCTTCCAAAACCCACCCTAAGTCGCCTACCATGAACTGTATCGAAACACCGTATTCAGGAATTTTTTTGCAACACGAATAATCTTTAAAGGTTTATGTGTACTTTATGCATGTCATATGTACCCTATGAGCTTTTCCGACCGCATTTGCATGGTACCATGCAAATGCGGTCGGAACTTGAAATGTTCCGACGTCGCAACTTGAAATGTGGCATATGGGCTTGTGTGGCAGTCTACCTTTCTAGCTGACCATAGACGCAATCAATTCAGCGGATGGGAGTGCAGATGAGGGAGTAATCGAGAATGTCTATCGTGTAAAGACACAATTGATATAATTATAAAAGGAAATTGTGATGTGGTATGTGTGACGAGTACAGTCCTGCAACAATACATTGCAGGACATTGTACATGTACTCGTTACGGATTCCAATTCGTGCTTTTCCACAGGACGGACGTATACTCGTGGGTACGTCGCTACTGCAATATTATAAGGGTGCTGATGCTACAGTACGACCAGTACCTCCCGGTACGTACATATATGCATAATTAATCTAACCAGCCAGATGACGCGCCAGAACGAGCTCTTCGATGCAGAATGAGCCGCGTCGTGAAACCCAATGATAGGCAGGCCGCGTCTCGAGGACAGATGACGACGATTAGACAGCCCCAACGCCTGACACGTAAGCGTAGCTTGCAGGCGTAAGCAGTCTGGGCAGAAACCTATATAAGCCCAGTGCAATAGAGGGAGGTGACAGAACCTTTTAACAATTCCATTGTTCACTTACAACATATAATGCCCAAGTACAGCAGAGAAACATCTTTCACCATTGCCTCTCGACAACATCATTTTGCCATCTTGCAACGACAAAACTAGACAGACTAGAAAAGATTTGTGCTACCGTTTAGCTTTCAGAGGCTAACCGCCACATATGTCACCTCCTTGAACTGCTATAGACTTAAATTTGTTAAGTCTAGCTAGCTCCCACCATGTCTCGCATGCTCCACGTAGCCTCACCTAGGGCTCTCGTAACGGTCTCCGGCAAACGGGCGGCGTAGCAAGTTTGTCTCGAGAAATCATACATGAACGTCTTGAAGTATGCTTAACTAGCAATGCGTATTGTACGTACCGGGAGGTTTTGATAGTACAATACAACGATCAATGTCCTCGAGCCTTAGTAATAGAGACGCATAGCTACTAATACGTATTTTGTTTGAAAAGCACGGATTTGAAAGCAACGAGCACCGCCTGAGTAATGTTTCATAACGTATTGTTACGTGACAATATTCACCACGCTCGTACCCTCCCCCTCTTGAGAGATCAAAGAGGCCAGCCGAGAGGTCGACCTCGCGTTAAGTCTTGGGGCTCCTCTCACGAAGCTTCATTGGGACTCATGAGTGCTTGGTGGGTAAGCAAGTATTTAGTCAATGAACGCCTGAGACGGGGCAAATGCGTGCAATTGGGTGTCTCAAGATAATCGTGTAACGCCTTCTCACGGTGTACCTCGTTCAGCTTGTGCCAAACATGTGGAATGTCTTCATCGCTAAAGTGCGCCAAGAACAACAATATTTTCCACAACGTCAATCGAGCGGCGTAATGCACACAATAGATATGTGAAAGACGTCAAACTCGCCATCGTTGTCACGGGAACAACTTGTCGAACAGAAGCAATAGATAATGGTCTTACACTTATTAAGTAAAACACCGGATGTAAGCATACTATAGTTGGAAGCTTCAATCTCTAATTGTGTTTACCAGATTGTTCGTCGAAAGCAAAAGGTCCCAAATTTTGATCACGTTGCTTTGTTGTTAGGTTGTCCTCGTAAGAAAAGACTCTTTGTAATCACCAAAAAATGTATTTCTCGAACGAAATGCGGCGATGTCACCGGCTGCGAACGTGCATGTATCTCATCGTTGTGCAACTGTAACACCAAACGTGTAAGTGCGCGTAACTCTTGTAACTATTGTAACCGTATCACCTTGTATTGTGAAACATGAAAAAAAAGTTCGCATGCTCACCAAAATGAAATGCAAGGAGCCTCCTTGGTTAGGGTGAAGCCAAAATTCGTCTCAAAGGGTGTGTGCTCAATGCCGAGTGCTCGACTCTCGCTGTACGTTAACTTAACAAGAGATAACATGACTGTCTAGACGCTTCCATCGTAGTAATAAAAACATATAAGGAATTGTCAAAAGGTGGTGTTGACGCGCTCCGTCAAGTTCTCCATGTCTAGTGTGGATTTGAAGATGTGTTGAGACGAGAGCCAACTGCCAAGGCATCGCCAAAGAGTTTGCGAGAAGCCACTGACAAACTTAGGATCACGGTCGCTGGCCGACACTCTAGGCAATCCGTGCAATCGGTAGTAGACTCCATGTAAAAACAAATTCGCAGTTTTCCCACCCATCACTTTTTATGTGCATGGCATAAAGTGGATCACTCGAGAAATATGGTCGACCACAATCATAACATTGTCAGAGCTATTAATGCTAACATGCAAGTGTGCTTGGTAGTCCAAATCATGGGTGTACCGCCACGGACGGGGTGGAACGGGCAATGGGTCGAGAGAACACGCCATAAGCGGTTTAATCTTTGATCTTCAACCCACTACGCATCGCTCACTGAAATCTTTAACTTCACCTTGGCAAATTCGTTTTCACCATAATCTTTCAATTGCTTTTGCAAGAGTGCATGCAAGTTCTCGGTGGCATGTTGAACCATTGTCATGCAACTCAGAGATTAGACTTTGTCGAAGCTTAGACTTCGTCGAAGCTTAGAGTTTCTGGGGACACAAAGGTGTTTCAGCCTTCAAAAGTATCCTCCTTTGGCGTCAATTCGATTGTCTTTCGTCCATTCACCCTCGTTCCCATGAAACGAGTCTTGTGAGTACCTCTCGCGAAACATCGGATAAGCCAACTCGGGGCTAAGCCATAACGTATCAATGCAAATTGGAAAATAGATATTCACATTTTTTTTCTCAAACCAAGCACCAATGACTCCGTTGCTGTCTCATGGCGTACCCAATATTGTCATCTAGGACAAGGGATAAGGTTTTACACCGGTCTAGTCTCCTTGTCCATCCCTCTCCGTCGGCGATACAAAATGATATGCATCAAACAGTGACAAGCATGGTCTATCGCTACGAAAGAATCTGAAAAATACTATATTATATGTCGCTATCTCATCCACGATGCGCGGCCATCTCTCGCCGCTCGAGGGCGATGATCATTCTAGCAAGTCATTATGTGATGGACGAGTCAGGCATGCCTGACCTAGGCTCATGTGCGACTCCGGCCATGCCGGAGCTTGGCGGGCGGCGGGGGGGGGGGGGGGGGGGGGGGAAGGGGGGCTCGCTAGCCTTTCCTCTATCTCCGGCAAGACCAAAGTCACGCGGGAGCTAGATTAGGCTAGTCCGTCGCCTCTCT
Organism: Tetraselmis chui; assembly: GCA_026401115.1. Taxonomy (NCBI): domain Eukaryota; kingdom Viridiplantae; phylum Chlorophyta; class Chlorodendrophyceae; order Chlorodendrales; family Chlorodendraceae; genus Tetraselmis; species Tetraselmis chui. The sequence continues at coordinate 214,607 of JAPMLY010000134.1, forward strand.
TGAACTCCGATCGGCATACCGGTTTGGTGAGAGCAGGCCGTGCATCGTAAAGGTCAAACAACAGTTTCATTTTGCATTTCTTGAGATATGCTTTTATTTTTAGATCTTTTTTATTATAACAAACTACTTCCGTGCTCATCTTGTTCTTCTTGTAACCAATATTACTACTTCTTACGCGGGGGACTGTGGCAATTGCTGCGGTTGCTTACAGTTTTTTACGTCCGAGGAACGTCGGCATACACACATGGGAGAGAGGTACGCCGATAGGTGTACCTTGTTGATGAGTACCCAGCCCAATCGTTCTCATAATTGTACTAGATGAGAGTATTGATGGCCGTTAGACAACAATGGGTTCAATTTGTCGACATTGTTGTAATAATACATTATCATTTTCATACGATTAACGATTACCCCTTTTAATTTCATCATATGTTACTCTTAACAGTAGACATTATTGATTACTCCCTATGAATACATTCCCAAGTGTCGACAATATGCTAGATCGATTGTGTCAACAATATGTTAGAGAGGTAGCATGTCACAATGGTTTCGTTGTTAACAACACGCTTGCTCTATCGCGGCACTTGTTCACTATTGCTCGTATGATTCTTCGATATGGCATACGTACGTCATGGTAACTACTTGGTGGTTTTACTGCCGGTCGGAAGTCTCAATGGAACGGACATCGAATTTGTTATGCAACGTGAACCTCGAACCGGTCAAATTTGGTTTCATCCCGATACCGTGTTGCCTAGCGAAGAGCCCGTTGACGTTGCCGTTCGCGAGCTGCTTGAAGAGACCGGTTTGACCCCGACTGCCGATGATTTGACCTTGTTATGTGGGGAAGATGTTCGCGCCATTACCCGACAGCATGACGCTGAATGTTTATGTGTGCGATGTCTCCGTACCTACACCTTACGTTATCAATCATATGCGCACGCCATTTAATGTCGAGCAATATGTGATTGCTCAGTCGACTGCACGGTTTGATGGTTTTTACATCGTCTTGGCTTCGATTACATGCAATGCACGGCCTAACCTTGACTCATGATGTTATTGTGACGAGTACAATCCTCCAACAGTACATTGCCGGACATTGTACATGTACTAGTTACTAATTTGATACTTACTTTTCCATCGGAAGAACGTACAACGTGGGTACGTCGCTATTGTAATTAAGCTAAGGGTGCTTATGCGTATTATAGCACGATTACCTCCCGGTGTGTATATGTACGCACCGTTAATCTTAGTAGCTAGACGACGCGTGGGTCGAAATTCCCAATGCAGACGAGCCGCGCCGCTAGTCTGTTTGCAACCGTTAGAACGAAAGCCCTAGCACATGGCACGAGGACCACGCAAGAGCGTGCAAGTTAGCTAGGCAAAATCTATTCAAGCCTAGTACAATATAGGGAGGTGGCAAATCCTTTTAACACTTTTATCTTTGATTATAATATATTGTTTATCATTAACATTCAAACATCTTCTCATCTCTCCCTCCTTCGGAACTTCCACCAACAAGAATGTCAAGAGCAAGCATAACATAATAGTTTTGTGTGTGCATTTAGCTCTTAAAAGGCAAATTATCACACTAGTTTCGGAGCTCTTTGGCCGACGTAAGCTGTCGTTGTTGCTTTATTCGTTCGACGTTTATTGATTGATTCGTAATGGCTTCTATTTAGTTTGGTGTATACTTTGAGGTCGTACTGCATGTCGGAGGTTCAAAAGCCCCTAACGTTAAGCTCGTTTTACAATGTGAGCCCCGTACCCGTAAAACTCGGTTTCTTGCCGGTTCAGCTTTGCGTAACGAAGAGCATGTCGACGCTGCCGTCTGCGAATTGTTCGAGAAACATGCCTTACCTTGACCGTCGACGATCTTACCATGTTAAATAACAATCTTGTTCAAATGCAGTTGCTTGAAGGGAGCGTCAGCTCGTTTGCATCTTCTTGGCATTCGTTCCGGTACATAACGTGACAACTAATTAACGAACCCTAGCTAAGGTCGAGCATGTTGTTCGAGGCCAATCGACCATTAATCTTGATGGTACTTACGTCGTTCCAAAATCGATCGACATTGGCGTCTTTCAATTACGCCGTCTAAGACTAGGTTGCTTCCGGCTACTCAACGGCTACTCAACGGGTACTCAACTAGTAAGTTTGAGTTACTTCACTTTGGTTACGTCGCTCAATGGGAGGCTTTTCGAGGCGCTAAAATTTCTGAATAACGTTATGCCCACGATCACACGTCGTTACCGAGGCAGCTCTTTTTCTTCACCCGTTTTTTCTCTTGACTCTTACCATGCGTAGATGTTGATCAAGGGATACAATGATAATCTGCGTGGAGAGACACCGACTGTCTTACGCATGAGAGTTCTTGCCCCTACAACCATACCTATTGGTTTGAGCGTAATTCTTACTGAGACGCAGCGCAAAGCTCCATTTAGCGCCCCCTACCAATCAAGCCAAGACGCACACATGCTTGAGAATTGGCTGGAGATGCAACCTCAGCCCTTCGGATTAATGCCGACTCGTACAACGTTGTTGTGTGGGTTGCGTATCAGTTTTCTCGACTAGTGGACATTTGGTGGCTTAACCGTAAGCATAACGCTTCCATTCAAGGCGCTTACGACTCTCTAGTCATCTAGTGGCTGAGATTCGTAAGACGTCCCTGCTACCTAACATCCGGGATGACGCAATTAACGCCTTGCTTGGACTTACGCAAGGATCCTTGAGTTACGCCAACTACGCCCAGCTGTTCAACGACTTTTACGAAGGTACCGACAACCTCTTACGGATGACCTTCGTTGCATTCGGTTTATCAATCGACTGGCTAATTTTCAGCTCATGACTCATGCCAAGTCTCGTCGTTGTTAACAGAAGGGTTACAACATGCCCTTGGTGGAGATGCAAAATTTCCAAAATGACCTCGTGATTGATTCTCCACATTTGGGTCGTGCTAGGCCCACACCAACCCCATCTAATAACCATGTAGGAGGATGACAACCTAACATGCTGAAGCGACCTAACGACGATCCAATGGTCGAGGCATCTAAGTGATGGCGACAAGGCGCAGAGAAAGGGTTTGGTCGAGGTCATGGTCGCGGAGGTGGACGTGGAGGCCGTGGCCGATCTTCTCCAAGCACTCGCCGAATTGACTCCAACACCATCGTTGGAGCTTTAACCCCTCAAGAGCGCAAGCGACACCGGGAGGAGGGACTTTGCTTCATGTGCCACAAGAAGGGACACCATGTCTTCCAATGCCCGGAGCGGAAAGGCAGGGAAGCGGTCGGCACACCAACTAAGCCGAAAGGATGGTGGCGTGGCTACTCATCGGACGAACTGGAGTCTTTGGCTACATATGCTTATCGTCCTTAGACATTGTTAGCAACAAAGGCGATCGAGTCACACTCAACACCTTTGTCGACTACACTTGTGACATTTGCTAAACTAGTAGCGTATCGTCGTCGTCAAAGAAAGCATAGAAACAATCGTAAACTTGTAACAACGAGAGGTTCAATTGATTGGGAAATGGTTGACTTTGTCTTCGATCCTCCGCACGCACGATTTGACTTCACGTTGGAAGGTTGTGCTGATGACGAGGGTCTTAACTTGCACGGCGATTTGCATCACCGTTCGCCGAGTGTTTTGTCTAGGAGAGAGACTTAAGTGGGGAACGAGTATTCGTAAATCCACCTTGGGAGTTTGGTTTAACATATCGGTCATCATTTCGAGAGTTGTAGGCGCACATCTCCGACATACACGATGGCGGTGTTTGTTCTTCCTAAATGAGCTAAGTTCAACGAGCTCACTCGACACTAGAAACTCTACCAAGAATTCCCAGCGAGGACACAAATGTTTACTCGCATGTCGTTGGACGATCCGACCCACCAGGAGGTGGTTGCCCCAGCTCCATGGCATGCTCAGTTGTGGTTAATCCATCCTTGACTACACTTCCCGATGAACCCACCTCGGTACTTGTACCACCAGACGACCTAGTTGAGTCCATCGCTACGCTAAGACATTTTCCCCCGGAAGCTACTTCCATGTTAACGGACCTCACCGAAGCTCGCCCGCTGATTCGAACCGAGTTGAGCGTGAAAACTCCTCATGGCGGACAACTAATTTCTGGATTAGTCGACTGCGTTGCGGCTCTTGACTTCGTGTCCGAAAACTTCGTAAGATGCTTTTCTCTCGGGACTCGTAAGTATAAGACCAAGACTCACGTTCGACTTGCCAGTTGTTAACGTGTGACGCATTAGACAGTCTATGACATCACCTTCAACATCGCTCATCATGAGTTCCAACAGATTTTTCACGTGTTACGTGATTTACGCGTTGCTGATTTGGTACTCGAATTACCATGGCAAGAAGACGAACAAGCATCTTAAGAGTTCGGCATGACGCGTGTTTTCACCGTGATGGACGGAACATCAGTGGAGACTAAGATCGAGGATCGACGTCTCGAGTGTCTACTAATGTCCTCTATCAAGATTCAAAAGCTCATGCGCAAGACGCGCCGCAGCAAGGGACGTAACACTGAATTTTACTTTATCCACGTCTCAGCAGCAGCGGAACAAACGGCAGAATTTCACACTTGAGAGGAGCTAACCGCAGAGCAACGTGAGAACTCCCGGTCGTTAATTTGCGATGACTTTCCGGAGTTGCTGAGATGCAACCTCATTAGGAACCTTCGACAGCCTCGCACTTCGCTCGAGGAGACAAGGTGACATTTGTCACAAGGAGTCTCTTCTTACGTGGACAACCTAACACGAAGCTGCGTGATCGACATCTTGGACCTTTTACACTCGATGAGTAGATGATTGGGAAATATTGTTATATACTACAATACCCGGTACGCCTCTTGCCAGCGCCAATACGCATACACCCGGTGTTTCACGTCAACACTTTAAGGCTCTACTCTACGGTATCTCTTCGACCTCATGTCCCGGTGATTGTTCCAAGGGGAGACGACAAAAAGTTCAACGTGTCTCACATCGTGCATCAAGTCGTTACTTGGACGACGAGGGACATGTTTGCTCTTCATGACGCACTTTTGAGATGACGACATTACACATGTATGGCATCGTCTTAACGAAATACATCGTACACCGGCGTTACATGATTTCATGGAGACGCCTCAATAGCACGCATTTGCCAAGACTCAGGCGTAAGTCGACTTCATGCACGCACACCCAACGCGGTTTCCCAAGTCCCAGTAACTGCTTCAATAAAGGGGCCTAGACCACGGAACAATTTCACGATTGGCCTCATTCATCTCTCAAGCGGGGAGGGTACGAGTACAATCCTGCAAAAATGCATTGCCGGATATTGTACATGCAGTCGTTAGTAATTTCATCTGTAGTTTTCCATCGGAAGGACGTGCAACGTGGGTACGTCGCTACTACAATATGGCAAGGGTATGGATGAGTACTGTAGTGCAAGTATCTCCCGGTGCGTACATGTACGCATTGTTAATCTAACTAGCTAGACGACGCGTTGGTCTGATTTCCCGGGACGCACGAAGGGCTAAGCTGATTTCCCGAGAAAGACAAGCCACATCGCTAGTCTGTTCAAACCGTTGCGAGAACCCTAGCACCCGGCATTCCTTTGTTTATTTACAATCTATTGTGAAACACCAAACATGCACGCATCTTTCCAATCTCCCTTCCATCTGCACTTCCACCTGCAACATGAGCGACAAGCAAGAACACATAACATATTTTTCCTACAGCTACCTCTTTGAAGGCTACCTGACACATTTGCATGCTACCATAGGCTGAATGGATGGTTGGAACTAAATGACTGAGCGTTTGATTTGGTCATCACTACCGTGTTAGATATATTGCTTAACGATACCACCACACTTCTTTACAACAGGTTGGACAAGCAAGAAGCTATACATAATAAGCCATTTAAGAGCGCGTGCCCCTCTCTCCACGTTAAGCACGACGACACATAACAACCATGAAACGGTAGACGACCCGGGAGGCAAGCATTCAGACGTCATTCCCTATGTTTATTTGCGAGCATAACGCTAGCATTATCGGACGAGTTTGTCGACTTCATCCCAAAGATTCCTTAAAACCTACTATAAAACTACACACGCCGTGTTGAGCACCACATACGGACATTGCGCAAACGCTCATACTAAGCACGATATTGCTAAGTGGGCCACACATACAACGTTGTTCTGGGGGGCTTTCTGGAGGGGGCGTTCATGCCTTGATACCGCGATAAATGATGCACGAGGTCCATTGGCTCGCATGCGTGTGCATGGAGTTTAAAGGTCACGCCAATGGCACGGATGAAATATTTGGAATAAAAGCGAATAAAAGCCCGCATGTTGCACATTTTGATAAGCATTGCACTCTCTAAATGGGCGAGGGTGATCGGCATTGGGGGGCGAGGTCGAACTTGGGCGTCTGGGACAACGCACCATGTTGACGGTAGTCGGGTGGTAGTTGGAATGCTAGGGGCATATACTTGTGCCGTCACACCCGCCCTACGCGTGGCACATGCCGGGAATTGGCATGGGGTGTAGCACGTTAGATTGTGAGGCATGTGATACTTTTGTAGACAAGTTATTCGAAAGGCGACATACTTTGAGCAAAAGTTGCGCCCGCCGGCGGCGCAACGATTGCGGCCCCGCTGGAGGGGGTGCACTCGCATGCCCGTCGGCACTAATCTCCACTTCTTAGTGGTGGACTTAGGTGTACCATGTAGCCTTTGCGGTCGTGGCACGCTAGGCGGCTAGGGGGCGAAGCCCGATGACCCGGCAACTACGGTCAGAGGGATCAACAACTCTCGGGAAGGCCTTGGACGAAGGACTTGTCAGAATAATAATTGTACTCCCCAACGCCAAGATCTCCCCCTCGGCCCCTCGGTCCGTCTCATATTATTTTTCAAGAGTGATCCGTCTCATATTGTTGTAAGTAGTACCTACTGGTTCTTAGTTACATACATTTGCGAACTATCAACCATTTCAAATGTATTTAACGCATGTTATGACAAGACACAAATGTACCGTAGACATTGGTCTAGTGAGTCGATATAGATATATCGCTAGGCTAGAACACTTGACTTCTTATGTCTCCACAAATGGCCCCCTTGTGGGGCCGGCACGACTCTACGTGTAACTATTCATTTCCATCTCCTAAGAGTTACGGGCCCCCGCCTCACGCCACTCACACGCTACAAATTTCTTCGGCGAGCCGCAATCTACGACACTCCCACGGAAGGCAACGCCCTTACAACTAGTTTTAAAAATGCACTTAATCCATTTACCGGATTGAACGTCCGCTTCACACCCCGATAAGCACCACGCAAGCCAGTTGCTCGAGGACGTCAGTCAACCAACCACACGAAGCGCACTCGCTTTGTGTGGATATGGTATATATACATAGATTAGATTGTTGTAAGTAATTCCTAATGCAGATTAGTTACAGAGAGCTAATGTATGCTCTGATAGAAGTCCTTATATACATGACATCATCTAGAGTGTCTGAGCGCGATATCACGAACTAGCGTACAGACAGCTGACAGCTGACAGCTGAAACACACACTCTTGTCTCGACACCAGCCGCCACCCAAGGCTGGTCGTGTAGCGTATTGAAATTTTGAAATTAAATTACTCCAATACCAGTAAAAACCGGCTGGAGTCTCTGGGCCCCCCCTTTTGCTATGCTCAACCTGTAGTTGGACTTCTAAGCGTGGGGATAGACCGTGAACCACTAATCCCAACCTCTCCAATGGCAGTAACGATACCGTCTAAAACATACCCGTATCCAGGTATTTATAATTTTCTGATCTATACGTATTTTTTTTTGGATACAGTATGAAAAATAAAATGTCGCTAGTCTCCACGTTACGCGGCCTGCTCCAGCCGCTGCGGGGTCGCTGATCAGCAAGGCTGTCCAGCTGGAGATGGTCGAGGCGAACCTGCCTGACCTCGGCTCCCGTGCGACTCCGGTCGTGCCGGAGCTTGGGGGGAAAGGCAGGTGAAAAACCCCCCTCGCATAGGTCGTCGTCGGTCCCGCTCCGATCCGTGCTCCACCCCGCCCGAGGTATTAGCCGCTCCTCTCGACGCAGCTCTCCACCTAGCCGAGTCTTCTCTCCTCCTTCGGGGGCTGAGAAGAGAGAATAACTAGGCTGCAGACGGTGTCCGGCTGGCTCTCCTGCCCCCGAGCCAGATTTTCTCCTGTCCCCTGTCCTTTTCCCGTATGTTTCCAACACCTATCTGATCGCGCTGTGGCCGTCCGTACCCTCCCCCGGTGGTTTACGTTGTTAGGGGGTCGCCTTTACGAGCGGTGTGCCGTTACGATAACCCTAGACACACTGCCTGAGGCAGCCTATCGATAACCGGGTACCGACTAGGGAAGGGGTTGGAAGAACACAGGGATCGAGTCGCCGGTCCTCAACAGATGGTGGGTACGGGAATTTTTCCAAAAACCCCCCGTACCGGGCTTTTCCGGCGGCGGGCGATCCTAAGGACCGCCGCCGCCAGACCGTGCCGCTCCTCCGGCTGCGACCAGCCTCCGTCCTGCGTAGCATCAGGCCTCGCCCCCAGGGGAGACTTAAGACTCTCGCAGGGCTGGCGACTGCTAGCGAGCGCTGTCCCAAGCGCTGCTTCCCAGCTGTCCGCCGCCAGCTCCAACACCCTCGTCCCTCCGCTGATCCGTCCGTACCCCTTTTCGCCAAAAAATATTTCGCAAACGCCGCCCCCGCCCCATCGTCGGGAGAGTATCTGCGAGTATTTAGTCGCGAGAAAGACATATCGGACAGGCCGAGCGGGAGATCCCTGTGTCGGTGTACGGATATTATGTTTTCCAAAACCTCCGTACATGGCTTCCCGACAGCTGCTGATCCCGCGGATCGCAGCTGCCGGTACCTCGTTCGGCCCCCTACCGTGCCAGGCCTGGCACGGCTATGGGGTTACCAGCGCCCACCGCGTGGAGGTAGAGGTAGGTGCCGACGGGCCTGCGAGCGCACCCCCCTCCGGGGCCACCGCCACTGCGCCGCCGGCGGGCGCCCGTGTAGCGTACCTGTAACTAGCACACCGCACGTTACAATATCTTCCTTATCGAACCGTGCATACCACGTTCAACAGGTTATGGAGCCCTCCACCTGAAGGTTACGCGAGACAACAGTGCCTTTCGGCGTGCAACTTGGAAACTCGCCCGAAGGCAAAGCCATTTTTTTTTTGAATAATCATATTTTCCTCTGTACATTTATTTCCACCTTTTCATATTCTGTTCTCCAGAACAGTCCCACTACCACCTACTCTACTCTACGCCACGACGACCTAGCCACCCGCACAAGCGCACTCGCTTGTGCGGACAGGGTGCATACAGGTCCAAGCTGGAGTGGGGAAGGGGGGAGCATTGTGAGGGTGAACACTCATACACAGGGTGCACGACAGCATCAGCCGTACCGTAGAGCAGCGGACAACACCTGCCTGTTCTTGCCTCGGCTGTCACTGTGCCCCACATTGGGTGGAGGATACGAAAAAGGTGCATTGAGACACCCCGGGGCTACAGGCCGACGGGTCGGCGGGCATCAGGCCGTCTCTTTGTATACCGTCGTTAGGCACAGTTACCGCTAGTGGATTTTTCCACTGTCCGGTTGGGTACTCGACCCCTCTTACGATGGCGCCAAAATCAAAGCCGGCACCTACTGCATCGGCCGCCGACTCGGCTGCCGACTCCGGTACGTGCGACACTCCGTTGGCCGACTCAGCCGGCGACAACATTCGATTGGTGATGGAACAGCTGCAGCTGCTCCACGCCAGAACGGACGACCATGACCGGACGCAATCGGAGCTTCTCCGTCGGGACGCACTGCGCGATCACCCGGCACCTATCGACACGGCGCCGCCCCAACCTGTTGCCAACCAGTACCGGCCTGCTAGCGATCCCGTGCCTGCTCCGGTACTCGAGTATCCTCTCCACAGCAGCGCCAGTCGCAGGCCCACGATCGACCCGGAGTTCGTTGCAATGACAACAAACTGGGCCACCAACTTCGACGGTGACTCTTTTTCCCGGTCTTTTCGCATGGACGCCCCGCTTATGCCGAGGACGGGTGAATTCAAAACCTGGAAGCGCGACTTTCTGTCGTTCCTTTCAATTAAGGGGGCTGCGCTGATCCCTCAACTGGCTCTTTCCTCCTCTGGCGTGCCTCTGAATCCAGTCGCTCAGCGGTTCGCGCACGCGATGCTCGTTCAGTGCTGCCGACAGAACAAACCAGCTGCACAAGCCATCGCGGGGGTCCCCGCGGGACGACTCGACTGCGGGACAGCCGCCTGGGAAGTGTTGTGCGCGAGACTGGACGCGCAGTCCATTTCACGCACGCTGTCGCTCCTGGACCGCATGATGGTTCGTCAGGCCTCTGGTCAATCAGTCTCTGCATACGTCCACGCTGTGAAGCAGTGCTTCGATGAGCTGAACGAGTGTCTGCAGCTGAAAGATGGTTATGCAGCCATTCACCCCCACATCCTCGCTCTGGTCATGATTCGCGGTCTCTCAAACGTTGGGCAGTATGGCCAAGCCAAACAGTGTGTGATTAATGCTTTCGACACCGACTTCATTCTGTCGGCCGACAGAGTGATGGGGAGCATTATCCACCAGGCTCAAAATCTTGACGCAGATGTCTCCAACAAGGCCGACACTGCTGATTCCGGGACTGCGGTCAATGCCTTCCTTGCGGATCGTAAACGGCAGGGTGGCCGTGGCAGTGGGGGATGGCCCGCGGACAAAAAGAAGTCCAAGTTCGCAATGAAGTGCGGGGCCTGCGGAGACCCAAACCATGTCTGGTCGACCTGCAAAGCGCCGGATGCTGATGTTCTCCGCTGGACACTAGCCAAGCGCAAGCAGATTGCCGAAAGATACGCCGACCAGCCTCCTCCCACTGCACACCTCAGCGACCTTCCTGCTGCCGAAGCGTCTGAGGGACATGCTCCTGCTGAGGACGCACTGGAATACGACATGCAAGACGAATATGACGACACTGAGGTCAGTACATCCTTTGCCTCTGTTGCTTTCACGTCCGCTACATCTCGTGTTGCAGACCTGTCTGATTACTGGGTAGTTGACTCTGCCTGCTCCGTTAACTTGACGTCATTTCGGTCGGATTTTTCGGAATTTCATCCTTCTTCCCGCCGCAGCACAGTCGGTGGCGTCGGTGTCACGGTCCAGGGCAGTGGAAAAGTCCGCATCCCCATTTGCCTGACTTCCGGTAGAACAGTCTTTCGGCTCGCTCATGCCCTGTACACCCTTGACTTGTCCTCTCGGTCAGCGCAACGTATCAGTCGTCTCTTGAGTGTCAGCTGGATGCAGCAACACTCAGGGTGTGCGTTTTCTTTCCCCACAGACACTGACTCTGGCATTGTGCGTGTGACCACAGGAATGGGGATGCTAATCCCGTCGGGGAACGGACTGTACCTCCTCCCGAGGTCGCATGCCTGTGCGGGGATGTCATCGCCCACCGTAGACAGTCGTAGCCAGAAATCTGTCGCACTTGCTGCTGAGTGCGACGCTGCTTTGTGGCACAGTAGAATGGGGCACCTGAACATGCAGAGCGTGCAAGCTCAGCATTCTCATAACACGGTGTCTGTACCTGTTATGCCTAGTTCTGTAAAAGATCTCACCTGTGAGTCTTGCAATCTGAACAAAGCCACGTCTGCGCCCAAAAATCGCAAAGCATCTCAGAAACCAGCCGCCCCACTTCAACACATGTCGTGTGATCTGTGGGGTCCTGTCAGTGTCCCCTCCCCTTACGGCTTGAGGTATTGCCTGCTGGTCATCGACCATCACACTAACTTCATGTGGGTGAGGTTTCTGAGGTCTAAGGATGAGACGTGCGCGAAACTGGAGACCATCCTCCTAGACGCGCGGCATACTCATGCCCGTTATCACTCACACCTCCACGCATTTGCACCGTTTCTGAAATTTGACTCAGACTCGGTTTTCGAGGCCGCGAACACGCAACTCATGTGCGCGAGATTGGGTTTCAGCACTCAATTCTCGGCGCCCTATGCACATCACATGCTTGGGAAAGCAGAACGCCCGTGGCGCACCCTGCGTGACTGCGCGTCCTCAATGCTTCACGCCATGTCTGTGCCTAACAGCATGTGGTCCTGCGCGATCAGCACAGTGGTCCACCTCCGTAACCGCACCTACAGTCGGGCTGTTGGCCCTTCTGGGGGGGTCCCTGTCACCATTCTTACAGGCGCAGTCCCGGACGCGTCAGTATTTCGCGTGTTCGGGTGTGCGGCATTTGCCAAGGTACCTGATAACCTCAGACGGAAACTCGGCCTGAAAGCGTTCCGAGGTGTGATGGTGGGGTACTCTCACAACTCACCAGGGTATCGTATCTACAACCCCGCGACCAGGCGCATCACCACGTCTGTTCATGTCAAGTTTGAAGAGAACGTGCCCGGGTTTGGGACATCCCACCCTGTCGCCTCGTCGATTGATGTGTGTGCGGACGCAGAGGCTCTCCATGTTTCCCCTGAAAGTCACCCACTCCCGTGAACACGACTTGTCCGACCACATGGACGACATTTTTCCACTCCCTGACTTCTCCATGATTGTAGCTCTGCCACGTCATAGGTGCTCTGAAGGACCTGTGAGTGACGTCGCCATGGTGTCCGCGCGCGTCTGTGTTGAACCCACATCCTACAAGGACGCCTTGGTTAGTCCACAGTCCGCGGAATGGAAGACGGCCATGCAGGTGGAATTCAACTCTCTAACGTCCAACCAGACGTGGGACCTCGTTCCCCTGCCCGCTGGACGCCGCGTGGTCAACAGCATGTGGGTCTACAAGGCTGAAACAGACGCATCTGGTGCTGTCTCTCGATACAAGGCGCGGTTTGTCGCAAAAGGCTGCAGCCAGCGCGAGGGGATTGATTACACGGAGACTTTCTCACCCGTCATTCGCCTAGCTAGCCTCCGCGTCTTCTTCAGTATTGCCGCTGTTCGTGACCTCGAGCTGGGCGGTCTCGACATCGACACGGCGTTTTTGTACGCACCCATCAAGGAGGATGTCTACATCAGACAGCCCCTGGGGTTCGATGACGGTACCACCAATGTCTGTCACCTCCGCCGGTGCCTGTACGGCTTGAAGCAGTCCCCCAAGGAGTTTAACGAGCTGCTTCGCGACTGGCTCGTCTCTCAAGGCTGGCGCCAGCTGATCTCTGACCCGTGCATCTACATCTTTGAGGCAGACGGCGTCTTCGCCATGATTGCCCTCTACGTGGATGACATTCCTGTGGCGTGCAACAACACCGCCTGGCGGGTGGCCTTCACCGCGCTGGTGCGATCCCGATTTGACATCAAGGATCAGGGTGACCTGTCCGACATCATCGGCATGCACATCACCAGGGACAGAACAGCGCGCACCATCAGCCTCGATCAAGGCAAATACGTGCGCGAGCTGCTTGAAAAACATGACATGGTGGACTGCAAACCCTCGTGTCTCTTGATGGACCCCGGTTTTTTGGATGCACTCTCCAAGCAGACGGTTGTACCCCTCGCAGGCGCGGACCGGGACGTTTACCCGAGCCTGCTCGGCAGTCTGCAGTACGCCGCTGTATGCACTCGCCCGGACATTTCGACCGCGCTCAACATTCAGGGCTCTGCGCAAGCGAACCCCACAGTGGCCCACATGCACGCACTTAAGAAAGTGCTGCGCTATCTTAAAGGGTCTCCAGCCCCGAGCCTGACGTTGGGGGGGGGTGAGGACAACACTCTCCAACTTACAGGCTTTGCTGATGCAGACTGGGGCAATGACAATGTGACACGCCGGTCACGATCGGGATTTGTATTTACACTGGGCAGAGGTGCAGTCAGCTACAAGTCTAGAAAGCAGTCCTGCGTCGCACAGTCAACATGCGAGGCTGAGTACTACTCAACAGCGGACGCGACTAAGGAGGCCATCCATATTCGACAGATGTTGTCGGAGATCTTCAGTCGACCTGTCAGCGGGACGACCATATTCTGGGAAGACAACCAGAGCTGCATCGCCTATTCGCAGAATGCACTAGTGAGCGAGAAGACCAAGCACATCGACCTGAAGTATCACTTCGTGAAGGACCACGTACAGCTGGGGACCGTCAAACTACGTTACCTACCCACTGGTGACATGGTCGCCGACATGCTGACCAAGCCACTACCTGGACATGCACTCGTGAAACACAGGAGCGCCATTATGGGGACATCCGGACCCATGCAGCGACACACTTTGTAGAGGGAATTCTGTAATCACTTCCATCTGGTCACAAGACACACCTTAGCTATCTTGAGGGGGAGTGTTGTAAGTAATTCCTAATGCAGATTAGTTACAGAGAGCTAATATATGCTCTGATAGAAGTCCTTATATACAGGACATCATCTAGAGTGTCTGAGCGCGATATCACGAACTAGCGTACAAACAGCTGACAGCTGACAGCTGAAACACACACTCTTGTCTCGACACCAGCCGCCACCCAAGGCTGGTCGTGTAGCGTACCTGTAACCAGCACACCGCACGTTACAATATCTTCCTTATCGAACCGTGCATACCACGTTCAACATAGATGCCTAAAAACTATAGCGTTGTTGTGAATAAGAAAACTGAATGGTCTCACTCGCATGTGGGCAAGTTGTTGGCCTCTTGGCGCCGCAAGGTCTATATTGCCGTCCATGTCGCTTACGCGGACAACGTCTTGTGGGAAATATTTGCCGCCGCGCATGGTGTGGAGGCCGCTTCTTCCCCGGCTAGGATGTTTTCTCATGCCACGGCGTTCTTCACCCGCGCCATGGGCCGCAAGCGTCTCCGCGTTTCCTCGCGCCGCGCGTGAAGCGCCGCTAGGCGCCTCCACGTGTTCTGTTTTCAACGTCAAGTGGGACTTTCTCGTGTTATCAAGGGTTCCTCTGCCAGTTCCGGTGCACAAGTAGTGCTTCACCTTGCCGTGTCTTAGATTCCGTTACCCTTTCGTCACTCTTGCGCTGTTGGTTCCCCCGCTATTTCCATGTCCTCTTGTCGACAATGCTTTTTGTAATTATTGAATGGTCTCACTAAAGAATGCCTGGTCGCGCCATTTTATTTTTTGTTTACTATAGGTACGGGTGCTGCCTATGTAGCGGCGATACTATTTATTTTTACATTGTGTTTACCCTAGGGCACGTTTTGCCAAAGATGTCAGCTTGCTTACAATTTGGCCAAAAGACACCCACAGACAGGGTCTGGGGGTCAATTAGCACAGGATTATAGGGATGGGTGGGTGGGTTCGCGCGAAGCCTAGATTGGCTGAGCGCGAAAGCAGAGAGTGCCTAGGCTCGTGGCTAGCTACGGCTTATAAGGCACGGGCTAGCTAGAGCTGACCGTTGGGGAAGTCGTTGGTCGTTGGCTGCGTCTAACTGCTTGGGCAAGGTGGTTGCCCTGCAGGTGAGACGCGCCGATATTAACGGTAACAGTAACCGCTAGAGTTACTGTCCCGTACACATGATATTGGATATGCAAACCTCTAGATTCAAATCAATCTGACCATTTACCCTAGGGCACGTTTTGCCAGTAACTTAAAGCCAAAGGCTTGCACAGCCAGAATTAGTGTTGCGGGGGGGACGGAGTGAGCCAGCCGAAGAACCGCCAAGCAGCAGGTGTTGGGGTCATGGTTGGGTCAATATATTTGCCTTCAGTCACAGAGCTGTTCTTGGCCCAGCCACCCATAAATTTGATTACGGGGAGGGGCGCGCCGATGCAGCTGGCAGCGGACGCCGCGCCTTTCCGTAGGCTGTGCGACGTCCATTTAAAGCCGGCGGGCGCTGACGAGTTGACTGTGAGGAGGGCGAGGGAGAGCCAGGTGGAGATGGTGGACGCGGCACCCCAATCGGCGGAGGGCTCTGAAGGTGAGAAACTCCAGAAGGCGAGCGGGGGTGGCGTGCTGTAGAATTTGGTGCAGAATATAGCGCGTTGTTTCGTGTAGTAGGTGATCAGGTTCGCCAAGACGGGGTTAGCGGCTACAGGTACCGCGATGACCAGTTTATCGCTGGCGTCGCGGCGCTGGTCCCCCTTAGACTTCCGCACGTAGAGGCAGATTTGCTGCGAAGGTTCGTCGACCACCAGGTCGCCGGTCTGGCAGCGGGCGCCGGTTTCGGCGCGGCAGAAAAACGTGTAATTGACACACACCGCTAAACATGCCCTGAAGCGTTGCATCTGGGGTAAGGCAGCCGGGGTCCACGCGAAAGTCTCGTGAAGGGTGTTGGCGTAGTGCAGGATGTCCAGGGCGACTTGTGCGGGTAGCGGGAGGCGAGCGGTGGTAGGTACCAGGCGGTGCTGTAGCATTTCGAAGCCGCGGCGGGCGTCCGCCAAGAGTTCGCCCACGGCGACAGGTTGGCGCCGGTGGTCACGGAAAAACTTGTTTATGGCGGAGAAGTAGGGTTGCAGCGAGCTCGCAGCGACCGTTCCGCGTAGGGCCAGCCAGGCCGTGTAACGGACCATTGTGGCGGGTGTGGCCTGTAGCGGGGCGATGTTTTCTTCTGCACAAAAAATAAAAAATTGTCTGATTGCGCTCTGGTAGCTTGTGTACGTCGAGGGCGCTAGCGAGTTGCTGAGTAGGGCAACCGCCGTAACCCCGAGTCTGTCTGATCCTAGGAGGTCTTGGAAAGTTTCAGCTAAATCGGTGGACCAGGGCGACTGTGCTGCTTCACGGCGTAAGCCGTAGCGCGGCGGTCCTGTACGCAGAGGGGGAACGTGTTGTACAGGCGCTTTTAATCGGTCCGGGCGTATCGCTCGGCCAATTGCACCGCGTCGAGTGTAGAGCCAAGAGGGGGTGTTAGCCGAAAGGCCACGATGCTCCACGCGGGTGGCCCGACCCCTTCGTGCTTGCCCAGCCTGCCTGGAAAGAAGAGGTCGCGGGACGCTGGGAAGTGCACGGTCTCGGTGGCCAAGCGTGCGAACGCGTGGTACCACGTCTTGTTTCGCCAGTAGGGGGCGACAACGGTTGCCGCTGCTTGAGCTTGTTCGAGTTTTGCTGCCAGCGCCGGTAGGGCAGACCAAGGGGGGTTGCAGTAGTTGTTCTCGCACTTCCAAGCCGCGTCGGTGAGGTGTAGGCAGTCGATGTTTTCGCACACGGGGTCGCGCCAGCGAGCATTGAAGCGTGGTAGCTGCGTGTTGAGCATCGAGGCGAAACGGTCGATAGTGTGGGGCCCCCACTGGCGTTGAAGGTAGGCGAAAACGCGAGGGTTGAGCTGCCAGTCTTCGTGGTCCAACTCCCGGCTTAGCGCGTCGGCCCATATGTTGGCCGCCGAGCGGATGTAGCGCGGCCGGATGTTGATGTCGTTGCTGTCGAGGAGGTACCATAGGCGACGGAGTTCGGCCATCATGGCGGGCGAGCGCGAGGTGAGCTTGGTGAGGGCGGCGACCACTGCTGTGTTGTCCTCGTGTAGGAGGACTTGTCGGCCTCGGAGTTGGGGTAGAAAAGATTCCACCGCGTGTCGCACCGCACGAAGTTCCTTCCACGTAATGTGTTGTTGGCGGTCGGTAGCGCTCCAAAAGCCCCGGGCTTGATAGTTGGAGTCCTCGTTGAGAACGGCCCCCCAACCGTAGTCGCTCGAGTCGGCGTGGAGGTAGGCGGTCTCGATAGGCTTGTAGATGGACCGCCCGTTGTGTTGAGTGGGGACTGTGCGCCACCACTCGAGGTCTCGGCGGAGCTGGTGGGTGAGGCGGACGCGTCCGCCCCACCCAACCCGTGTGGATAACACGTTGTGGAGCTCGCGCAAAAAGAAGCGTGCGGGGGCGATGGCGAGGTAGAGGAACTGCGCCTTTCCGGCGAAAGCCGCAAGTTGGCGAGTAGGTAGCCACCGGGCGTTTGACGCAGCTCGGCCGAGGAGGGATGAGGCCTGTTGCGCGAGTTGCTGGAGCTTTGCGGGGGGGGCGCGAAACATGCCGTGATGGAGGTCCACCGTTAAGCCTAAATGGTCGCCCACTTGGGTAGGTGTCCAAACGCCCTTCTTGGGGTTGCGTTCGAGACCGAGGCTGTCGAGTAGGGGGGTGTAGTACCCGTCGGCAAGGTCGAGGGAGACGAAGTAGTCGCCCGGCCGCGAGAGGTGACGTAGGTGCTTGAGCGTCTCGCACGTCATGGTGAAGGTCGAGCAATAACGGTTGAGTTCTCGAAGGTCGATAATCAAACGCCATTGGTTGCACCCGGGTTTTGGAACTAAAAACATCCGGGAAACGTAGCGAGGGTTGTCCGCCCGCTCCCAAGCTCCGCAAGCCTCGAAGCGGGGGAGCTCCGAGTTTAGAAACTCGAGTTGGGCCGGCGTCGCGTCGAGCATAGAGATGCCGTGGTTGAAGGGCTTGGGGCGTAAACCTTGCTTGAACTTTACGCGAACGCCATGGCGGATCCAGTTTAGGACTTGGCCGCTCGCTCCGATGCGCTCCCACTCCCGCCATCTTCGACGCACGCGGTGGCGCATGAAGGAAGACGTCGGGGAGCAGGAATCGGAGCGGCGGGCCACACCGTCATTTCTTGCTCGAGGTTTTAGCCGGGTCGGTCGGCTTGGGGGCGGGGGCGGCGCGTGCTGCGGCTGCTGCTGCTGCAGCGGCCTTGCGTTTGTCGGCGGCGGCTTTGCGGGCTCGCGCATCGGGGCCGGGAGGCTTGTCCGGTGTGACTTTCGCGAAGGCAGCTCCGGCGGCGGCCTTGCTGGCGGCGTGTAGGCTGACTTCCAGCGTGCGGTCGACGAACGCTTGGCGAAGCGCGTCCAATGTGCCGGAGACCGCGGCAGGGCGCGGTCGGCAGAAGCGCTCGTGGGCCAGTTCGGCAAAGACGCGGTCCGCATCTGTGCTCGTTTGTCCGCCCTTGGTGAGGCGGAGGAAGCCCAATCTAGTACGGGCGGCCTCCTCCGTCGCCATGTGGGTGCGATGACCCGCTCGGATGAGGGTAATCGCTGCCGCCTGCTCTGGCGGTAGAGGTGCGCCGTGCGACAGCGTGTCCAGAGCCTCGCCAATTGCCGCGTTGGCGCAACTGTCGAAGAAGGCATAGCACCCGATGTGTAGGTACTCGTCGTAGGCTGCCTGGGTGCGTTTGTCGCTTAGTGAGCGGGCGGTGTCGTCCGTGAGTGTCCACAGACGTGGCTCGTCGACGTCGCGAGGGGGACGTTCGAGGCCGGCAGGGATGACTTCGCCGTAGTAGGTGAAGTCGACGAATTCGGCCGCAGAGGGGTCGGGTTCGTCGTCAAGCAGGTCGATAGGTGGCTCAGGGGCCTCCTTACCACCCTCCGTCGCTGTGGTCGCGTCGGTGGGAATGGACTGCTGTTGATCCGTAGTAGCAGGTGGGGCTGTCGGCTGTCGAAGCTGAGCGAGCAAGGCAGCGTTAGCCGCCAAAAACTGCTCAGTAATGCGTTGTTCCGATGCCAAAACCGCCGTACGAATCTGTTCGGCTGTGCGTTGTTCGAGTGTGGGAGCGTGAGGGTCGGCCGCTGCGGCGGATGTAGACTGCTCAGGCTGCATAGTGGGGAACTGCGTAGCTGAACGAGGGGAAGTGTCGCGTGACGCTCGAGTGCGCATGGGACGAGAGGTAAAACTGACACCCTGCTCGACTACTAGAGTCGAGACTGCATTCGCGCGAAGCCTAGATTGGCTGAGCGCGAAAGCAGAGAGTGCCTAGGCTCGTGGCTAGCTACGGCTTATAAGGCACGGGCTAGCTAGAGCTGACCGTTGGGGAAGTCGTTGGTCGTTGGCTGCGTCTAACTGCTTGGGCAAGGTGGTTGCCCTGCAGGTGAGACGCGCCGATATTAACGGTAACAGTAACCGCTAGAGTTACTGTCCCGTACACATGATATTGGATATGCAAACCTCTAGATTCAAATCAATCTGACCAATATCGACGATAGATATATACCCGTGCGGATGATTCAGGAGTGACGTGCGAATTAATTTGAAATAGCCCCCCCGCCCGGTACCAAGGGGATGACGAGTTCACCGCCTGGTACGATGATCAATTAAGGTACTAGAAAACTCAATGGTCACTGCAGGTCCGCAGTAAGCCCAGATTTTTTTTCGCGGCGCAGAATTTGGGTGGTTGTCGTCCAGCGTGGCTCCTGCGCCGTCCGTTGCCGCGGAGGGAAAGCGTCCTGGGCCACAACCTGCGTGGTGTGGTTGCATACTATCGGGGCTCAGGGCAAGAGCAGCCCTTTCAACCTTCGCTGCTGTATCCTGTAGCAGGAATTCCAAGTGCGCAAGTGTTCGTTTCAGCTCTAGTCTGTGTGAAGCCGGAGGCGACAGGCTGCATCTCCACACAGCGACAGCAACGCTTTATTAGCACTGAAGGCAGCCGCGCCATCAGGGGTCCATAGGTATCGGGCCTTTTAAATTTGTCAGATACTGCGTAACTACAGGAACATCATTTGTTATTGCGCGCGTCTGTATATACCCCATCAGCCGCGATAGGTAACCCTCGTCAGCGGCATCAACCCGCGATGCCGTGGCTCTCGCTGGCAAGCTTCGGCTGAGGGAGCTAGGTTATCATATAAGTCTCTGATGCATATATACCTCCCACCGTCTCTGGTATCTTGGTTATAGTCGCCAGAGCTACCTCCGTCCTTTCCCACACCGGAAACCCTCACACCCGTAGTGTCATCCTCGTAAAGCAGCATACATGTAGTTTTTTGGCACATCCCATATGTTGTAGTCCAAGGCGGCGCTGGGCGCGGTGATGCGTGAGCTGCCGAGTCCGAGGGACCTCGAGCTTCATGCTGCACCGTGGGTCCGGCGATACTGGTCTTTGAGTTTGCTTGGGTCTGGACTTGCGTTCTACCGATTACTATCACGTCCTTTAACTGTTTCTTCCCTCCCCGCCAATACCGCGAGGTAAAATCGTAACTAAACTCGTTCGAAAATTGCGTATCAATCTTATTATTTGTCCGTCCACTGATTAACTATATTGTTTTTAACGCGGAGTTTGATCACGTTGCCCGCCCCCCTATTCCGCTGTCCCGTTTTTTTCTAGTCTGAGCGAACTCAGCGGCTGAACGCAACAATTTTATTTGCGTTTCCTTCGCAGACACAGGGGCAGCCCCTCAGCGATGGCGGCGGCCTCGTCTTGTGTCCCCCAGCTGAGTGCCTGCTTGACGTCAGCATCGTGTGGGTCGTCGCAGGGGCTCACCGCAGCCTGCGTTGCCGCCTGGGCTGCGGGCCGTGCTAGCCGCTGCACGACAACAAGAGCTACGGTGGAGGGTCGTTGGGCGCTGGGAGGCGTCAGTAGCTCGGGGGCAGGGGCAGTGGGTGCCTCTCGTGGGAGCAGCTCAGCGAGATTGTCGGGTATTCCCGGCTCGCGATTGAGCCCGCGAAGCCATGGTCGCGATAGCCTGTCGACGGCCAGAAGTTACGGCAGCAACGAAGGCAGGGGTGGCGACGAGCTGGAGGAGCCTACCCCTTCCCAGCCTGGGGAACAGAAGCAGTACCTAGAGTTTCCTCAGATTTTGGCGAGGAAGGTGTTCAGATACGATGCCAACGCGGAGGACGAGAAGCCGATGGTGAGGGTGAGGCTGTCCGTCCACTACAGGTGCCACAGCCGCCAAATGCTTTGTATTGGGGGGTCGAATATCCCCTTCGGCTGGTCGTTTCTGTCCATCGCAAAGGTGCCCATGTCGTGGACGGAGGGGGACATCTGGGTTACCGAGGTACAGCACCTCGCGCGGTCTGCGAACTACCGTGTTATATTTACTTTATTCCCAAGTTTTCGCTCTAATTAAGTATTTTGATTTCCCTGTACTCCGGACGATGTCTGGGGTTGCCCGCTGACTTGGCGCTGCTGGACCCGCAGGTTGACGTGCCTGCAGGCACTCGATTAGAGTACAAGTATGTTATTTTGGAGGAGCAGGTCAGGGCGCGGCTTCGCTGAGCTTCCTGTCTCCTGGCGACGCGTTATTTTTTTCGTCTCCTGGCTCTCCGGTACCCCCGTTTGACGCTTTCTTGACTCGTGACTGCAGGACTGGACCAAGCAGGAGAACGATGACGTAGAGGGTGTCGTGACAACATTCAGGGTCACTCCGGGCGATGTGCCTGATGTACAGAGTATTACCAAAAAAATGGCGATAGTGGCGTGGCAGCCGGGCCCGAACCGAGTGCTCATAGTCCCGCAAGAGGTGCGCGCCCGCGCTTTTTCCCCATCCCTCCAGCACCTTTTTCAATGAAAAGCCTCGCTTGTGCGTTAGTATCAAGTCCGCCATGATCCATTCAGCGTGCCTCGTCTCGTCACTGCGCAATCTGTATTTGGCAGCAATTACCTGCGTCGTTGCCATATTATCTCCCCAAGCTCGCTCGTCCTTGTCCGTCTTTAATAATAAGAGAACCTTATAACGCGCCCTTGGTGAAATCTATCTGGGTTTCTGCGCCACCTGGGGTGCCACTAGGGTGCTCCCCTTTCTCCTGCAGTGCGCGCGCAAATTGCGTGTTCCCGTGGTGACACTTTACCTATTTCACTATTTGTGTTGTGTAATCACTGCCCTTCTGATGTTTTTTTTTTTTTTTTTTTTTTCTGATGTTTCTGCCATGTAATCCGATGTGTAGCTCCGCATATAATTTTCAGATGAATAGAACACCGTGTTTTTCTCTGTGCGCGTGTTGTTCAATCTCTTGGATAAAGGTATGTGAGGGTTAGTGCCGATGGTTTGTCCTATGCTTTCAATCAGTTTAATTTGATTATCTATTAAAACTAAAGAGTTGCCCTCCCAATATGTGCCCGGTGAATAGTGCATTAGTGTATCGACGCTCCCCTGCTTTCTTTTGCGATGCGTGATGAGCCACGAAATGCTTTTGCATGCGCAGGAGGAGTTTGCTGGGATGGTTCCCGGAGAGGTGCGCGAGCGTGAGTTTGGGCCCATGGAGGAGGAGCGCGCAGCGGCCGCCAGCCGCGGTCAGCCCCGAAACGACGTCATTTACGGGTCGTGGGAGGCGGTGATGCTGCAGGATGACAGCAGCGCGATGCTGGAGCGCAAAGACGTGTGGGGCTACGGGGACTGGAACATGAGGCAGCAGAAATCGCGGTCGCGCTTCTGACATCCGCCACCGCAGGGGCTCTCAGAGGCGGAGTGACGCGCCCTCTCACCGATTTTGTCACCTGCCCTAAACACAATATTGTACCGTTGGGTGCCACGACTCACATACGCGCTGGCAAGGTTAGCGGGAGAGGCAGGGGAATCCGATTGGCGTCTCTTTGCAGCGGGGGGTGATTGAGGGGGTGGCAGGCGGTGAGCGTGCCCACAGCTCGCGCATACTTTTCGCCGGAGACTGCCTGGGCGCGTGGTGTGGTGATGGGAGGCGGAGGGGAGGGAGGCATAGAGGGCTGTGGATTACGCTTCCAGGATTATTTTTAAACGCGGGCACAATGAATGCTGAGCAATGAATGTATCCATCTCTCGAGCATCTCATCACCGCGTCGCCGTGTCATCCTTTGGGACCACCTTGCCTGAGTTTGAAGCCACTCCCTTGCTAAATTGTGGACCTGGGCACGCCGAGGTGAATTGTGAGGCTATTCTGAGATGAATCCACTCCAAATATTTGCCAATGTAGCTCTTGCGCCATCTATTGCTTGGCCGGAACCAGCTTGAGTGCACCCCGCCTCCATTAAACATTGACAGGGCCGTCTACCGAGATAGCCTGTTTCTTTGCTTTATTTTGACTCCATAGTTGTTTTCCACCTGAAACCAAATATACACTCTATATTTCCCAAAAAGTCCGTTACTATTGAAATTTAGGGCTTTTCGCGTTGAGCGGGTGTTTATCATGTAGGGTTTCTAGGGGTTAAGTGTGCTTTAGCTCGTTGAAAAGGCGGACCGAACCTTGTGTTGACGGTGAAGTGAAGGGGGAAGCGGGGCACAAATGGGGCCCGTCCCGGCTACTATCCGACGTATTAGGGTTTGCGGGTCAACCCCGACTTTTGGGCATACCCTAATTCGAGCGCCCTGGAATTTGGGGTTTCCACACTTCGGCTCGTGCATACTCCCGAAATCGGGGACACAACATGCGGTTTCTATTATCCCAGCATGTTGTCCGCAAACATGGGAGCACGTGGGTGTGATGGCATGTGCCGTTAAACCGCTTGACGTGGGTGAGATTGGGGCTGGAAACCCACAGCTTGGGAGGCTTAAAAAGCCTTACTTTGCCATACAATGTCTGATTGAAGCAAACTAAGTTACAAATGGAGGCCATTCCCCCAAGTTAACATAAGTTAACTTAACTAACGTACGCCTTCCGGCCGGGTTTCGCGTCAAAGCCGCCGTCCGAAGTCATCCATGCGCTAAAGGCCAAATAGAGTTTTAGGGTTTCAAAATCTGCCACATTCGCGCGGGGCAAGCAACCCTTGGACATGTG
Source organism: Tetraselmis chui (assembly GCA_026401115.1). Taxonomy (NCBI): domain Eukaryota; kingdom Viridiplantae; phylum Chlorophyta; class Chlorodendrophyceae; order Chlorodendrales; family Chlorodendraceae; genus Tetraselmis; species Tetraselmis chui. The sequence goes on from JAPMLY010000134.1 coordinate 238,949, forward strand.
GTACCCGCACAATCGCTTCGCCAATATGTTCTACAATCAGCGCTCTATATTTCTTCTATTAACGCCGTTGCCCATTTTATGCCCCATGATGGCATGGTGCCGTGCCATTTGCCTCAAGCCAAACCAAGGCCCGTGCTAGGGTACTTTGAAAGCTCCCCGCCATTTTTCACGCCGGCGATGCGAATGCTCCAAAGGGCCGCGATCCGCGCGCTAGGTTGAATTCATTGCAAGTCAACCGCCCCTCGAGCCCAATAGGGGTACCAAGCCCGTGCTCCTTGGTTGTATTTCTGTCATATCCTAGCCATTTAGCGAAGTGCTAGTATCTGACATTATCTATTTCCTCTAAATAGTACCTGTATCTTAGCGATATTCAGTGACTCTTTTATTGTCATCACGGCAGTACAACTGTATCGCCGTATTTTCCCTCGACAGTACAGAGTTACTAGCAGTATCTCTTCTAGATAGTTCTTTTCTAGATAGTTCTAAGAGCTTGTGCGATAAGGTTAGATAGACGGTACAGGTAACCTCAGTTAACCTGTATCACTAGTAATAGTTTGGTTTAGTTAGCAGACAGCACAAGCTACAGGTTCTAAGGCTGTTTCTAGAACACCTGAGGTGTGGATATTTAAGACGGGGACTTACTGGTAGAGGTGAGAGACCGGTCCAGAATAGAATCACGCCACACCCAGATTGTAAGAAACCCTGTTCCTAAGACAATCTTACTAATTCTCTCTACGCTGTATAATTAGATCCAGAGATTAGGTTCTACTATTAGTCTAAGGTTGCCAACTTAGCCTAACCAAAGTAGCACCTCACACGTGGTTTCGGAGCCTCAGAACAGCTAGACGAGACGAAGATGTCTAACCGAGCAGGAGAGAGACTACAAGAGGAAGTTGATGGTCGACCAGAGGGGGCGCCTTCTGGGCCGACACAGCCGACGTCGACAGATGGTAGAAGACAGACAGTGCGAGAAGGATCGAGTCCCACGATGGAGCCTATGCCGGTACACGTCACCGAGATGCTACAACGACTAAGTAACCGAGTTGACACTTTTTCGACTGAGCTATCTCAACTGCGTGACCACGTCGACAACGGTTTCAGACATTTTGAAGGACGAGTGAACAGAAGCCGAGAAACGGAGAATTTTCTTCGAGGAGAACAATTGAGATCGGAGAGGACGCGAGAGATGCCAAGCATGATGCCGAACGATGTCAAACCAGCCAAGATCAAGAGCATCGCTACGACTAACATCGACGAGCTGAGAAACTGGTTCCGACATGCACGAGGGTATCTACGGTATCACAGCGTTAACCCTGAAGAGCAAAGAGGAGTGTACTGGGTATCTGGCTTTCTGGAAGGACCACTATCGAAGTGGTGGTACTCCCAAGTTGCGCAGACTGGAGATGAAGTCGGTGGAGGATTTTCCGGAGTTTCTGAGATGGAGAAATCCTTAATTCAGGAATTCTGCGGAAGAACACCGGCGGAACAAGCGAGATTGAATTTGGACAAAGCGAGACAGAAAACCACGGTCCTGAAGTATGCGAACTATTTTCGAGAACAATTATTGGAGCTTCCTCACCGTCACGAAGAAGATAACGTACATGATTTCCAGCGCGGTTTGAGACCCTCGATTCATAAGGAAGTTGCCCTGAAAAACCCTAAGACCCTACACGAGGCTATTCAAGCAGCTCTGCGAGCGGAGGCAGCGGAGACCAAGATTGAGACGACCCAACGCTCGACAGGCCGACTGAACGCCATCGAAGAAGACAGCGACTTTTCAGAGGCAGCGGAGGAGATCGACAGTGAGTTGGAGGAAGATTCGCATGGCGCGACCGAAGAAAAGCCGCGGGAGCTGTACGAGATTAGACGCCTCACTCAAGAGGAGGTCGACAGATTTAAGAAGGAGGGCAAGTGCTTCATTTGCCACAAGAAGGGACACATCGCTATCGACTGCCCAGACAGAAAGAACAAGAAGAATGACAGAACGAAGAAATCCCGGCCGGGAAAGTGAGACCTGAGTCGGCAGCTCGCGGCAAGCTGCAGGATGAGGTTTCGTCTCCTACAGCGACTCAGGAAGAGACCAGAACAGAAGAAGTACGAGACCCGTTACCTCAAACGACATTGAGGCCAGTCTTTAGGAGCAAGGACTTTAGCGACTGGATGATGAATAGGGAGTATTTCCTGAAGTACTGTGAGGTGCTACTTTGGTTAGGCTAAGTTGGCAACCTTAGACTAATAGTAGAACCTAATCTCTGGATCTAATTATACAACGTAGAGAGAATTAGTAAGATTGTCTTAGGAACAGGGTTTCTTACAATCTGGGTGTGGCGTGATTCTATTCTGTACCGGTCTCTCACCTCTACCAGTAAGTCCCCGTCTTAAATATCCACACCTCAGGTGTTCTAGAAACAGCCTTAGAACCTGTAGCTTGTGCTGTCTGCTAACTAAACCAAACTATTACTAGTGATACAGGTTAACTGAGGTTACCTGTACCGTCTATCTAACCTTATCGCACAAGCTCTTAGAACTATCTAGAAAAGAACTATCTAGAAGAGATACTGCTAGTAACTCTGTACTGTCGAGGTAAAATACGGCGATACAGTTGTACTGCCGTGATGACAATAAAAGAGTCACTGAATATCGCTAAGATACAGGTACTATTTAGAGGAAATAAATTATGTCAGATACTAGCACTTTGCTAAATGGCTAGGATATGACAATCTCCCCTCCTTAAGCACCAGCGTCCTCGCTGTGCAGTACTCAGGGTCTTGGTTTCTTGGGGGTTCTTGCAGGCCAGCGATTGCGAAATCTGACAAAGTCAGGGGTGCCAGAAAATTCTCGATAAACATCCGTTCGAAGGAATTCGGAAAAGATGTTTAAGTGGTTGACTCCTCGCATGGGTTCCCAAGTGTCCTCGCTAGGTACGTTGAACGGTGCTGCCCAGCGGACCTTAAACAAAAGTCCCGTGCCATTGGAGTTAAAAGCCACGTCGAGTATTTTATCGACTTCAAATCGCTTCGCATCGTGCACAATCGGAATTGGCTGTGCACTGTTGGCCTGTTCTGGTTCTGAATTCCATTTCTCCAGTAGACTGGCGTGTACAACATCGTGAATCCGTACTCCAGGGGGTAGCTTAAGCCGAAATGCAACCGGGGAAACTTCCTCCGTAATGAGAAACGGTCCAATGTAGCGGTCGCGTAGTTTAGAACATGGCTGTTGTACAAACCGTAGATTTGTCGCCTTGAGCTTAACCTTGTCGCCAACTGTAAAAGGTACTGGTAACCGGTGCCGATTTGCAGCGTCTTGCATGTGTGCTTGGGCTGCTTTGACGCAGTCGTGGGCAAATCTGTGCATCTCGACCAGAATCTTCACTTGCTCCGGTAAAGTACGGCTAGGCTCGTTATCGTCAAATGTAGCCGTTGTTGGAGATGTCGGCTCAAATCCTAGCGTCGCCTTAAATGGAAACATAGTCGTTGACGTAGAAACCGCTGCGTTGATCGCGAACTCCACGTTGGTAAGGTGTTGAACCCAGTCGTCGTGCAAGGGGTGCACATAGCATCGTATGACTTGCTCCCATGTCTGGTTTACTCGTTCAGTTTAGCCATCTGTCTGGGGGTGATAGCTCGTAGAGATATTAAGCTTGGTGCCAACAGCCCTAAATAGGGTTTGCCAGAAGTCGCTCATAAACCGGGGATCTCGATCGGATATTAATTTCCGTGGTAAGCCAAAATGCCGAAAAACAGCGCGGTGCATAACTTTTGCTAATTGTTCCGCTGTAATAGTTTTCGTAATTGGCTCGACAATCGTCCGTTTCGTAAGCATACAGACGAATACCACCACAGCATCATACCCATCGCACTCATGAAGGTCCGTAATCAGGTCAAGCGATACATGCTCAAAGGGCCTGGTCGGTACCTCATGCGATTGAAGGAGTCCATAAGGCTTGTGTCGCGCTGCCTTGTTGCGTTGACAGGTAACACAGCTGCGTACATAGTGTTGTACTGTCCGCTTCATGTTAGGCCACCAAAACGTCCGGGTTACTGCTGCCAATAGTCGAATAATACCAGGGTGTCCCGCGGTCGGTGCGTGGTGTAGTTCGTACAGTACTCTTGATCGCAATGTAGAGACGTTCGGAACATACAGTCTTGTCCCGTAGGCGTACAAGAGTCCATTAGATTGACGTACCAGCCAGGTAGGCAGAGATTTCCGGGTAAGCAGATATTTGTCCGAATCATAAGCACTTTTGATTTCCGCATGAAGTCCAGAGTCAGGATGTAACCGGGATTCCAGGGAAAAAATCTGTGCGTGTAACTCGCATTCTGCTTCGTCGTTGGTCCAATCGCGTAACAGTTGCAGCTTCTGTAATGAGTCCTTCAGGTCAGGTCGGCGAGACAGAGCGTCTGCCTGGTTGACTGCTCCCTTCTTGTATACGATGTCCATCTGTCGCTGGTAAGGTGCTAAAACTTGAAGCCATCGCACCTGTCGAGTAGACAAATCGCGCTGCCGAAAGAAGTGTCGCAACGTGTCGTGGTCCGTAATTACTGTAAATCCCGCCGCGCCATCTAAGTAGCAACGGAACTTCAGTAGAGCGTCTCGAACTGCCAGTAGCTCTTGTTCGTGGACAGGATAGTGTACCTCATGCTTGTTCATCTTTCGAGCATGGTACGCAACATGTTGTAATCCAATACCTTGGTCTTGTAATAGCACAGCTCCTACTGCAAATCCAGAAGCATCTGTGTACAGTGTGTACCTTGCATTAGGAGAAGTGTCAGGAATTACCAGTACTGGTGCACGTACCATCGCGTCTTTAATTTGCTCGAATGCTGACTCGGCTTGAGGAGTCCAGCGAAATTCCGGTGTCTTCTTGGTCAGGTCCGTTAATGGGGTTGCTAGGGTTGCGAATTGGTTGATAAACCTCCGGTAATATCCAGCAAGTCCCAGAAATCCACGTACTTCAGTCACAGATTTCGGTCGGGGCCAATTTTGTACTGCCTCAACCTTGTCGGGGTCCATTCGGATCTGTCCAGCTTCCACCACATGCCCAAGAAAATTGACGCTCGATCGTCCGAAGTAACACTTAGAGAGTTTGATATGCAACTGGTGTCGCTGCAACTCTCGTAACACGAGTCGAATATGCTCGAGGTGTTCGTCGGCCGTCTTACTGTAGATCAACACGTCGTCCAAATATACCACGCAGAACTTGCCAAGATACGGGGCCAAAACTCGATTCATCATCGCTTGGAATCCAGCTGGGGCGTTACAAAGTCCAAAGGGTAGAACGCAGTACTCGAACAGTCCGTAATGAGTTCGGAATGCTGTCTTATGTATGTCGCGCTCTTTGACTCGAACTTGATGATAGCCTTTATACAGGTCCAGCGTGCTGAAATAGTGAGCCCCATATAGCGAGTCGAGTAACTCATCAATCCGGGGTAACGGTGTTCGGTCTTTCCTCGTGAGGTCGTTGAGTTTCCGGTAGTCTACGCACATACGCATGGTACCATCCTTCTTGCGTACAAATAAAATCGGGGCACCGTACGGAGATTTAGACGGACGAATCCAGCCTTTTGCGAGTAAGTCTTGCAACTGTACTTGAACCTCCCGGAGTTCTGCTGGTGACATACGGTACGTTCGCTCCTTAGGTGGTTCATCGCACTCCAAATTAATTTCAAAGTCGCACTCGCGAGTTGGCGGTAGACCGTCAGGCTCCTTGATAATGTCCGTAAACTCATTCAGGGAATCTCGTAACGAAGTCGTCCACTCAGGTTGTTGATCAGTGTTGATGTCGTCGACCGCGTCCTGTACTTCTCGTAGTCCAATCACGAAGAGGTCTGCTGGTTGTTGTCTAAGCAGCTTTGCCATCGCATCCGCCTCCAAGTGATGTACTGTCACAGGTACGGTGTACTCGTCACCTGACACCATAGCTTCGCCAGTTTTACGGTCGCGAATCGTTTTAGTAGACCAATTTATATCCGGGTTGACGGCTTGTAACCAAGGTTGACCGAGGATGATGTCGAATTTATCCAGTTCTGTCGTAATTGCGTCCATACGTATGTCTAGGGTCCCTACTGTGAGTACTTCATTCCGTAGTCGCTGGCGAGTCGTAGTTGTACTACCATCTGCCAATTTTATCCGGTATTTCTCTCCAGTAACCGTCGGGATGTGATGCTCCCGTACCCACTCAGCCTTGCAGAAATTTTCCGAAGCGCCAGAGTCAACCAAAATACGGCATCGATGTCCGCGTAAGGTGCCTCCCAACACTAACAGACTTGTTCCAGACTGGGTTGTGGATACATGTAGCGTCGCAGGAACACTGTCTTCTAGTCGGACGTTCTTGTTCATCCACCCGTCGATCGGTTTCCCAAAAGTCTCGTAACGAAGAGGGAACTGCTGTTCTCCACAGACTAGATAACCCGTACGCCGTGCCGAAATTAATTCCTTCCAGGTAGCCCATACTGCCCGAGAAGTTGACGTAGCGTCCGGTATTGATCCGGGTCGAACGCGAGCGATATACACGTAGCGCTTATTCTGTCCGGAAGACTCCGTCCCTAAAAGGCGTAAATTTGTTTCGCTCACCTTTAATCCAGTTGTCTCCGTAAGAGCTCGCACTGCTGTGTATTCCGGGGTCGCGTCTTCAATCTCCTGTTTGCCACCAGGAAACCAGACCATGCCAGTGTCCTCTTTCGCTAGTAACACTCGTCGGCCATCGGTAACAAGAGTCGTCGAGTGAGTCCAGTAGGTCTTCGGGGGATTCTGTAGGTTCTGAGGCAGAAATCGAACTCGATCGGTGTCGTCGACGTAGACTTGCGTCGTCCATCTTGTCGGTCCAACATCTTGCCTTCTTCCTTCTATTCCATCGTTCGTGGGGCAGGTAAACACATGTTCTTTCGCCGCCAGCTCGTCGACAAGTCGGAAATTTCGCAGCAGCTTGAACCATGGTTTTGCCCTCCATTTTGGAACCACTATAACCGCTCTCAGATGGGGATGAAGCAGTTTACTCCGCAAATAATGGCCCAAAAAATCTTCTAATTCATTAAATGGCGCATTTAGCCAAATTCTCCGGTACTTCTGTAAATCTCTCTCCTGAAATGGGCGCGCCGGACAGCAAAAATCCTCCGCCACTTGAGAATTAAGGCCGTCATTATCGCTAGCTCCATCTAAGCCGAAAGGTCCGTAGGTCTGAGAGTACTTCAGGAAATTTCTAGAACACCTGAGGTGTGGATATTTAAGACGGGGACTTACTGGTAGAGGTGAGAGACCGGTACAGAATAGAATCACGCCACACCCAGATTGTAAGAAACCCTGTTCCTAAGACAATCTTACTAATTCTCTGAAGAACACCGGCGGAACAAGCGAGATTGAATTTGGACAAAGCGCGACAGAAAACCACGGTCCTGAAGTATGCGAACTATTTACGAGAACAATTATTGGAGCTTCCTCACCGTCACGAAGAAGATAACGTACATGATTTCCAGCTCGGTTTGAGACCCTCGATTCATAAGGAGGTTGCCATGAAAAACCCTAAGACCCTACACGAGGCGATTCAAGCAGCTCTGCGAGCGGAGGCAGCGGAGACCAAGATTGAGACGACCCAACGCTCGACAGGCCGACTGAACGCCATCGAAGAAGACAACGACTTTTCAGAGGCAGCGGAGGAGATCGACAGTGAGTTGGAGGAAGATTCGCATGGCGCGACCGAAGAAAAGCCGCGGGAGCTGTACGAGATTAGACGCCTCACTCAAGAGGAGGTCGACAGATTTAAGAAGGAGGGCAAGTGCTTCATTTGCCACAAGAAGGGACACATCGCTATCGACTGCCCAGACAGAAAGAACAAGAAGAATGACAGAACGAAGAAATCCCGGCCGGGAAAGTGAGACCTGAGTCGGCAGCTCGCGGCAAGCTGCAGGATGAGGTTTCGTCTCCTACAGCGACTCAGGAAGAGACCAGAACAGAAGAAGTACGAGACCCGTTACCTCAAACGACATTGAGGCCAGTCTTTAGGAGCAAGGACTTTAGCGACTGGATGATGAATAGGGAGTATTTCCTGAAGTACTGTGAGGTGCTACTTTGGTTAGGCTAAGTTGGCAACCTTAGACTAATAGTAGAACCTAATCTCTGGATCTAATTATACAACGTAGAGAGAATTAGTAAGATTGTCTTAGGAACAGGGTTTCTTACAATCTGGGTGTGGCGTGATTCTATTCTGTACCGGTCTCTCACCTCTACCAGTAAGTCCCCGTCTTAAATATCCACACCTCAGGTGTTCTAGAAACAGCCTTAGAACCTGTAGCTTGTGCTGTCTGCTAACTAAACCAAACTATTACTAGTGATACAGGTTAACTGAGGTTACCTGTACCGTCTATCTAACCTTATCGCACAAGCTCTTAGAACTATCTAGAAAAGAACTATCTAGAAGAGATACTGCTAGTAACTCTGTACTGTCGAGGTAAAATACGGCGATACAGTTGTACTGCCGTGATGACAATAAAAGAGTCACTGAATATCGCTAAGATACAGGTACTATTTAGAGGAAATAAATTATGTCAGATACTAGCACTTTGCTAAATGGCTAGGATATGACAATCTCCCCTCCTTAAGCACCAGCGTCCTCGCTGTGCAGTACTCAGGGTCTTGGTTTCTTGGGGGTTCTTGCAGGCCAGCGATTGCGAAATCTGACAAAGTCAGGGGTGCCAGAAAATTCTCGATAAACATCCGTTCGAAGGAATTCGGAAAAGATGTTTAAGTGGTTGACTCCTCGCATGGGTTCCCAAGTGTCCTCGCTAGGTACGTTGAACGGTGCTGCCCAGCGGACCTTAAACAAAAGTCCCGTGCCATTGGAGTTAAAAGCCACGTCGAGTATTTTATCGACTTCAAATCGCTTCGCATCGTGCACAATCGGAATTGGCTGTGCACTGTTGGCCTGTTCTGGTTCTGAATTCCATTTCTCCAGTAGACTGGCGTGTACAACATCGTGAATCCGTACTCCAGGGGGTAGCTTAAGCCGAAATGCAACCGGGGAAACTTCCTCCGTAATGAGAAACGGTCCAATGTAGCGGTCGCGTAGTTTAGAACATGGCTGTTGTACAAACCGTAGATTTGTCGCCTTGAGCTTAACCTTGTCGCCAACTGTAAAAGGTACTGGTAACCGGTGCCGATTTGCAGCGTCTTGCATGTGTGCTTGGGCTGCTTTGACGCAGTCGTGGGCAAATCTGTGCATCTCGACCAGAATCTTCACTTGCTCCGGTAAAGTACGGCTAGGCTCGTTATCGTCAAATGTAGCCGTTGTTGGAGATGTCGGCTCAAATCCTAGCGTCGCCTTAAATGGAAACATAGTCGTTGACGTAGAAACCGCTGCGTTGATCGCGAACTCCACGTTGGTAAGGTGTTGAACCCAGTCGTCGTGCAAGGGGTGCACATAGCATCGTATGACTTGCTCCCATGTCTGGTTTACTCGTTCAGTTTAGCCATCTGTCTGGGGGTGATAGCTCGTAGAGATATTAAGCTTGGTGCCAACAGCCCTAAATAGGGTTTGCCAGAAGTCGCTCATAAACCGGGGATCTCGATCGGATATTAATTTCCGTGGTAAGCCAAAATGCCGAAAAACAGCGCGGTGCATAACTTTTGCTAATTGTTCCGCTGTAATAGTTTTCGTAATTGGCTCGACAATCGTCCGTTTCGTAAGCATACAGACGAATACCACCACAGCATCATACCCATCGCACTCATGAAGGTCCGTAATCAGGTCAAGCGATACATGCTCAAAGGGCCTGGTCGGTACCTCATGCGATTGAAGGAGTCCATAAGGCTTGTGTCGCGCTGCCTTGTTGCGTTGACAGGTAACACAGCTGCGTACATAGTGTTGTACTGTCCGCTTCATGTTAGGCCACCAAAACGTCCGGGTTACTGCTGCCAATAGTCGAATAATACCAGGGTGTCCCGCGGTCGGTGCGTGGTGTAGTTCGTACAGTACTCTTGATCGCAATGTAGAGACGTTCGGAACATACAGTCTTGTCCCGTAGGCGTACAAGAGTCCATTAGATTGACGTACCAGCCAGGTAGGCAGAGATTTCCGGGTAAGCAGATATTTGTCCGAATCATAAGCACTTTTGATTTCCGCATGAAGTCCAGAGTCAGGATGTAACCGGGATTCCAGGGAAAAAATCTGTGCGTGTAACTCGCATTCTGCTTCGTCGTTGGTCCAATCGCGTAACAGTTGCAGCTTCTGTAATGAGTCCTTCAGGTCAGGTCGGCGAGACAGAGCGTCTGCCTGGTTGACTGCTCCCTTCTTGTATACGATGTCCATCTGTCGCTGGTAAGGTGCTAAAACTTGAAGCCATCGCACCTGTCGAGTAGACAAATCGCGCTGCCGAAAGAAGTGTCGCAACGTGTCGTGGTCCGTAATTACTGTAAATCCCGCCGCGCCATCTAAGTAGCAACGGAACTTCAGTAGAGCGTCTCGAACTGCCAGTAGCTCTTGTTCGTGGACAGGATAGTGTACCTCATGCTTGTTCATCTTTCGAGCATGGTACGCAACATGTTGTAATCCAATACCTTGGTCTTGTAATAGCACAGCTCCTACTGCAAATCCAGAAGCATCTGTGTACAGTGTGTACCTTGCATTAGGAGAAGTGTCAGGAATTACCAGTACTGGTGCACGTACCATCGCGTCTTTAATTTGCTCGAATGCTGACTCGGCTTGAGGAGTCCAGCGAAATTCCGGTGTCTTCTTGGTCAGGTCCGTTAATGGGGTTGCTAGGGTTGCGAATTGGTTGATAAACCTCCGGTAATATCCAGCAAGTCCCAGAAATCCACGTACTTCAGTCACAGATTTCGGTCGGGGCCAATTTTGTACTGCCTCAACCTTGTCGGGGTCCATTCGGATCTGTCCAGCTTCCACCACATGCCCAAGAAAATTGACGCTCGATCGTCCGAAGTAACACTTAGAGAGTTTGATATGCAACTGGTGTCGCTGCAACTCTCGTAACACGAGTCGAATATGCTCGAGGTGTTCGTCGGCCGTCTTACTGTAGATCAACACGTCGTCCAAATATACCACGCAGAACTTGCCAAGATACGGGGCCAAAACTCGATTCATCATCGCTTGGAATCCAGCTGGGGCGTTACAAAGTCCAAAGGGTAGAACGCAGTACTCGAACAGTCCGTAATGAGTTCGGAATGCTGTCTTATGTATGTCGCGCTCTTTGACTCGAACTTGATGATAGCCTTTATACAGGTCCAGCGTGCTGAAATAGTGAGCCCCATATAGCGAGTCGAGTAACTCATCAATCCGGGGTAACGGTGTTCGGTCTTTCCTCGTGAGGTCGTTGAGTTTCCGGTAGTCTACGCACATACGCATGGTACCATCCTTCTTGCGTACAAATAAAATCGGGGCACCGTACGGAGATTTAGACGGACGAATCCAGCCTTTTGCGAGTAAGTCTTGCAACTGTACTTGAACCTACTTGCACTGTACTAAAACTTGCAACTGTACTAAAACGATTCGCGACCGTAAAACTGGCGAAGCTATGGTGTCAGGTGACGAGTACACCGTACCTGTGACAGTACATCACTTGGAGGCGGATGCGATGGCAAAGCTGCTTAGACAACAACCAGCAGACCTCTTCGTGATTGGACTACGAGAAGTACAGGACGCGGTCGACGACATCAACACTGATCAACAACCTGAGTGGACGACTTCGTTACGAGATTCCCTGAATGAGTTTACGGACATTATCAAGGAGCCTGACGGTCTACCGCCAACTCGCGAGTGCGACTTTGAAATTAATTTGGAGTGCGATGAACCACCTAAGGAGCGAACGTACCGTATGTCACCAGCAGAACTCCGGGAGGTTCAAGTACAGTTGCAAGACTTACTCGCAAAAGGCTGGATTCGTCCGTCTAAATCTCCGTACGGTGCCCCGATTTTATTTGTACGCAAGAAGGATGGTACCATGCGTATGTGCGTAGACTACCGGAAACTCAACGACCTCACGAGGAAAGACCGAACACCGTTACCCCGGATTGATGAGTTACTCGACTCGCTATATGGGGCTCACTATTTCAGCACGCTGGACCTGTATAAAGGCTATCATCAAGTTCGAGTCAAAGAGCGCGACATACATAAGACAGCATTCCGAACTCATTACGGACTGTTCGAGTACTGCGTTCTACCCTTTGGACTTTGTAACGCCCCAGCTGGATTCCAAGCGATGATGAATCGAGTTTTGGCCCCGTATCTTGGCAAGTTCTGCGTGGTATATTTGGACGACGTGTTGATCTACAGTAAGACGGCCGACGAACACCTCGAGCATATTCGACTCGTGTTACGAGAGTTGCAGCGACACCAGTTGCATATCAAACTCTCTAAGTGTTACTTCGGACGATCGAGCGTCAATTTTCTTGGGCATGTGGTGGAAGCTGGACAGATCCGAATGGACCCCGACAAGGTTGAGGCAGTACAAAATTGGCCCCGACCGAAATCTGTGACTGAAGTACGTGGATTTCTGGGACTTGCTGGATATTACCGGAGGTTTATCAACCAATTCGCAACCCTAGCAACCCCATTAACGGACATGACCAAGAAGACACCGGAATTTCGCTGGACTCCTCAAGCCGAGTCAGCATTCGAGCAAATTAAAGACGCGATGGTACGTGCACCAGTACTGGTAATTCCTGACACTTCTCCTAATGCAAGGTACACACTGTACACAGATGCTTCTGGATTTGCAGTAGGAGCTGTGCTATTACAAGACCAAGGTATTGGATTACAACATGTTGCGTACCATGCTCGAAAGATGAACAAGCATGAGGTACACTATCATGTCCACGAACAAGAGCTACTGGCAGTTCGAGACGCTCTACTGAAGTTCCGTTGCTACTTAGATGGCGCGGCGGGATTTACAGTAATTACGGACCACGACACGTTGCGACACTTCTTTCGGCAGCGCGATTTGTCTACTCGACAGGTGCGATGGCTTCAAGTTTTAGCACCTTACCAGCGACAGATGGACATCGTATACAAGAAGGGAGCAGTCAACCAGGCAGACGCTCTGTCTCGCCGACCTGACCTGAAGGACTCATTACAGAAGCTGCAACTGTTACGCGATTGGACCAACGACGAAGCAGAATGCGAGTTACACGCACAGATTTTTTCCCTGGAATCCCGGTTACATCCTGACTCTGGACTTCATGCGGAAATCAAAAGTGCTTATGATTCGGACAAATATCTGCTTACCCGGAAATCTCTGCCTACCTGGCTGGTACGTCAATCTAATGGACTCTTGTACGCCTACGGGACAAGACTGTATGTTCCGAACGTCTCTACATTGCGATCAAGAGTACTGTACGAACTACACGACGCACCGACCGCGGGACACCCTGGTATTATTCGACTATTGGCAGCAGTAACCCGGACGTTTTGGTGGCCTAACATGAAGCGGACAGTACAACACTATGTACGCAGCTGTGTTACCTGTCAACGCAACAAGGCAGCGCGACACAAGCCTTATGGACTCCTTCAATCGCATGAGGTACCGACCAGGCCCTTTGAGCATGTATCGCTTGACCTGATTACGGACCTTCCTGAGTGCGATGGGTATGATGCTGTGGTGGTATTCGTCTGTATGCTTACGAAACGGACGATTGTCGAGCCAATTACGAAAACTATTACAGCGGAACAATTAGCAAAAGTTATGCACCGCGCTGTTTTTCGGCATTTTGGCTTACCACGGAAATTAATATCCGATCGAGATCCCCGGTTTATGAGCGACTTCTGGCAAACCCTATTTAGGGCTGTTGGCACCAAGCTTAATATCTCTACGAGCTATCACCCCCAGACACATGGCCAAACTGAACGAGTAAACCAGACATGGGAGCAAGTCATACGATGCTATGTGCACCCCTTGCACGACGACTGGGTTCAACACCTTACCAACGTGGAGTTCGCGATCAACGCAGCGGTTTCTACGTCAACGACTATGTCTCCATTTAAGGCGACGCTAGGATTTGAGCCGACATCTCCAACAACGGCTACATTTGACGATAACGAGCCTAGCCGTACTTTACCGGAGCAAGTGAAGATTCTGGTCGAGATGCACAGATTTGCCCACGACTGCGTCAAAGCAGCCCAAGCACACATGCAAGACGCTGCAAATCGGCACCGGTTACCACTACCTTTTACAGTTGGCGACAAGGTTAAGCTCAAGGCGACAAATCTACGGTTTGTACAACAGCCATGTTCTAAACTACGCGACCGCTACATTGGACCGTTTCTCATTACGGAGGAAGTTTCCCCGGTTGCATTTCGGCTTAAGCTACCCCCTGGAGTACGGATTCACGATGTTGTACACGCCAGTCTACTGGAGAAATGGAATTCAGAACCAGAACAGGCCAACAGTGCACAGCCAATTCCGATTGTGCACGATGCGAAGCGATTTGAAGTCGATAAAATACTCGACGTGGCTTTTAACTCCAATGGCACGGGACTTTTGTTTAAGGTCCGCTGGGCAGCACCGTTCAACGTACCTAGCGAGGACACTTGGGAACCCATGCGAGGAGTCAACCACTTAAACATCTTTTCCGAATTCCTTCGAACGGATGTTTATCGAGAATTTTCTGGCACCCCTGACTTTGTCAGATTTCGCAATCGCTGGCCTGCAAGAACCCCCAAGAAACCAAGACCCTGAGTACTGCACAGCGAGGACGCTGGTGCTTAAGGAGGGGAGAGTGTCATATCCTAGCCATTTAGCAAAGTGCTAGTATCTGACATAATTTATTTCCTCTAAATAGTACCTGTATCTTAGCGATATTCAGTGACTCTTTTATTGTCATCACGGCAGTACAACTGTATCGCCGTATTTTCCCTCGACAGTACAGAGTTACTAGCAGTATCTCTTCTAGATAGTTCTTTTCTAGATAGTTCTAAGAGCTTGTGCGATAAGGTTAGATAGACGGTACAGGTAACCTCAGTTAACCTGTATCACTAGTAATAGTTTGGTTTAGTTAGCAGACAGCACAAGCTACAGGTTCTAAGGCTGTTTCTAGAACACCTGAGGTGTGGATATTTAAGACGGGGACTTACTGGTAGAGGTGAGAGACCGGTACAGAATAGAATCACGCCACACCCAGATTGTAAGAAACCCTGTTCCTAAGACAATCTTACTAATTCTCTCTACGCTGTATAATTAGATCCAGAGATTAGGTTCTACTATTAGTCTAAGGTTGCCAACTTAGCCTAACCAAAGTAGCACCTCACAATTTCCGGGCACGTGGCAAGAAAACCAAATGCACACGACGTGACATTCTCGGTGTCGCCGCTTGTAGACGGCCGGGCGCAACACACTCGGCGGATACTAGTGCAATTGTGTCAACATGCGGAGAACCCGGTGTCGACTAGTCTCCCTGCTTGTCGTGACACAACGTGCACCGAGCTACGCATAGAGGCGTGCATAACCTACATATGCACGAATTTCGGCCCGCGAAATATGGGCCGCAAATCCAACATGTGTGCACATAGTAATTGGGGCATGACGATAGAGGTGCCCATGTCAGTGAACAACGCGCCGTGGTGTGTTGTTCGCAAATCATAATTCTACCCCCCAATTTAGTTGCATAGCCATCGGGTAGCCATCGGGCCAATTCAGGGTGTGGCGGGGTAATTAAGTGCGTGCCGCTAGTAACGGACTGTATGGTAAGAGTGTGTACCCAACAGTTAATTGCTTTATGTAAAGACGTTTCCAAATGCTAAAAAGAATAGTGAAATAATTTCGGGACTCAAAATAGGTGTGTGCAATCGAGGGGGATGTCATGAATCGTTATGTCGACAGCTGCACGGGGTGGTCATTTCTGCATTGCAATACTCAGCTTTATACAGTTCCGGCATACATTTGGGCAGTCCGAACCATAACAACGAGGAGGGGATCAACTGCAGGAAAGCGAAAAAAATCACATGCAAGAAAACGGGCAGGATCAGAGCAGATTGTTAAGGAACGGCACCACTGCAAAAGGTAAGGACGATGAGAAAATGGCGCAACGAAAAAAACATAAACTGACGAAATGAAATGACAAAGCCTTCCCCCATCTCCATACTACTCATCACCCAAGATGAGCAATGGTGAAATGCACACACACACACACACACGCACACACACACACACACACACACACACACACACACACACACACACACACACACACACACACACACACAAACAACAGGTGACTTGAACATGCTGAGGATGTGAACGTGAGAGGGAGAATGCTATGTATCTCTGCACCTGCTCTCCTTGATGCCAACGCGACACACGAAATGTTTGAGTAGTGAATTTAACATTTTACAGCGTGTGTTTCAAATAAAAGCAACCAGACGGTCGGGCAGGAATTCTTACTTGGCCTACCATCGTCCCCGAAAGGACGGGAGCTCAGGTCCGAGGGTTTGGGGCTCGGGCGTTAGGACCATCTCAAAAAAACAGACAAAAAGTAGCACAGTAAAGAGGCAAAGGAGGAAAGAAACGGCGGTGCTGCGTCGCCGTCATTCCTCCAAGTCAATACCCAGGTCGTAACCGGGCATGTCATCCTGTGCATCGTCCTCCATGCTCGGGTACATCCCCAGATCGTCTTCGTTATCATTCGCTAGATTCCCGTGGATGTCCAGGTTGAGGTCAGACAGGCTGAAGTTGCGCGGCAATCCACTGAGCTCCGCGTGCGGCTCCGCATGCTGGTGCGAGTTGAGGCCATTCCCAATGTTTGCGCCACCCATGCCCTGCAACACCCCCAGCTCCGGCGCACTCATAGCGATTTGATAGTCTAGCTCCGTGTGGAGGTCGCCATACTGCGTCATGGCGGCGCTTGAGGGGGGCGGCTGTCCGAATTCCATCCCAACCGGCCTATTCACCTGCATCATCTGACCGCTCGCAGCCGCGAACTGCTGCTGCTGCTGCTGTTGCTGCTGTTGTTGTTGCTGCTGTTGCTCTGGCTGCGACGCCGCCTGCGGTTGTGGCTGCATGGCCCCACCCCCAGCCACCATACCTGGCGAGACCTGGCTGCCATCAGCCGCGCCAGCGCCCTGTGGCACAGCATGCATGGGCACCGCCTGCGGAATGCCCTGCCCTTGCGGCACCTGCTGCTGCTGCTGGCCCGGCATAGCCTGCATGTGGATGGGGGCGCCGGGGTAGGCGCCAGGCATAGCCTGAATCTGCACCTGCCCACCCATGTGTGGCCGCTGCGCGATGATCTGAGGGTTGCCTGGCTGCAGCCAACCCGTGCGCAGCTTTTGGAACATCTGCACCTGTTGCTCCAAAAGATGGTTGAACAGCACAATCTGGTCCTTGAGCTTCAACCGAGTGTAGTAAGCCCGGAAAAACTCCGGGTTCTGCTCCTCCAGCTTCTGCCACACCAGCGTGGTGAACCGCGGCTGCACCGCCGCCTCTGACTTGAGCGTGTTCACCACCTCCGACTGGCTCATGTACAGCTGGAGACACTTCTCAATTAGGTTCTGAACTTTTTGGATGTCCTCGCAACAGATGGGCCGCCCGTCCGGCCCCGTCGCCCCCAGAGTCAGCACATCAACAGTGCATGCCGCTGCTTGCTGGCCGCTTGCCTGTGCTAGCGCAAGGTGCCCCCCGTCCTGCAACACCTGCTGCGGCTGCGGCTGCGGCTGCCCCGCCGTCTGAGGATGCGCGCCGGATTGGACCGACACGGCCTGTACCCCCACCGACCCCGCCGCGGCTTGTCCCTCCGCCCCGCCGTTGGCGGTCTCCGTCGCCGAGCCCATCAGCAAAGCGGGGGCAGTGTATCTAATCTACCCCCCTATGTTAATTGCCTGATTTCGCTGAGGTGCGGTAGGTAGGGAAGAGGGCGCGCTGCGGTGCTGGACCAGTTTGCGCAAGACGGGACTACCGGTACAAGTATACCAGTAACGACACGCACACCCGCGAGGCAGCAGCGTTTAAAATATTCAGTAAACAGCAGCAGCAGCTATCGTCGCTATCGTCGCCCATTCAGCCGTCGGACGTCCGAGCAGCAGCCGCAGGAGCACAGAGGTCGCACATACACAGAAAAAGTTGGCGGTGCGAAATGGACATTTGCTGACGTGGATTGGGGTATATTTCATAAACGCGATGATGGAGACGAAATTCAATTTGCGAAAAGAAACATTTAAAATTATATAATCCTTAAAATTAATGAAATCCACCTTCAAAGAGTGGGAAAACATAAGCAAAGAAGCCTAAGCCCACAGAGCAGGGAGGCACGCAACAGCAGTAGCTGCACCCCCCTCATGTAACGCATCACGAAGATAGGAATCTAGTGTGCCATGAAGAACCACGGAAAGGCGTTGCATGAGCTCAGAACGGACGCTCTTAAGGAATCGACAAAAGTGGACTTCATATGTATACCTCCAAACAAACTCTTTCATGCGGGTATACGTTTAGTAAGACGACAGATACAGAAGCGCTATCTGCGGTAGCAAGGCATAGGGGGCAAAAATCATGGGGAAGGTCACGGAGCGTAAAGTCAAAGTGGGGCAATACCGCACTCGTGATCATGAGACGAAAAACCGAGTGCGCGCCTCCGTTGTCCGAAGCGAAGTCCAAGATTTTATTCAGTCGTTTTTGCTGCGCCACGACGGAGTCTTGGAGCTAGAAATCGTCAGATTTGAAGTTATGGGACACCGAGCGCGGGGTCCATCCGAGATCGACAAGCCCATCGCCAAGGGAGCGTCCAAGGTACGAGTACCCGAAACTACCGGAACTAGCGCCCGGATGGCATCGAGGGGTACCATACGCGAAGACTTAGCGAGTCGTACTCACGATTGAACTCTCTCTAGCTCGCGCCGCTGCGGCTGGGGCGGACTTCACCCTCCACAACCAACGCACATCACTACCTAATGCCCAATTCACACAAAAACAAGAATTCATGTGGGGAGTACACAACACCCGCCTCCTTTCACACAGCCCCCCTTGCGTTGCCCAATTCGCCAGTAACGGCCACATGGCCGGTAACTGCCATTCAATGTCCGGCCTTGGACACGACCGCCACAACAACGCGTTACAACTCCTCCTCTCCCTCATGGAACGCCGTAATGGAGGGCGATGGGAGACCATCACCGTTGACTTTGACAACAAGCCCATCAAAACATTCCCATCCACCAAACTCATCCACACCCCCCTTACCCCACCCATATGCCCACGCGTTTGGCCCTCTCATCGTTGTTCACGAAGGCGTCTCGCCCGACTGTCTCACCTCGTGCCTTGCCATCTTGCCTGAAGACATACTCCCCTCCGTGTTGCGACCCCCCGCACATAAACCAAACTTCATCCGGCTCCTCGAACCTAGATTCGTAGGACATGCGAACGGCCGACGACGTTACTCCTCGATAAAAGCATCCAAATAGGGAAATGGAAATACTGCATAGACCACAACCTCTCCCGCACCGCACAAATATTTCGAGATATATACACCCCCATCGCTAATGCCACTCGACAACACTTGCCATGTATCACGGTCGACATTCTTCCCATTGTCATGAGCCGCACGGGTACACCTAACACTTCATCTCTTACTAGTTTCACCTCACTTCTCACCGTGCGCACCGACCCCCCTGACATACTTTGTCGTCTTAAAAAATTTGACTTGACATCACACGCATCCTAACATAGCTCCACTTGCACATTGTCCATTGAGTGCACCATATCCTTATCATTAACCGCATCAAATCCCGCACAAGCACACGCCGCGCTTCCACTTCCCGCACCCACACATTCCCCTTACCGACTGCTACCACTCTCACGCAAGACACACTACCAGAGGGGGGGAGTCAAAACCCCCAACATATGATCATACCTTGGAGAGGTTTGAATAGGCGGCTCACAGTCTAGCCATGACTTAAAAGTTTCATGTATGACTGTGTGGCATAGTTGGGAGGGCCCAAGGATAGCAGCCGGTTTCACCTTGTACATGTTGTAAACAATATCACTTTCAATTTCTCTCTAGCTCCTCTGTCACGGACGGACGGGACGGGTGACAGGCAAAGACGGGACGGGACGATACACGGTACACTTACGGGGCGAACGCGGTCTCGATCAGATAATTCCCATCACCAAAGAAGGCATATAATACTGTGGAATCGCAAGAATACTCACATATATTCTGCAGGGTGGGGTACCGATCGCCAAGTTGAATAAAAGCGGGTCAAGAGGATCTGCTTGTCGTACTTTCGTACGGGACAAGATAGTGCCAAATAGGGCTGACGATTCAGTACGGTCGAAATGATACACGGTGTATAACCGTAAATAAAGCATCTCAAATGCAATCAGGATAATGGGAGTGAAGCGTATGGAAGCGGTACAGCGCGGCAATGGAGCTCCGACGGGAAACGGTGTTGGAGGTGTTCTCCATGTCCAAGTTGGGTAGGCCGCATTATGGGATCACGTGACGAGCGATACGGGTAGTGTGTATCGCGCATTCAATACCAACCTTCGTAACGAGTTCATGGCGATGTACATGCCCTAAGGACGTAGCTCTAACGTCCGCCAACCGTGCGATGACGTGACAATACGGCAGCCGCGATAGATCTTTATTTGCGTGCCGCAAGGGGACTGATTTTAGCGGGTTAGCCACGCAGGCATATGATGTCTCGGTCGACCCCCGCTTTCTTATGTAGCGCCCAACAAGTGGCGCTCACAAGGAAGACGGTAACTCCATCGGGGAGGTCCCCCGCTGAATAGCATATCACCCACGCACGCCAAGCCGGAACGTTGAGGTTGCGCACATATCCCCCGTGTGACGAGTACAATCTTGCAACAATACATTACTAGACATTGTACATGTAGTCGTTACTAACTTGATCCGTACTTTTCCATCCGAAGGACGTGCAACGTGGGTGCGTCGCTACGGCAACTTAGCTACATGGTATTGATGCGTACTTTTGTGTTAGTACATCCCGGTGCGTACATATACGCACAATTAATCTAACTAGCTAGACGATGCGATGGTTTGATTTCCTAAGACATACAAGCCGAGTCGCTAGTCTGTTTAGACCGTTACGAGAACCCTACTAGCGCCTTGCACGAGGACCAAGCAAGAGCATGTGCAAGTTAGCTAGGCTAGAGCTATTAAAGCTAGAGTAGTAGAGGGAGGTAACATAACCTTTCAACAATTCCTTTGTTTAATTACATTCTATTGTTTAACACTAAACAATCCGGCATCTCTCCAATTTCTCTCTCCATTTGCACTTTCACATGCAAAAGCAGCACCAAGTAAGAACATGTTTGTGTCTACAGTTAGCTCTCACGGGATTGCATGTCACACTGACTTCGGAGCATCGTTGATCTACGCACGCTTTCGTTATTGCTTGACTAGTTCGACGCCGAGTAATTAATTCGACATGGCTTCTTTTGGACCTAGTAACTATGTTGTGGTCGTAATGCATGTCGGAGGTTCCAAAGCCTCAGACATTAAATTCGTGACATAGCGTGAGCCCCGTTCCGGTAAAACGTGGTTTCTCTCGGTTTGATTTTGCCTAACGAAGAGTCATTCGACGCTGCCGTTCGCGAGTTGTCTAAGGAGACTGGCCTTACCTTGACCGTCGGCGATTTGACGTTGTTGAGTAGCAACCGTGTACGAGCACCGTTACATGCTGGCAAGCACCAGCTCGTTTACGTTTTTGCGGCATCCGTTCCAGTTCCTTACGTCACCGCTAAATTACGAACCCCGGCTAAAGTTTGTCAAGCCGTGACTGCCAAGTCTACCATTCATCTTGATGGTATTTACGTCGTTCCGCTCATTGTCGCGATTGATGGACTTGCTCTTACACCTTAACATACTGAGTTGCTTAAGGAGACTCAACGTAAGCTTGAACCGTTACACTTTGGTTACGTTGCTCAGTGGGAAGCTTTTCGAGACGTTGTGGTTTCTAAGCAGCTTTTTGCCCACGACAACACGTCGTTACCAAGATAGCTCCTTTTCTTCACCCGTTTTACGGCTGCCGGTTTTGATCATGTATGAACTAGCTTTGATGGTCTAAAAGTAACATTGACTGAGACGCAGCATAATGTTGCAATTAACGCCCTCTACCAGTCAAGACAAGACGCACGGAAGTTGGAGGACTTGTTAGAGATGCAGCCTCAACGTTTCGTCATGCTCGGCATTAAGGCATACTCGTACAACGCCGTCGTGTGGGTTACGCCACAGTTTTCTGGACCCTTGAAGAGTTGGTGGCTTGACCGTGAGAGCAAGCTTCTATTCAAGGCACGTTCGACTCTTTGGTAACAAAGATTCGCAAGACGTCCATGCTGCGTAACATTAGGGATGACGCAATCAACGCTCTGCTTGGACTTACGCAAGGCTCCCTAAGCTACGCCAATTACATTCAGCTGTTCGACTTTTTACGGAGGTCTCGACATCCTCTTACGGGTAGTCGTCAATGCGCTTGCTTCATTATTGGCCTCGCAAATTTTCAGCTTCAGACATATGCTAAGTCCCATCGTTCTCAGCAAAAGAGATACAACATGCATTGGTAAAGTAATAAAACTTCACGAATGACCTCGTGACTGATTCTCCACATTTGGGCCGTGTAAGGATCACACCGACTCCATCTGACAACCCAAGACGTAGTTGACTTTCTTCTTCATCGTCTTCATCGTTTTGAAGTCCAAAGGTCGAGGGCACTAACCGACTTCATCGAGCCAAAGGATGTGGCTTTGGTTGAGGTCGTGGTCGTGGAGGCAATCGTGGAGGACGTTGGAACAAACAATGCCGAATTTGTTCCAACGCCATCGCTTGAGCTTGACTCCTCAACAACGTGAACAACACCAAGAGGAGGGACTTTGCTTCCATTGCCAAAAAAAAGGGACACTGTGTCTTCCAATACCCGGAGCTGAAGGACAAAGAGCCGGACCACACGCCCAGCAAGCATAAATTATTGTGGCATGGCTGCTCTTCGGACTAGCGGGAGCAACAAGCTACATTTATTTTTCGCAATGAGGCAGTGTTAGCGACAGAGGTGCAAGTTTCTACTTCGACACCTGATCGACTTCAGTCGTAACCCCAACTAAGTGAGTACCGGGTCGTCGTCTTGAGAGCAAGTAGAGAAACAGTCATAGACATTTAACAACATGACCATCGATTGATTGGAAACTAGTTGACTATATTTTCGACCCTCTCCACATACGATTTGACTTCACTTTGAAAGAATGTGCGGGCGGCGAAGGTCTTAACTCGCACGGTGACTTACCTCATTGCTTGCCGAGTGATTCAGTCCTTGGAGAGAGACATTAGTGGAGAGCGTGTGTTTTTCAATCCACCCTTGGAGTTAGCTGAACATATGGCATGCCACTTCGAGAGTTGTAGAAGTACATCTTCCGCGACTACTATGGCTGTGTTTGTTCTCCCTAAGTAGTGGACTAAATTTAACACCATCACGCGTCAATAGAAATCGTACCAAGAATTCCAGGCTCGGACAAAATTGATTACTCGCCAGTCGGTTGCTAACTCGACTCATCATGTGGTTGTTGCGCCTACTGCTTGGCTTCTTTAACTTTGGTTATTGGTTTTGGGTGATTGCGAATTTTACGATTCATCCCCGACTACAATTCATGATCTATCTACCTCGGTACATGTATTACAAGACGAGCCCAAAAAAAAAAAACAAAAACAAAAACGTATCCTACCGTCACTAAAGACAGTAAAAAGATCCAAAGTACTACTAAAGTACTACTGAACCACTTAACCCGGGGATGGATCGGTAGCTCGGATGAGCAACGCCGATCGTCTTCGCTCTGGGCCTGGCCTCCCATCGAGCGCAAGACTGGTGGACAGGGCCGCCGGACGGCGTGCACCATTCACCTCTCCCCACCCGAGCCTAGCTCACAATGGTCAGTAGATCCGTAGCGACACCAGACGGTACACACTCAAAGGCGCAGCTTTCAGGGATTTGAATTTCATCCCCCCGACAGATACCGCGCCATCCGCTTCAAAAACCTCACATGTAGCCGTCACAGTACTACGAAAGAACAATAACAACCATCACTTACAAAAAGATCCCCCCAGGGGAACGGCGCGCCACACCGCGCCCCTCCGAACGTCCGGACGTTCCCGTCCGCCGCCAACATCCAACAAACCCAGGTCCCACCGGGCCTGGTCGCGTGCAGCCAACACATGAACGACTCTCAAACACCTACTCGAAAAGCCACAATTAACCCCACTACTTCTCTCACACACTCGAAATCCAACTCGATCGAAATGTCCTCGACCCCTACCCCCCCCCCACTCACAGACAGATGCTCATGCCATTGCGGGATCGGCGCGTGAATGCGCCCGCCGCGGACCCCTACAACCCCCGGAGCTATCCAGCGGGACATCCGCTCGCTCTACTCAACCAGGTGTCCCAGCCACCCCCATCCGCCCAAGACATGGACCCGGCATTGGAACCCTCACCAGCCAGAGGACTCCAGACGCCTCTGGTCCTCGCCGCCCCCAGGTCAACCACTGACCTGGGACGGGCCGCTGACTCACCAACCCACACAGACGACATGTACCGGTGCGATAGTCCCGCTCTGTCCCACAGTAAGGACCAGTCTAACACCCCCCATCCCCTCCCAATAGCCCATGCTAATACTCTCTTTAAGCGCGCACTTAAACCGATACCTTTCCCACACCTTAGTGCGTCCCAACCACTGTGCTGTAAAGTTCGACCAATAATGCAACATCATGTACCTCGAAAATCATCTTCTTTAATCAGAGAAAAAAAAAAATTTATTTTACAGGCCTGATCCCTGCCCCTGCACAAGCCGCTGCCCTGATCTGTACTCACCGACGCCCCCCCCCCTCTCATGCTACCCACCTACCCCGCACCTACACTAGTCCACTCGCAGCCGCTCAAATTGCCTGGCCTGTCGCGCCGGCCCTTGCCCTACACGCTCCCTCTCGCCCGAACTCGCCGCTCGCCGACCGCCACCCCCCGTCCCACAATACGGCCCTGTATGGCACCCAGCAACCCCTCCCGTTAGCCTGCACTGATACACTGGTTATCAGCGCACTTAAATCGAAACCCTCTCCCCACCTTAGTGCTTCCCAGCCAAAGAGCTGCACAGTTCGATCAATAATGCACCACCATGTAACTCGCAATAAGTCGTTTTCCTTAGAAAATTTTTTACAGGCCTGATCCTTACAACTGCACTAACCACCGCCCTGACCAGACACCCCCGTCACCCCTCTCCCTGCTGCCCTCCCCCTGCTCCCTCGCTCTATCCCTCACTCGCTCCAGTCGTTGCTCCTCTCCGCTTCATCCTTTTCTATTTTACCTTTCTTCCCTTTTTTACTTTTACCGCGATAACACGCCTAACTCAACAGACACTCGCGCTTACCTGCGATTACCACACTGTAGAACCTAGTGCACTCGCTCTCCCTCCCCCCTTTTACACGCCCCATGCTCTGCCCTACTCGCCCGTCGCTGTGATAATGGCGGTGCTTCCCCTGCAGAGTTTAGCCCACCCGACCTGCTCTACCCGAATAATTAACCGATCAACCACCCCCCCGCGCACCCCCCTGCCCCGGAAATATCGCCCCTCCCTTACAGAATCAGTCTGGCAGTCCCGAACCCGTAACAATCCCAGCGATACACGTACTCCCTCGCCCCTACAGTCCCCACTTCCTTTAGGCCTGCTCCGAGGCTTCTCTCGGAAGCCCCGAAGCACTTTTGATATGATATCGACAGCCCCCCCTGTCACAGTTCCCCACTATCGCCCTCCTTCTAATACCTACCACACCTTGATTACAGTTTTTCAATCCCCCCTCCCCTACCCTCTCATCCTCTCCCCGCCATCCCTACACTTACCACCCTCTCTTAAGCTCCAGAAGACCACCCGTTCCAAGGAGCTTCTACTCGCCGAAATGCGCATGACGTCGACGAACGGACCCTCCGGAGCCTCACACCCTCGCCCTCCACAAGCCTCGGCCGGCAAGGCCGCTTATCATCATTAGTCCCCCACATGACGGGCCTCAAGGCCCAGAGGTTAGACCCCACAACCAACCCCCCACCCCCCAGCTAGACATCCGACGACACACTACTACCTCCATGCTTCCGCCAACTCTCCCGGCCCACTTTACTCCACGCACCTGTTGCACCGTCCTACATAACTACCTCTTCGACCTAAACCTTGAATACGGCCTCCCTACACCCATCGGCTGCCTCGATTCCTCTGCGGTGCTATCCTTCCAATGGGGTCGTTACCAGGACCTCTCCAACCTCTACTGCCTTGCTACGACGTTATCCAAACTCCACTCCACTCCCACCGCCTCGTACACAGTTATCACTAACAACGAAGTCGACAACCACCACAACAACTCCCAATTCCCCAGCCACTGGACTAATCTCGCCAACCGAAGCGCCCCCCCCCGTCCGGGGACGCCTAACCACTCTCTCGTGATCCTCACATGGCAACACTCACACTTCGGCCTCCTACACCTAACTCACACCTCAGCCACATGGATCGACTCTCTTCATCACCCTCCTCCGCCCGACCTCCTCGCCCGCTCTCTCAATCTCCTATCTGACTGGAACTCCTCCCCCCCCCCTCCCGTCGGTACCCTACGCTTCCTCAACCCACCTCGCCAAAACGATTCCGACGGAGCATGGTCGTGCGGCACCCACGCCCTCTTGCACACCTACTTCATCACCACAGCCCCCCCGGACCAACCATACAACCCCCCCCCCTTCGACCCCCGTTCCTCGGTTTACTCCCTACACACTCTCCTATGGAACCACACCTTCCGCTCCGCCCCCCTCCCACAGGGCCGCCACCACCTTCTCGACGCCCTCCACCACCCCACACTACCCCCCCCCCTAAGCCCCCACCCACTCCCCTCATCCCCCCCTCCCCTCCTCCCCTCCCCCCTCCCTTCCAACCTCCACCCGCAGAACGCCCCCCCGATGACCCCCCCCGCACCACCCCCTCCCTCCCCTCCCCCATCCTCCCACACCACACATCCCAACCACTACACTTCATCACCCTCAACACCCGCGGCCTACACACCTCCATTATGGATGTTGAACACCTCTCCACCTCCCACCAACCGGACGTCTTAATCCTCACCGAAACCAACCACGACACCCACAAGTCCCGCTGGCGCATAGCCCTCCCCCAATACCACCTCAAAAGCTCCCGACCCTGCTACTCAACTGTGCCCCTACCCAACGCAGGCGTTCTCTTCGCGGTCCGCCGAGCCTCATTCCAGTCTGCCACTGTCCTAACCCCGCCCCCCCACCTCATCCCCCATATCGCCGGACTAAAAATCGTCCCCCACTCAGGCACCCCTTACCTCCTTATAGGTACTTATATGCCCCAGCTCTACAACACACAACTGACCCGCCTCTACGCAGAAGTTGCAGCTTGGGGCCTCCGACTAGCGGACGACCACCCGCAACACCGCACCCTCTGGGGAGGGGACTTCCAATCGACCACCCACACAGGTATAGGACACCCTGCCCTCACCTCCTTACTCAAATCCCACCTCCACCCCCTCCACGACCCCATCCCTACCTTCCCCCGCAGCGGGGGCTGCCTTGACCACTGGCTCACCACGCCTCCTTCACCTATCACCCTCCCACCATCCTCTTGCTCGATATTCCCCTCCCCCTCCCACTTTACTGATCACTCTGCAATCCACCTCGTCATTCCCGCCCCTTTCTCACTCATGGCACACCCCCCCCCTCCCCATACCCACCCCCACACACAACACACGACGCGCAAACTCACCTTTCGCCTTCCCCTCACACCCGACCACATAAAAGTATACCAATCCAGCACCCCCGACCTCATCAACCAAACGGCAACCCTCCACGCAGAAATTCTCAACACCTCATACACCTCGGCCACCCCCGACACCCTCGACACCCTCGCCTCACAATTCACCACACTCCTCTCCCAACACATGGACCACGCAGCCACAGTTTGGCCCCTCCTCCCCGACAAAAAACCCCGCCCACCCCAAGCGTCCCTTGACCCCACTTGGCTCACAAATAAAACACGCACTCAAATACTCAAACTCCGTAAATGCAGCAAAAACAACGGCCCCCTTCCCATCGCCCAAGCCCTATTAAACACAACGGAATATCTCTCCCCTGACGCCATCAAACAACAGTGCCAAGCACGCATCCGCCAGCTCCTTCACGACACCACCACGAATAAAATAAAGAAAATAAAAACTCGAGCCAATGTGGCCTACGACACCTGCCCCAAACTCTCCCACCGCCGATTGAAAATTAAAAGCGGCCTCCTACCCCCCGCCGGCACCACCTCCACCCTCCACCGCATTACCAAACCCGATAAAACCACCGCATCCTCTCCCTCCGCCGTCATCGACGCGGTACACTCTCACTTCGCTAGCGAACTCGGCTGCGCCACCCCACCCGAACTACCCACCCCCCCATGGGAACTCCCTAACAACCCCGACAACTTTACCATCGAACCCCGCGGAGACCCCTCTCTCACCCTTGCCGACATGATTACCCGCGACACTTTCGATAAAACCCTCAACTCCCTAGGCACCGGCAAAGCCCCCGGCCCCGACGGTATCCCCAATGAAATAATCAAATTCCTACCCCCGGCGACCCGCTCCGCCCTCTTCTCTCTCCTCTCCCTCCTAGCACACAAATCCTACACTCCTCCTGATTGGTGCCACAGCACAACATGCCTCCTACATAAAAAAGGCGACCCCTCCCTCCTCGATAACTACCGCCCTATCGCCCTCATGAACAACCTCCTTAAACTATGGACAGCACTAATCAAAGATGCAGGCTCGAAGTACGCCGAAACCCATGGCATTCTCAGCGACCAACAAGACGGATTCCGACAACACCGCAGTATCCACGACGCCCTCTCCTCCCTCATTATGACGATGGAGGACGCGAAACTCCACAGCAAAGACATCTACGTCATGTACGCGGACTTCAAAGGCGCCTTCAACGCCGCGGACCACCGAATCATGTTCAAACACATGCGTCAACTCGGTATGCCTCCCACCTTTGTCGATACATGCGAACAACTATACGGGGTCTCAACCACATCATATATCACTCCTCACGGCCCCACCCCTTCCATCGACATCAATCGAGGAACCCTCCAGGGCGACACCCTCTCCCCCTTCCTATTCACCCTCTTCCTTGAACCGTTCCTTCGCTGGCTCACGGTGGGAAGCCGGGGCTACCGCCCAGGCCCCCCCACCACTAACGTTGACCCCACAGAACCCACAGCCACATACCCAGGACACGGCTTCGCCGACGACCTCAGCCTCGCTACGGGCTCGACCCCCAACATGACCATCCAGCTCAGAAAACTCTCCCTCTTCAGCGCCTACACCGGTATGACGGTCAACATCCGCAAATGCTGCATCACCGGCGCCCTCTGGCGTACAGGCAACGCCCTCACCCGCGCCAACACTACCCTCCTCGCATCCCGCCTGCAAACACAGTTCATCTCCCTAAACTCCACCCCGGCCCCCATCCCCTCCATTGGCCCCAGGGACACATACCGCGTCCTAGGGGTAGAACTAAACACCTCCCTCACCTTCACCAGACATTGGCACGAACTCAAACGTACCACTGCATCCCTCATCACCGCCCTTTCCACCTCCCCACTAACTCAATCCCGCAGAATCAGAGTCATCCGTGGCCTCCTCATCGGAAAACATTTTACCCTCCAGCTCGGCCTCTTCACGGACTCCCAACTCGACACTCTCGAAGGACAAATCTGCCGCGCTCTCCGCTCCGCCGTCTCCTCGGTACGTAACCTCCCCCGCACCGCCCTTCACCGCCCCACATCAGACCTAGGATACGGCCTCCCCTCCCTCAAAGCCCACGCCGCACAACTCACAGTATGCCACTTACATAAAATCATGAATGCCTCAGGCTATAGAGGCCACATGGCCCGCGCACACATACGCACCCTATCCACAACGTATTCCCACTGGCCCTCAGAATCCATCATGTCAACCTGTTACACTCCACCCACACTAAAATGCTTAGTCCGAGCTCAACGCGACGCGGGCACCCTATTCCACAACATTCCCCCACTCTCCCTCACCAACCCTATCGCCTCCACAATCCGTGCCCACTTCACCACTCAAGACAACGCCCTCCTCACCTCACTCCGGGACAAAGCCACACACATCACCGACCCTCACACATACAAACAAGCCTACTGCGATTTCTCCCCCCGCAAAACACACGCCTCCCTCCTACCCCGCCTCACCCCCCTCTGGAAAAACAACATTACCACATGGCCACAAGTCCTCCTCAGAGCCACCTCATCCTCATTCATCCTCAAATCATGCAAATCCATCACCACACTCACGGGGTCCACCACCCCCCTCTCAGTTCCCATCCGCCTCCTCGCAGCAATCCTCACCGAACCCCTCGATACTATACACAACCGCCTCCCCATCACAAGCCTCAATACCAACCAAGCATCCCCCCCCACCACTATACATCCCTCGTGGATCCCCCTCCTCTCCCCTCACCTCCCCCGTTCACCCCCCACCCTCCAATCCGGCATCTGCACCTCCCACACCACTCACTCCACCCCCACCGCACCCACCACACACTTAGACACAGAATACCTCACCCCCTCCGACCACCACTACCCCCCCTGCGACGTAACACGCATCATCTCCAAACACAAAGACACAGAATACGGCCAAACGCAGTACATGGTCGAATGGGCCCCGGAACACCTCACGGAATGGGACATTCAGCTACAACTCGACGACGGCTTCCGCCTCATCTCCTCCACTCCCACATCGGTATGCCTCCCCTCCCCCTCCCCCACCACATGCTCCATCTGTCATGACCCCCTGCACACAGAACCCTCCTCCACCTGCTGCACATGCCCGCACTATGCCATACACTCCCAATGTCGCCCAGCTCAAGGACCCACCACATGGCAGTGCGAGTGGTGCGCTCGCGGCCAACGACACGACCTTACCCGCCTCCACGAAGTGCAGTGGGCCCCGTGCCTACAACTCCACGACACCATCAGTGAGACCCCCTCCGGCCCCACCGCCCTTACCGCATTTAACTCCGGCTATGTCCCCTCCACCGCACCCATTTTGCCAAAACCCGGACCCCCTCCGTGGTCACACCCACTTATCACATTCAACCATGACCCCATCAACCCCGACCTCGACATGCTCCCTACCGGTAAATTCGCTATCCACGCACACCCATCACTCCACGACACCACCATACTCTGCACTCCCGACGGCCGCGCGGTCACCACCCTTAACGGCCCCCGCGTCCGCCACCTCTACCAACTCTTTCGCCCCGACCTCTCGCAGCATACGTTCGAAGAGGAGGTCTATCACCTCCTCACCCGTCTAGGTTCCCGCTCAGAAATCCACTCACCCACACCCGCCACCACCACCCGAAATAGATGGGCCACTAGAGAAGACCTCCTCACAGCCCTCCGTCACACATTCCGCATCCAGACAGAACTCTACTCCGACCCCCTCAATAAATCCCTTCACTCCCACACATACCACTCCCTCTATCCCGAAGATATAGTCTTCTCATCCAGCGGTAGCAATGCCCCGCACACCTGGCAAGGCACCAGCATAGCCAACCCCGAATACGACCACGAATGCATGAGACGAGCCATGGAACACGCAATCACCAGCGCACACCTCACAGCCCCTCACACACCCAGCGCAACCATCCTCATCCTCCCCCGATGGGAACACACACCCTATCGCCACTCCAAATACATCAACTCCCCATACACCCACCACCTTTACACCCTCCCCAATGACGCAAACACATTCCTACCCCCCGACCAACACACTGGCAACCCCACCCCCACCCCATTCGGCACACGATGGATGGTCGACATATACCTCGTCGCCAACCCCCTCGCACTCTCCACCCTCCCATCACCCACAGCCATGACCGCACTTCACAACACTCTCGAATCTATCTACGACACTCACCTCCCCAACCCCATCATCACCCCCCCTCCTCCACACCTCATTGTCACCTACTCACCCCACTCAGCAGGTATATACCACCGCCCCCCAAACCCAACTCACCCCCTCACATACCCCCTCCCAGACCGCGTACATCTAACGTACCCCCCCACCAGAGGCACCCTTGCTTGGAACTGGCAGGACTTTGTATACACAGACGGCTCGAAAAAAGGCAGCTCGACCCCCCTCGGAGCAGCAGCTACCCACCCCGCCTCGGACACCAAAGTCAAAATCCTGGTGACCTCTACCCCTCCCTCCCATACAATAAATCGGGCTGAATTAGCTGGCATAGATGTAGGCCTCCAATTTGGCCGCACCCACCTCCTCACAGACAGTGCGTGCTCCCTCCGCCTCATACAAGGCTACTTAAACTGCCCTTCCGCTTACCGCCACAACATTCATCGCGACACCCTCTCATCTATCACACACACCCTTAAAACCCGCTGCGAAGCAGGCATCCGTACACACCTCGGCAAAATCAAAGCCCACAACCATTCCCTAGGCAACGACCTCGCAGACACACTCGCAAACCAAGTCGCGGATGGTCACCCACCCGACACTTTATACACCACAGGTTCTGAAGTCACAATAGGCCACTGGACATGGCCATACACCCTCCTCCCACAAACCCTAGGGGACCCCATACCCTACAGATACACCAACCTCAAATCCGACGCACACACCTACAGCACAAAACACACACACACTCCTCTCTCGCAAACAACCAAACACGGAGCCCTCCTCGCCCGCGCCGCGAAGGACGGCGCCGATTTTTCTTACCACAAAAAACACTCAACCCTCACAAATATCCAGTTCACACACAAACAAGAATTCATGTGGGGCGTCCACAACACCCGCCTACTTACTCACAACCCCACCCTGCGCTGCCCCCTATGTGGTCAATTCACCAGCAACGGCCACATGGCCGGTAACTGCCCCTCTATGTCTGGTCTAAGACAGGACCGACACAACAGCGCTCTGCAACTCCTACTCTCCCTACTGGAACGCCACAACGGAGGACGTTGGGAAACCATCACCGCAGACTTCGGTAACAAACCCATAAAATCGTTTGCTTCCCCCACCCCTGCCCACACTCCACTTGACTGCCACCCACCTCACCCCACCCACATGCCCACCCGACTTGTTGCTGCTGACGAAGGTCTCTCGCCTGACTCCCTAACCTCATGCCCCGCCGTCCTCCCCCCTGAGATTCTCCCCCCCCTGCTTCGTCCCCCTGCACACAAACCTGACTTCATCCGCATCCTCGAACCCCGATTCGTTGGTCACTCCAACGGTCGCCGTCGCTACGCGTCCATAAAAAAGATTCAGATAGGGGAATGGAAGTACTGCACAGACAACAACCTCTCCCACACAGCCGACCTCATACGTGACAAATACACACCCCTTGCGAACGCCATCAGAAACCACTGGCCAGGCACAGTGGTCGACATCCTCCCCATAGTCATGAGCCGCACAGGTACACCGCACTCCTCCACCATCACGAGTCTCACCTCCCTTCTCACCGCCCGCACCGACCCTCCAGATAAACTCGTCTCCAAAGCACATCTCGACACATCTCGCATTCTTGCACAACTCCATACGCATACTGTCCAATGGCTGCATCACCTCCTACGCATATACCGCATCAAGTCCCGCACGACCTCCCGCCGCGCATCCGCACATTGCCCCCTCGCACGACCCTGAATGCACACAACCTTCGCCTCTACTTGCACCCTCCCCGGGGGGGAGTAAAAGCTCGCCCCTTGATTCGAACCCTTGAGTTGAACGTGAAAACTCATGCTGGCGGACAACTAATTTCCGGTTTAGTCGACTGCGTTGCGACGCCTGACTTATTGTCCGAGTACTTCGTACGACGTTTTTCCCTTCCGACTCGCAAGTCTAAGGTCAAGACATCACTTCGACTAGCCAAAGGGCAACGTGTGACGTCTTCGATAGTCTGTAGCCTCACTTTCGACCTGGCTCATCATGAGTTTCAACGGACATTTTACGTCTGACGTGATTTACGCGCCGGTAATTTGTTACTTGGTTTACCATGGCTGAACGACGAACCAACTTCTTTACGGTTCGGCGCGACGCGTGTTTTCGCATTGATGGACGGATAAGTAGTGGACACTCATACAAAGGAACGCATACCCGAATGCTTACTATTGTCACCTTGCAAGATTCAGAGACTCGCAATACGCGCCGTAGTCGACGTAACGCTGAATTTTACGTGATTAGCATAACGCCAACTTCGGAACATCCGGCAGAATTTCACACTTGAGAGGAGTTGACCGCAAAGCAAAGTGAAAACTCCTGATCGTTAATTTACGATGACTTCCATGAGTTACTGCGACCAGTGGATTTGTTAAACCGTGCACACACGATCAGTAAGGAAGGTAACTAACGCATACGTAGTTACAGTCACGCAAAGGGATAGTCACAGAGACAACCAGTCCGAGGCGTGATGTCGGGACAACAGAAGTGTTAGAGTTGAAGCCTAGCGACATCTCTGTACCAGTACAAACAGGTTATCGGCATGTCTGATCTAGACATGTACTAATCATATCTAGAATAGCATACAGTAGCTATCTGCAACTAGTAACTATAAGGTATTACTTACAACACTCCCCTAAAGGTAGCTACGGGATGAAGCGTTGCATTGGGTCTTGTCCTCCAAGGATTGCACTTCGGTGTCTTGTGAGTGCTGGTCCTGGGAGGGGCTTGGTGAACATGTCAGCCACCATTTGGTCAGTGGGGAGGTACCTCAACTTGATGGTTCTCTGCTCCACGCGGTCCTTGAGGAAGTGCCATTTCAGACCGATGTGCTTGGTCTTCTCGCTGACCAAGGCGTTCTGGGAGTACGCGATGGCGCTTTGGTTGTCCTCCAAGATGGTGGTGGTTTCGGTGATGGGGGCGTTAAAGATCTCCCCCATAAGTTGCCGGAGGTGGAGTCCCTCCTTGGTGGCATCCGCCGCAGAGTAGTACTCGGCTTTACACGTGGATTGGGCCACACATGTCTGTTGTTTGGACTTGTAACTGATGGGCCCGCGTCCAAGTGTGAAGAGATAGCCCGAACGGGACTTGCGGGTGCTGGTGTCGTTTGCCCAATCAGCGTCGGCAAAGCATGTGAGTTGGAGACTGTGGTCCGTGCCCCCCCCCAACGCCAAGCGCATGTCGATGGTGCCATGGAGGTATCGAAGGACCTTCTTCAAAGCCTGCAGGTGGGCGTCCGTGGGGGAAGCTTGGGCTGAGTCGAGGATGCTCAACGCCGTGGAGACATCGGGGCGCGTGCAGACGGCCGCATACTGGAGGCTGCCCAAGAGGCTTGGGTAAGCATCCTTGGCCACGCCGGTGAGATAGGGCGAGGACATGTGCGCGAGGCCGGCGAGGAAGCCAGGGTCCATGGGAAGGGACGACGGTTTAGCATCGGTCATGCTGTACTTGGCGAGGATGTCGCGCAAGTACTTGGATTTGTCCAAGGAGACGGTGCGTGCCGAGCGATCACGGGTGATGTGCATGCCTAGTAATTGGGAGAGGTCGCCGAGGTCCTTGATCTTGAACCGTTCTCAGAGCTTGGCCTTGAACGATGCAAGCCATGCGATATCATTGCATGCTGCAGGGATGTCATCGACGTACAACGCGATCATGGCGAAGACGTGGCCGGTGCGGAAGATGTAGATGCAAGGGCTAGAAACGCATTGTTGCCACCCATTGTCGACGAGCCATGCACGGAGGAGCATGTTGAACTCACGGGGGGACTGCTTTAGGCTGTATAGGCATCGCCTGAGGTGACACACTTTGGACGTGCCATCGCTGAAGCCGAGGGGCTGGCGGATGTATACGTCTTCCTTAATAGGTGCGTAGAGAAAGGCAGTGTCGATGTCAAGTTGGCAAAGCTCAAGGTCACGGGCGGCTGCGATGGTCAGGAAGAGACGCAAAGTGGCCATGCGGATGACAAGAGAGAACGTCTCAGTGTAATCTAGTCCAGCGCGTTGGCTGCACCCTTTGGCGACGAACGGCGCTTTGAAGCGGGAGACGTCACCGGCGGTGTCAGACTTGACTTTGTAGATCTACATGTTGTTAACTACCATGCGACCCGGGGGAAGGTCAACGAGTTCCCAAGTGCCGTTGTTCATGAGGGAGGAGTACTCATGCTGCATAGCGGCTTGCCACTGGGGGCCCTCGGCGCTGTCCAAGGTAGCTCTGTACGATTTCGGTTCCACACACTCCCAGGCGGACTGGAGGGCGACGGCAGGAGGCGATGTGCCGGCATGTGTGTGAGGGGGGCCAGTGATAAGGTCGGGAACGTGAGGGTGTTCGAAGATGTCCTCTTTGGCTTTGCCCTATTCAGGGTCACAGCACGCCGTCACGAGGGTCGGGGGGTAGTCGGACACGTGGGCAACCATTTCGCCGTAGCGTAGGGGATGAGAACGAAGCCGAGCTTGGCGAGGGGCTGCATGAGGGGGCATGGGGTCTGGCAATGGTATGTCGATGGGGTGGGAGTGGGGTGAGGTGGCCGGTGCGTCATCCGAAGGGTTGGTGATGGTCGAGTCGACGGAGAATTGTGCGCCGGAGCCCGGGGTGTCTTCCTGAAAGACAACATGGACGGAAGTGGTGATGCGGCGTGTTTCCGGGCTGTAAACGCGGTATCCAGGTGCGTCAGTGGGGTAGCCGACCATGACGCCACGAAACGCTTTTTCACGGAGTTTTCGACGCAGTTTGTCGGGCACCTTGGCGAAGACGGCGCACCCGAAGACGCGGAACTTCGAGGCGTCAGGCACATACGACGTGAGGAGGGTGAGTGGGATGCCACCAATGGGGCCGACTGAGCGAGTGTACGTGCGGTTGCGGAGGTACACAACAGTGTTGAAAGCGCATTACCACATGGAGTTGGGAACGGCCATACTGTGGAGCATCGCCGACGCATTGTCCCGGATAGTGCTCCAAGGACGTTCGGCTTTGCCGAGCATGTGGCGGGCGTATGGGGCGGAGAACTGGACCCCGACGCCGAGTTGTGCGCACATCAGGCGGGTTGTTGCAGCCTCAAAGACAGAGTCCGAGTCAAATTTTATGATTGGTGCAAACGCGCTTGATTGGGAGTGGTAACGTGCATGCAAGTGCTTGATGTCAAGGAGGATGGTTTCCAACTCCGGGTACGCATCGTCTTTGGACTTGAGGAACCGCACCCACATGTAATGGGTGTGGTGGTCAATGACGAGCAAGTAGTAGCGGAGGCCATGTGGGGAGGGGACGTTGACCGGTCCCCATAGGTCAGAGGATAGGTTGAGGAGGGGACGGAAAGGTTTCGCGCAGGTGGTTTCGGAGCTGTGGTGCGGTGTGCGCATCGTGGCGGCGGTGTGCGACATGGGCGTCGCCAACCGAAGCTGCAGCGAAAGCAGCATCGTGGGCCGGCTGCGCGTCCAGCCGAGCGCCGGGAAAGGGAGATGGGTGTGTTGGGGGGTCGGAGGCAAGGAGGTTCAGAGAGTGGTTATCGCGATGAGGGTCGAGCTGCGCATCGCGACGACGCACAACGAAAGAGGGGTCCGCAGGGGCAGCACAGCATGAGCAGCAGCAGCAGCAGCATCGGCGGACTGAGCGTCCATGCGGGCGTTTATGAGCGCCATTTGCTACATGACGAGTGCGAGGGTAGCAGGGGTGGGACTGACAGAGCTCTGCGGAGAGCCGAGGTCAGGGGAAGCAGGAGGCGAATCGGGTGGATAGTCGACATAGCGAGTTTTCGGCGCCATTTCGACAGAGGGCGAAAAGGAAGAGCTGAAAAAACAGGCAGCGGTAAAAACCGCTAGCCGGACGTGTGCCTAAAAATGGTTTCAGAGGGACGGCCTGATGCCCGCCGACCCCTCGGCCTGATGCCCCGGGGTGTCTCAAAGCACATTTTCTGTGTCCTCCACCCAGTGTGGGGCACAAGTCGGGGCCACGGCTAGTGCAGGTGGGACGATGCGGTGGCGGCTGAGTCGCTACGATAATATATTCATTATTATGTTAATCTAAGGTTGTCGTGCACTTTGTGTATGCGTATTCACCCGATAGTGCGCCCCCCCCCCCGTCTCCAGCTTGGACATGTATGGACCATGTCCACACACGACGAGTGCGTCGGTGTGGGTGGCTGTCTAGCGTCCTCGAGCGGCTGACTTAGGTGGGATGGAAGGTGGGTTTTTTTAAGCGCTGATTATACTGGCGATACCGCCGACTACAAGGTGAAAGTACTAAGTGTCTATGTAAACTTGCCTTTTGCGGGAGAGGTGGCGATCGTACACTCCTCCACAAAAGTCCGGACAAGATTTCGCACCTTCGCAAGTAGAAAATGTAATCATGCGTCGGTTTTATTTAAAAATATCCTGAAATCCTAGGCAACGCTCTTGCGCGCAAAATGGAATGCACCGACAACTGCGAGGGGCGAGTTCGAACACTGCCGGGCATGTGTACTTGGGGTTATCGCGCCCGCACCCGTGCGGCACGCTCTTTCAAACAATCGCCGTGCTTGGTAGACGAAATGAGTAACGGGCGCACAACGCCGTAATATGAACGCTGATGCGACGGTCGCGCAAATATAATGCATAGGCGACGGAGGGAGGAGGTGTTGGGCAGGCCGCTGTGGGGGAAACGCAGGAAATCGCGTATTTAGACTTACCACCGATATGCGCACAACCCAAGGGCAAGCCGCTTTCGGCCACAATGTTCAAGCGATCATAACTTACTCACATATTGTTGAAAATTCTTGTAACAGGTATCGTTGGACGCGTCTGCTCAATGCACGTCGAACGCACCTACTCCGGTGTTCAAACTCTCACAAATCGATTTGTTATGAATTATTTTAATTTGCGAATTATTCCGGCACAGCTGAGCCGCAGTGCCAAGTAACACCCATCCAAGTCGGCTCACCTCCTGAGACGATTTGTGCGGGGTTTGTCGATATATGTCTAGCAATTCTTCATTCCTATTGACCTCGGAGCCTAATTCCCGACGCGTGCCACGCGTGGGGCGGGTGTGGTTGGCAAAAGCACATACCCAAGCATTCCAAACACCACCGTCAACGTGATGCGTCCTTAACAGCCAAGTTGGACCTCGCCCCTCCCCTAAGCCAATCGCCCTCGCATGCTTACAGCGTGCAGTGTTTATCCAAACCTGCGTCATGTGCGTTTTAGCTCGCTTGCTTTCCAAAGAATCACCCGTGCCAGCGGCGTGAACTTCCGTGCTCTATTCACACACCCTCAAACCAAACCTCGCGCATTGAACACGGCACCCACGCCTCCAAACCCCCTCCAAAAAGCCCCCAAAAATACGGTGTTGTGGAACACAGAGAAGTATGCAGCTTGGTATGAGCGCTTGAGCAATGCCCAAGCGTGGCGCTCACAATGACGTGTGTAGTTCAGACAATTTCCCGGGAGTTTATGGGCTTAATTCGACAAACTCCACCGACAACACCCGCTTTAAGCTGAGGTCTAACCACCCCGGATGGAGGCTTATTGCTTGCTTCTCGGCTCTCCTACAATTGGGTGGTACTCGGGTATCGTCGTGCTTGACGTGGTGAGAGGGGAGCGTGTTCTTGACTAGCTTTTGCTTAACATAATGCATGTCCGGACTTTTGTGGAGGAGTGTAGCTCGCCGAACCAGGTTGTCGCGCGTGAGTGACGTGAGGCGGGGGCCCATAACATGTTAAACCGTGCACACACGATCAGTAAGGAAGGTAGCTAACGCATACGTAGTTACAGTCACAATCACGCAAAGGGAGAATCACAGAGACAACCAGCCCGAGGCGTGGTGTCGGGACAACAGAAGTGTTAGAGCTGAAGCCTAGCGACAGCTCTGTACCAGTAGAAACGGGTTATCGGTATGTCCGATCTAGACATGTACTAATCATATCTAGAATAGCTTACAATAGCTATCTGCAACTAATAACTAGAAGGTATTACTTAAAACATGATTCGTTGTTTGTAAGCCGAAATTGGGATCATCCAATCTAGACTACTAGCCCCATGAAATGCGAGCGTTTTACATGATTGCCGCATGCATAGCGCGTTGAACTCAACCGACAGCTCAAAGACGCAGTGGAGGCTTGATTGATTAGCCCAAGCCACCGTGAGTTCGGCTCACCAATCCTTTTATGTGCGTAAGGCTAATTGCTCGATGCGACTATGCACTGATAACCGTGGACTCAAGTTACGCGTAAGGATGCCGACCCACTTCCGCGTGTGGATGACACCCTCCATGAGGTAAAGGACGCGAATTCTGACACTCATCTAGTCATCTCGAACTCGCGCATGGCTTCTTTCGAGTTCGAGTGCGTGCTGAGGACATCCACAAGACACCGTTTCATACGCATGACGGCATGACGGAGTCGGTCGCCATGCCGTTCGGTTTGTGCGGTGCACCACAGGCATTCCAACGAATGATGAACGACATCATGCGCGACGTTTTACACAAGTTCGTAATTGTCTACCTCGACGGCGTTATTGTCTAGAGTCGCACGCTTAACGAACACCTTGAGCACCTGCGTCTTGTGCTTCAACGATTCAAAAAGAAGGGCTTGAAGTTGCGCCTTAGGAAGTGCTTCTTCGGTCTTCATGAGATGGAGTACTTGGCTACACGGTATCTGCGGGTAAAGTGTCCAACCGTCCCACTATCTGCGGGCAATTCGTCGCTTCCTTGGCATGGGTGCGAAGGATTCTCGTTCATTGCGTTCCAACACTTATGTCCGCATCCAACATTTTGTTCGTCGATGATCTACTTTCCCATTTCGGGTTCATGTC
Organism: Tetraselmis chui; assembly: GCA_026401115.1. Lineage (NCBI taxonomy): Eukaryota > Viridiplantae > Chlorophyta > Chlorodendrophyceae > Chlorodendrales > Chlorodendraceae > Tetraselmis > Tetraselmis chui. Next base: position 279,730 of record JAPMLY010000134.1, read on the forward strand.
TTCGTGATGCCTTGCATGAGGGCAGTGCAGATGCTGTGGAATGCCTCCATGTTCCTCAGGCTTAGGCCTATGGGGTTTCTTCCTCCCTTTCCCCTTTTGATTGGTGGTTTCCACTGCTCTTTATTGTAAGAGTTTTTGTTCTTCCTTGCGTGCCTACTATTATTAATAACAGCATGATAATGGAGGCATCTTCTTCTTTTTACGGGTTTCCTGTGCGTGCATGGCGTCTGCATTATTGACCCGTAGTCATGCTGGGTGTGAGGCAAAAAATGCTGGGTGTGAGGCAAAAAGGCTTCCATGACAACCGGCGGCGGTGGCTTAATCTACTGCGAAAATGGCTGACATGCCGCCTCTTAAACTAATGGTGTGTTGTCGCACAATTGACGGGCGTCGCGCCATATGAACCCGCAATCTATACCCACTACTGCTTTACATTATTCACCGTGCTCAATGTATTTCTTTACTTTAACTGACATTCTGACAGGGACAGACAGTTTTACAGATGATGCATTGACTGGTAAAGAACGACGACGCAGTGGCAACTGATTGTTAAGATGATTATTCAAACTTTTCCCAACATTTTCGTGAGTGACGGCGCACACATGGTTGCGCCTTGAACACCATAATTAGTGTCACAAATGAGCGCCTGTGATTATTTATTGGGCGACCAGATTTATTGCGCTGCTCCATTTATTGAGGCCTGCTAGGCACTCATTCCAGTGTCATCGCATCCTCTGCCACTCACCCTCTCCTGCCCTACACCCCGACATATGTACAACGACGAGGAAAGGGGTCATAGGGCAATGTTTTTGGTGAGCTCCAGCGTAGACAGCGCCTTCTGCTTTGTCAGACCACAGCTTTTGCGCGCATACAAGGACATTGCCTGCTGCAGTATCACAGGCACTCGCGTGTCGCGGTGCACGGGGTGTGTTTGGGCGGATAGCATTGCTGCCGCGATGTTCACTTTTATGGGATAACCATTGTTGGGCTTCATCTTTTGAATGTCGTGGATGAGCTCAAACCAGGGCTTGTGCTTCAGCTTCGCCACATTGTCGTGAAACTGCGCCTCGCCGCGCTCAGTGTGCCTAACAACATACGCTTCCTGCCCCTGCCCCGGCCGCCTGGTGGTGGGGGAGGGGATGGGGCGGCTGGCAGCCCCTGTCCGTTTGGGGGCAGACAGGGACGGGCGGGTCCGTGGAAACGCGAGAGACAGGGAATCGATGGCATCCGCAGGTTTAAAGCGGCGTAGCACCTCCAGTGCGGTGTTTCTCATGTTAGCAGAAGAATGACCCTCTTCAAACTCAGAGATTGCAAGCTGCAGAAGGCTCGTGATGCTGACGTCTACACCCTCCGCGAGAGCCGCTCTGACAGCGTTTTCAATCACAGAGCTAATCGCGAGGCCGGTGTCGCTGGGAAAATGGTGGAGCGCCTGCAAAATCTCCCACCAGCGCTTGGATTTGCGCGGCACAGCAGGGGCGAGGTGGCCATTGATGAGGCCCTGCGCAAGGTTCAAGCTGTGAAAGTCAGAGGCTGCCCTGCTGAGGGACGGTGCGTGCGCTGGAGGGAGGATAGCGGGTTGACTGTGAGATGTCATCATGTTCATCAGCGCAGGAGCAGAGCCGGTTCGGTGTCCCAACTGGCATGACCTGTCTGTGTGTTGTGAGGCGCGGGCCTGTGGGTTAGCCATCGAGCTGCAGCTTAGCTGGGCACTGGTATCAAGGGGAGGGGTGTTGGCGTGGCTGAGCATATTTAGAGCGTTAAGCTGAAATTTTTCATAGTCCTGAGAAGCCACTGGCAGGAAGTGGTTGGTGGCTGCGGAGACGGGTGGGTGGTGCTGTGCCAACGAGTCCTCGAATTGGATAGGCAGCTCATGGTGGGAAGACAGAAGCTCCAGGCTGCGGGCGGGCTGGTGACTGATCATGTTACTATGGGTTTCCAGTGCCGGGGATGAGAGCTTCCCCTGCCACTTCGGCTGTAGGTCCGCCTGCGTCAGGAAGCCGTGAAGGTCGCCAGTCACGGGGTCACAGGTGGACGGAGCATGGGAGCTGCCGTCTATGGAGGTGTCTGTTGGCGAGTCAGAGGCTATGCCTGCTGACAATGGGTTGGAGACATGATAGCTGTCGCAGAGGGCAGACAGCCAGGGAGGAAGAGAGCCGGTGGGGCTGTCGAGTACCTGTGTACTTGGGCGCGCCTTATTGATCTGGTCCGGGTGGAGGGACCCGAAGAGAGTCGAGGAGTCGACAGGGGCACTGCCTCGCTCGGAGGGCAGCACATTAGCGTATTGTTCGCGAGGCATGCCAGTCATACCAGGCCAAGCGCTAGCGCCGGTCCAATCCGGTCCGGCAACCTACACAAATGGGAAGGGGCGGCGCGGCCGTCAGCTTACAGAAATCAAGCTCGCCAACCGCCGCCAAACAAGCGACCGCGGGCGACACGTAGCAACGCCGTCGAAACTGTACACCCGTAAACTGTATCAACACGCAAAAGGAATAGATGGCGGCGATAAAGAGGAGTGTGGATAGAGGTGAGAGTACGTCGCAAGAGGGGAGAAAGAATAAGATGTATGGTGATTGAAGAAGGGGGGGGGGGGGGGGGGGGGGGGGGGGGGGTAGAAGGCCTTGAGAGGTAAAGCCGTTGGTCGTACCCGCAAAAGGTAGATCAAGTCAAAGGCGCAAAGGAAGTGAAATACGGGGCAACAAGCAGTAGCGGAGAAATTAGGGGGGGGCATCGTCGGACAACAGGGCGGAGGAACGGGAACCGAGAGGGGGGGGGGGGGGGGGGGGCGTGGGGGAGGTGAAGAAAGGTGTGGACTGAGATCTGTTAAGCGGTGAAACTGAAGCACGGCAAAGGGCATATGAAAACCGGGTAGAGGGCGGAAAATTCAATGCAGCAAAATTTCAAGGGGCAGCCGCCTTGTTGCGGGGATACAGGTGAGGACAAAACCCGCATAAGCAAGACGCTCCGCAACAAATATAAGGCGGCGAAAGGCAGGAACTTCACGCAACGCTGAAACGGGGCGTGAGTGTGGTTTAGAGGCTGAAATCACGATAGTGAAGGGGAAGGAGGGAGGGCGGGCGGGTCAGCGGGTAAATTACGTCGCAGGGATGAACGCAGGGTGTGCCCCACCGCGTTTCAGGAGCTGCGTCAGCACAGAGCCGGGGAGTAAACCAACGGTGAGAGTGTTGCGTCGCCCGTGCGGAATTCAATACGAAAAGACAAAAGCAAGAGGAATACGGGCTGCACGCCAATACGGACGCGATGACGGTGTGAAAATACTTTGGCCCTGCTGATAATTCTGCGAGAGATGTTATTCGCTAACCGGGCCGGGGACTGGGCTCGTGGATGCGGCGACGAAGATTGGACAGAAGGGTCAATTGGACACCCGGATGACGAGTTCGCGGCAGCGTAATAGCTGGCACCGTAACGTGAGTAACCAGAGGGATCGACAGGAGGACAGCAGACACAGGAACCGCAGCTTTGATTACTTTGTCCACGACTTACCGGTTGTGAAGTTTGCTGCAGGGCCACTAGCAACTATGTGTACTCTTCCCGGTAGGGCGGCAAGGCGAGTGGAGCAAACTGGCGCAGCGGCGTGCTGTGGCTCACTGTTATTGTCCTTTGGTGGTCCCGGACTCGTCCTGTACAGGTACAGCTACCGTTACATGGATGATGATGAAAAAACTATTTCGTCGTAGTCGTCGCTACTCGTCTCATCCACTCTGTCCGCCAACTACATACGGGTACCCTTATTCATACAAATCCAATACATAGCCGTAGAACGTTCGCTGTACTGGTACTGGTACCGGCAACCTTCAGCTACACGCTATAGTACAGGTACAGGTACCGTACTGACTGAAAATGAAGAAATGCTGATGAATAAAAGTACATGTACGGTACCTGTATCTGTTGTCGATATGTCCTCGCCACAGCACCCAGGTCCAGACCAGACCTGGACAAATCGCCAGGTACCGGTACCCGTACTGCTACTGATTTTTTTTAATTTTTTTTTAATAGCTTCTGGTACCCGTACTGATGCTACTGAATAAACCGGGGGGGTACTGATAAAAGTACGTTTACTAGTGCTTGTACCCTGTTCAAGAAATATCATCACTTGATGGGACGTACAGGTAAGGGTACCCTGCATGTACCTCCTGTTATCGCTGTCGCTACTTCAATTAAACCCTTTTTGCCAGTAATAAGAAAATAATGCAGCACGGCTCGCGAGCCCTGTACCGAAAATATCGCTTTTACTGGTATTCCGATTAATACAGTACACGGCTCGCCGTGGTGCCCGTGAGACACTAGGTGGGTCGGCGGGTGTGTGTGCAGCAGCGCTGAGTGATGGTTACAGGAGAACTAAACAGCAGCAGGACACACTAGGTCAGGTCAACTATACGTATTCACTGATAACGTTCGCTACCGTGAACGTACATTTACTGATAATAATTTACTATGAGAGCTCCTTTAGATCTTTGGTAGTAATGTAAGCAAATTAGTCTCCCGTCTCCACTCGGCGCTGCTCCCATGCAACGCATGAAGATCATCGTGTGCATCGGCTCCGGTAGTGCCTTATTCGTCAGGCCATGTGCCAGTATGTCAGCTGTGCCTATTGACAAAACCGCGATGGTCTTTGCATCCACTAGTTCCCGAATGTAGTGGTGCATTATGTCGATATGATGTGTCATGTTTGAGGCCATGGGGTTGTAAGCAAGCTTGACTGCTCCCTCATTGTCCTCATAGATTGTTGTAGCACCGCGGTGGCGTTGGTGGACATCATGCATCAATAGCCGAAAGTATAGTACACTTTGGCCTGCACGACTCACGGCGACATACTTTGCCTTTGTGGTGGACAAGGCCACCACCTCTTGTTGTTTGGAGGTGCTCATGGGAGATAATGTTGGGGACGCCGCGTTTGGACATGCCGGGCGCATGGGCAGCCCGGATGTGAAGCTGATGAGAGTGCCCATCATGGTAAGCGAGGTAGAGTTCAACGAGCCCATACAAATAAATATCAACGTCGATGCCTTTGACGTCGATGGGGGTGCATAGTTTGGTGTAGTTGCCCGCGACAAAGGCAGAACGGTGGGCCTCCAAGCTAATGTTAGCACCCGCGTCGACAAAGCGAAGTTCGGTCGGCGCTGTGGTCAATGAAGCGCTCTAGGCCGCTGGTGATCTCATGGGAGACTCCATGTCGGGGGAGGAGTGACCATAGGTGTAGTCGGTGGACGGGCCACCATAGTCGGATTTGGAGGCATTTGAGTCATGGGCATGGAAGTCTTGAAAGCGCAGATCACGGAGGTCAAATAGATCAGTGGACGGGGAAAGGGACGGCAAACCATAGTGTAAGAATTGCATGTGGCGTGTGTCAATAAGAATGGACTGAAGAACCCGCATGACGCCCGGGATTTGTGGTTGAGTTTCCATTGCGGCATCTGGGGCGTGAAAAATGCCGGGAAGGAGGGCCACAAGACCTCCACAATTGGGAGTAGAGAGAGAGAGTAGATGACGCTCGAAAGCCATAGGCCAAGGGGATGGTGGTTGCCAGGGTGAAGGACGTGTCCATGGGCGGCCGCGAGATTGCGACGTGTGTGGGACCAATCCGCCCATGCTTGGAGTGGGCTGACGTTGTGGCGACGGCATGTTGGGGAGACAAGGGTGTCTCAAAGTCACTGATGAAAAGGCCTTTGATGGCGGAGCGGAGAGCATGATCGCCCAAGTCGGTAGGGAACAAGCCTCGAGAGATGAGCGACGCAGGGGGCGGGAAAGTTAAGCGGATGCCGGTGATGAGGGGGCGAAGGTGGTCCCCGGGCATGTAGGTAACATAAGCCTCACCGGCCAATTGGGGAGGTCCATATTCAGCACGGAAACCGTCGGCCATGTTGATAGAGGGAGGGCCATCAAGGTCGAAGAAAGACATGAGGGCTGACTGCGATGATGCAACATTCCCAGCATGAAAGGCCACATTGTTGTGGGACACGCAGGGATGTCCAGGAGGTGTATCACGTGGGTTTGTGCCGCGCCCTCCACGTCCCCATCGACCACCCCGACCACGAGGACAACGACCACAGCCGCGGAGAGCGGAAGAGTGTGGAGCGCACTGCTCGTACTAGTATTGTTGTGGCTGGCACTATTGTTGTTGGTACTGTTGGGTCTGCGATTTCTGATCCACAGGTTGCGACTGAGAGGGCTGCAAAGGGAGGGGCATTCATGATGCTAGTGCAGTCTATCGGCCATGGAAAGGCCACCGTCAGTGCATTTACTGGAGGGTGGGGGTTTGCGCATGCGTTGGGAGCTGTCAGTACGTGCGGCTAAGGCTCCCTCAATTACAACTTCAACGGCATAGATAGCTGAAAGCTTAAGGGTCACGCATGCCGTGGCGACGACCGGGAGGAAGATGTCCCGGGAAGGAAGTGTGCGATTGATGCTGAATAAGCATGGTGGACAGCTCGGTAAAGGGTATGGAGGCAGCAACTTGACCATTATGTCTTGCATCGAGAGCAGCCACAATGTTGGCTCGTGCCCATGATAACTTATTTTTTAAGTTATATAAGGTAGCAGCTACTGTCGGAATCGGGAACGGGTATTTACACGTAGGTCGTGCCGGCCCCACAAGGGGGCCGGCTGAGGTGACTAGAGAAGTGAGAGGAGAGAGATGGCGGCCGGCGAAGGCACCGGCATGGCCGGCCGACCGCCACTAATAGGGAATAGAGTACCGCTAATAGCATAACGCTAAGTACTAGGATATCAAATAGCTGCCTTATACATAAGTGCTAGGCAACGGGATGCTAGTGCTAACACCCCCCTCAAGGTAGCCGAGGTCTTGACGTCGTCCTCCCTTGCGTCGAGGAAGATGCCATCTTGGTCGAAGGTGTAGTGCTTGTAGCGCGTGTCTCATGCCGGGTGTAGCGAAATGCGCTCACATGAACGTGCCGCTACCGGCGAGTTACCGATAAGAAGCGGTTCCAAATTTACTGCGTAATGTACTAGTCTAACATGCAGCGGGAAAAACTGTCCTCGGGCGACTTAGCCGACGCATGAGAGCGACCGGCGAGGAAGAAGCAAAGTCAACATGGCCGTTAGGAGCGTGTAGGCACGCAAAAACATAGACTGGCGCTCGTGTTGACTCCCCCCTTTCGCCGTGGGAAAGTTAAGCTCCTCGCTAAGTTAGGTGAGCGTTGCGGCGTTGCCTCGGGAAAGAACAGCAACAATACTAATTAAAGTACGCACGGGCCGAATTTTCGCAGGTCGGTCTTAAGAAACCCATATCCGGTCGAGAGCATCGGTAGGCTGAAGGCTAGGTGAGACTGAAAGCTGGGTGGGGCGAGCGTGGCGCCGGGCGCTTTACACACGCTCTTCTCCTTAATACGTGGGAGATGGTAGAGCACGCGCGGACAACCAGCTCGAAGGCGAAGCGTGGGGTCGGTTGGACGATGAAATACTAGCGTGGCGCCGAGCGCTCTACTCTTTTTTACGTGGGAGTAGGTAGGACTAGCGTTGCGCCGAGCGCTTTACACACGCTCTTCTCTAGTGAAACTTGGTGTTGGGCCCATAACGTGTCGAAATCGGGAACGGGTATTTACACGTAGGTCGTGCCGGCCCCACAAGGGGGCCGGCTGAGGTGACTAGAGAAGTGAGAGGAGAGAGATGGCGGCCGGCGAAGGCACCGGCAGGGCTGGCCGACCGCCACAAATAGGGAATAGAGTACCGCTAATAGCATAACACTAAGTACTAGGATACCAAATAGCTACCTTGTACATAAGTACTAGGCAACGGGATGCTAGTGCTAGCAGCTACAGAAATATTTTCACTAACCATAAACTGAGAATCTTCATTAATGTCTTGGTAGTTGTGCAATATAAGTTGCAACAATGCGTCTATACTCTCGATTTCGCCTTGCGAGTCTAAAAGTTGCGCAGGTAAACCCAACTATTCTACCAACACCATGGTAGTCGAAATGGTCAATAAGTGCAAGCCACGCATTTGAGCATGGCGACATTCGACGAGCCGAAAAGGAAGGGTCGCGCTGAAAGTTTTTCATGACTATTGCTGCAATAGGGTGTTTTATCACGACGCAAAGGTACCCGAACAGTTTTTTGAAGTGTTCGATATGTTGTGCTAAAAGCAACATCATGAGGTGTTGCTCCTTTTGGCAAGTCTAGGAAGACAAGGTTAATAGCGTAAGTAGTCTTTATATTCCCTTTTGAACTTTGAAAAGGTGCTATCCGATGTGAAGGTGGGGCCCAACGCACGCAACGACCTGCTAAGGCTTGTTGTCGTCGAACTGCCCGCGGCTAGGTTGCTCGTCATCGAAATATAAGGGTGTGGTTCATATACAAGGACAGTGTTTCGGTCGCCACGACTATAGGTGATATTGTTTGCCTGCGGCGGCTGTGGTGACTGCCCGTGCGGCTACCCGAAGCTTGCGCTAAGTCGCTCGAATTGCTACGTTACCAACTCGTTTGTGGTCGCTTGTGACCGTTCTATCGCCGTGTGTAGTAGCTCGACAGTTTCAGAGCGAATACTAGTCATGGTATTATCCAAAGAAATGGGAGCGACATGATCTTTACCGGGAGCAGACTGAGAGGCCTCTGCGCGCGAGTTGCGTTGCTGTTGCTCCGTGTGGTGGGCGACGTCGGCGGCGGTTGCTTGTGTTCATACCTGCCTAAAACATCCGTGTGAACTTTTCACACCGGTGTTTTCTCACGTTGTTACCGGCATGGTCGCGTGTATGCGGCTTATTAAGCTATGTGAGGGCCCATAGCCTCTTGTCGGAGGTGCCCGTGAGACACTAGGTGTGTCGGCATGTGCGTGTGCATGAGCCTTGAGTAGTGGTTACATGAGAGCTAAATAGCAGTGTGATACTTGGGTGCTTGTATTTTGTTTATTTGTACTAGGTCAACTATACGTATTCACTGATAACGTTCACAACCGTGAACGTACATGTACGGACAATGATGTACTATAATAAACACAGCTCGGGCCAAAAGGAACACGGCTCGCGGCCCAAGCCGTGTACCTGTTCGCCCGAGCCGTGTACCGGGAGGAGGTACACGGCTTTAACGCCCAATACATTTTGCACTATATACCGCTTGTCGCGTCGCGCGGGGCTCTTCCCCCTAGCCGGCAACAATCTTTGCGCAGTATCCCACCACCCACATCCCCGGCCATAGTCGCGCGACCACAGCCCACCTAATATACCTCGGCGAAAGTGCTCCGAAGAGGGGGCCGCGCAATCCGGAAGATGGCAGTAGATAGGGGCGGAGAAACAGACTGCCCTTGAGGCGTCCCTCTCCACCTCGGAGTTCGAAGGAGATGGCGAAGAGGGAGGCGCTCGAACGCTCTGTTGGTATACTCCGGCCGCTACACGCCATTGCGAGAGCGATGGTAATACCCTGCCGCTGAAACTCCCAGCGAAGCTAGTCAAGCCCCAAATCTTGCCTTAGCGGGGGAGTCGGTGCGTATGGTAAGAAGCTTTTAGTGTCATGTTTAGGGCCGTCGCGATAGCGAGTTGGTGTGATGCGCGCGTTTTCTCGTCGGTTGCAAACTACTCACCAACCTCCTCGGGAAAAGTTGGGCCGTCCACAACCGTCGCTCATATGACATTAGACCATCGCCTTCGTGTTGTTTAGACAAAGAGTCACAACCTACGTATTTTTCGAATAGCGCCTCCGACGCGGAATAACCAAAGTGCATGGGCGACCCATGTCGCGTTTTTGCATACGGTTACGGGCTGAATCGGACACCCGCTCTTTCCACAGTCACTGTCGGGTTTAAAGCCCTCCCACTACCACCCAAGGTTTTTTCGCTCGCACGATATACCATTTATGGCATATGTTAAAAAACATTGACAGTGAATGCTCTCGGTTTCGGAATGTAGCCGGTAGGAGGTTCTATTTGTGGATGGGTTAAGCCAGTGGTCGGGAGGGCGTGCCGGTCGCGGGGAGCGCAAGGGGATGCATTTGGTCGGGCAAGTTCCCGATATCAATCGGGGCCACAAGAGCGAGGGATACCTTCGAGGAGCGCGGGATATAGAAAATTAATATCACAGGTTGGAGCACATGTTGCAAGAGGGGAGCGGCTTTAGGTAGAGAGTGTAGTTCCGGCGAGGGGGCGCGTAGGCGTGATTTACACACAATAAATAAATAGATAACAAGGTTGTTGTGAGGGGGTGAGCTTTGATGTAAACCACCTCAATTAAACCCCAAGACTAACAACATTTAGCAATAACATGTATTTTGTGTCGTTGTGATGGTCCCATGTCACTTTACAACGATGATCGCCACATTTTTGTTGCATGTATAGTCGCACAACTCATGCTGCCGGTGCAACTGATGCGTATTGCTTATTTTGTTATTGTTGTCGCTGCTTGTTGACTTTGTTATTGTTATTGTTGTTGTTGCTTGTGGATGTTGTTGGCTTTGGTGTTTGCACATATGCACACACACACACACACACACACACACACACACACACACACACACACACACACACACACACACACACACACACACACACACACACACACACACACACACACACACACACACACACACACGCACACACACACACACACACACACACACACACACACACACACACACACACACACACACACACGCGCGCGCGCGCGCGCCCACAGATGCGCACGCACTTGTATCATAGACACGGCGACATGGAAAGTATGCATGTGGGTTGTACCGTTACTGCTCATGCTTCCACTAGTGTAGCTATCGTTGTTCTTTATTATTCTATGCTTATACTTCGTTTAAGTAAATGGTGGGTTAAAGTTAGGAGGATGGGCTGGGTTCGTGAAGGGTTCCGTGTGTTGGCAACACAAGACCAAGGTCGATAGGACTTGGGTTTGCTGCTTGTTGGCGGCGGACACAGTCCGGACGCTCGGTCGGGCGCGGTGTGGCGCGCCGCACCCGTGGAGGTTTTTTTTGTTATCGATGAGGAATGTGAATGTGGCGTAGTGCCGTGGGTATTACGCGAGTAGATTTTGCAGTGGGTGGCACTGTTAGAGTTGGGAATGGATAGTTACACGGAGGTCGTGCCGGCCCCACAAGGGGGCCGGCTGTGGTGACTAGAGGAGTGGGAACAGAGAGATGGCGGCCGGCGAAGGCACCGGCATGGCCGGCCGACCGCCTCAAATAGGGAATAGAGTACCGCTAATAGCATAACACTAAGTACTAGAATGACAACTAGCTACCTTGTATATAAGCACTATGCAACGGGATGCTAGTGCTAACACCCCCCCTCAAGGTAGCCGAGGTCTTGACGTCGTCCTAGCTTGCGTTGAGGAAGGTGCCATCTTGGTCGAAGGTTTAGTGCTTTAGCCTGTGCCTCAAGCCGGGTAGGTGTAGCGACATGCGCTCACAAGAACGTGCCGCTACCAGCGAGTTGCCGATATGAAGCGGTTCCAAATGTACTGCGTAATGTACTATTCTGACATGTAGCGGGAAAAACTGTCCACGGGAGAATTAGCCGACGCATGAGAGCGACCGGCGAGGAAGAAGCACAACCAACAGGGTCGTTTGTGGCGTGTAGGCACGCAAAAACATAGACGGGCGCTCGTGTTGACTCCCTCCTTTCGCCGTGGGAAAGTTAAGCTCCTCGCTAAGTAAGGTGAGCGTTGCGGCATTGCCTCGGGAAAAAACAATAACAGTACTAATTGAAGTACGCACGGGCCGAATTTTCGCAGGTCGGTCTGGAAAACCAGATCCGGTCGAGAGCATCGGTAGGCTGAAGGCTAGGTGAGACTGAAAGCTGGGTGGGGCGAGCGTGGCGCCGGGCGCTTTACACACGCTCTTCTCCTTTTTACGTGGGAGATGGTAGGACAGTCGCGGACAACCAGCTCGAAGGCGAAGCGTGGGGTCGGTGGGACGATGAATTACTAGCGTGGCGCCGAGCGCTCTACTCTTTTTTTGCGTGGGAGTAGGTAGGACTAGCGTGGCGCCGAGCGCTTTACACACGCTCTTCTCTAGTGTAACTTGGTGGAGGGCCCATAACGTGTTAGAGTTGGGAATGGATAGTTACACGGAGGTCGTGCCGGCTCCAAAGGGGGGCCGGCTGTGGTGACTAGAGGGGTGGGAAGAGAGAGATGGCGGCCGGCGAAGGCACCGGCAGGGCCGGCTGACCGCCACAAATAGGGAATAGAGTACCGCTAATAGCATAACACTAAGTACTAGAATGACAAATAGCTACCTTGTATATAAGCACTATGCAACGGGATGCTAGTGCTAACAGGCACGGAAGCTGTCGGTGGGACATGATTCAAGTTTGGATAAGTTGCGCCTTGCTGTGTGTACCGTCTCGTTTGTCTACGGATCTACTGACCGGGGCGAGCATAGCTCGGTTGGGAAGAGGTGGATGGTGCGAATTGTTCGACGGACCCAGTGTTCACATGTTTGTCGCTCATCGGATGGCTAGGCCTTGAGCGAAGACGGTCGGTGCGTAAGCTCATTCGAGCGACAAAGTAGTACTTAAATTGTACTTTGTAATTTGTTACGGTTGTAAGTGACGGTATGATGTCTAAATTAGAGGCTACCTAAGAAGAGGATGGGTAAAGGTCTTTCGCCACGCCAATGAGGAGGGGCGAGTCCATGCGCGCGAGGCCGGACACGAAGCCGGGGTCCATAGGGAGGGAAGATGGTTTGCAGTCTATTATGCCGTGCTTGGCTAGGATGTCGCGCATGTACTTTGACTGGTTCAGCGAGATAGTGCGACATAGTCCGACGGGACGTGTCGCGCGTAATGTGCATACCTAGGAAATAGGTCGCTTAGGTCTTTGATCTTGAACCGAGCGCCAAGCTGGGCTTTAAACGAGGCCAGCCATGCGGGGTCATTGCACGCCGCTTAAATGCCATAAACGTAAAGGGCGATCATGGCGAAGACGGGGCCAATCCGGGGGATGTAGATGCACGGGTCGGAGATGCACTGTTGCTAACCATTGTCGACAAGCTTGTCCCGCAGCAGGGTGTTGATCTCGCGGGGGGGGGGGGGGGGGGGGGGGGTGTTTGAGGCCGTAGAGACAACGTTTTAGGTGGCACACTTTAGGCGTGCCATCCGCAAAGCCGAGGGGTTCGCGGATGTAAACATTTTCGTCGATGGGGGCATAGAGGAACGCGATGTCGATTTCAAGTTGATAGATTTCGAGGTCCATGGCGGCGGCAATGGCGAGAAAGAGCCAGAGGCTAGGCATTCAGATGACCGGGGAGAATGTATCCGTGTAGTCGAGACTCGCGCGTTGACTGCAACCCTTGGCAACGAAACGGGCTTTGTAGCGAATAACTTCACCCTCTCTATCCGAGTTGATCTTATATATCCACATGTTGTTAGCGACCGTGCGGCCGGCGGGGAGGTCAGTGATTTCCGACGTGCCATTGTTCATGAGGGAAATATACTCATGTTGCATTGTTGTTTGCAATTCCGGGGCTTGTGCAATGGAGAGGGCATCACGGTACGATGTCGGCTCGACACAGCCGCTAGCGGACAAGAGGGCAACATCGTCGGCCGATGCGCCCGCATGCAAATGAGGGGGGGCATTAATCAGCGTCGCCACGTCGGGCTGTTTGACAATGTCCTCTTTAGCTTTACCTTGCTCAAGATCACAACATGCGGTGACAAACACGCGAGGGTGGTCGGGAAGGTGAGCCGCAAGGTCACCGTAGCGGAATGGGTGCGACCGGAGGCGGTGAGTGCGGGCTGCATCATGCAGTGCGGTGGCATCGTCGGTAGCAGGCGATTCAAGCTCGAGGGGGTGTGTTGAACCGTGCACACACGCTCAGTATGGGAGTTAACTAACGCATACGTACTTACATTCACATTTACGCAAGTAGGACACTCATAGAGACCAGCCCGAGGCGTGGTGTCGGGACAAAGGAAGTGAAAGAGTTGTAGACTAGCGAAAACTTTGTGCCGAATCAAACATAGTATCGGTATGTCCGATCTAGACATGTAATAATCAGATCTAGAATAGCTTGCAATAGCTATCTGCAACTAATAGCCAGAAGGTATTACTTACAACACTCCCCCTAAAGGTACCTACGGGATGAAGCGTTGCATTGGATCTGTTCCTCCCAGGACTGCAATTCGATGTCGTGTAAGTGCATGTCGTCTTGGTAGTTGTTTGGTGAACATTTCAGCCACCATTTGGTCAGTGGGGAGATACCTCAACTTATCGTCCCATGTTGCACGTTATCCTTAAGGAAATGCCACTTCATACCAATGTGTTTTGTCTTCCCGCTGACCAAGGCATTTTGGGAGTACGCGATGACGCTTTGATTGTCCTCCCAAATGGTGGTTGTTGCGGTGATGGGGGCGTTGAAGATCTCCCACATAAGTTGGCGGAAGTGGAGTCCCTCCTTGGTGGCGTCTTCGCCGCAGTTTAATATTCAGCCTCACAAGTGGATTGGGCGACACAAGTTTGTTGCTTGGACTTGTAGTTGACGGGTCAACGGCCGAGTGCAAACAGGTACCTCGAACTCGACTTGCGTGTGCTGATGTCGTTGGCCCAATCCGCGTCTGCAGCGCATGTAAGTTGGAGACTCCGCACCCCCCCCCCCACGTTATGCGCATGTTGACGATGCCATTGAGGTAGCGAAGCACCTTCTTCAAGGCCTACAAATGAACCTTCGTGAGATGTGCATGGGCGGACCCAAGGATGCTCAACGCCGTGGTAACATCGGGACGCGTGCAGACTGCCGCGGTATTGAAGGCTGCCGAGTAGGTTGGGGTAGACGTCCTTAGCCACTCCGGTAAGGGAGGGGAATCCATGTGTGTGAGGCCGGACAGGAAGCCGGGGTGCATAGGGAGGGACGAGGGCTCATTGTCGGTCATGCCGTACTTCGCGAGGATATCGCGCAGGTACTTGGACTCGTCCAAGGAGATGGTGCGGGCCGATCGGTCGCGGGTGATGTGCATGCCGAGGAGTTGGGAGAGGTCACCCAAGTCCTTGATTTTGAATATGGCGCTCAGACGAGCTTTGAACGATGTGAGCCAAGTAGCATCATTGCATGCGGTGGGAATGTCGTTCACGTAGAAGGCGATCATGACCAAGATGTGACCGGCGCGGAAGATGTAGATGCATGGGTCCGAGATGCGTTGTTGACACCCGTTTTCGACAAGCTAAGCACGGAGGAGCATGTTGAACTCGCGAGGGGATTCTTTCAGTCCGCAGAGGCAGCGTTTGAGATGACACACATTAGACGTGCCATTCGAGAAGCCGATTGCGTGGCGGATGTACTCGTATTTTTTGTGGGAGCGTAGAGGAACGCAATGTCGATATCAAGCTGACATAGTTCAAGGTCGCGTGCGGCCGCAATGGCTAGGAAAAGGCAGAGACTGGCCATGCGAATGGCCGGTTAGAATGTTTCCGTATAGTCGAGTCCTGCGCGTTGGCTGCAGCCTTTGGCGACGAACCGGGCTTCAAAGCGGGAGACATCACCCATTGTGTCATACTTCACCTTGTAGATCCACATGTTGTTGGCGACCACGCGGTCAAGGGGAAGGTCGACGATATCCCACGTGCCGTTCTCCATGAGGGAGGAGTACTCTTGATGCATTGCGGCTTGCTATTCTGGTGCATGGGCGCTAAAGAGGGCAGCCCGGTACGACTTCGGTTCAATACAATCTATGGCCGAGAGGAGAGCAAGGGCGATAAGTGATGTGCCCGCTGGGAGGTAATGTGGTCGAGTAATCAAGTTGTTCGAAGATTGGTAATTCCTTGTTCAGGGGCACAACACGCTATGACATGGACCGGAAAGTAATCGGACATGTGGGCCACGAGTTCCCCGTAGCGAATGGGGTGAGATCTGAGGCGGGATGGGCGGTCGGCCTCATGTGGGGAATGGGGGTCGGAGGTCGGGATTGTACATCAAGGGCAAGGGGATGGGGTCTCGGTGAGTTGTAAGGGGGGTCGGCGGCGTTCGAAGCGTTTGTGTTCACCGAGTCAATGGGTTGGCGTCCCTCGAAGCCCGGTGTGGTTTTCTGGAAAACAACATGGACGGACGTGGTGATATGGCGGGTCGCGGGGTTGGAGACGCGGTACCCCATAGCGTCATGCGGATAGCCAACCAGCACGCCACGAAACGCTCTTTCGTCGAGTTTCCGACGTAACTTGTCGGGCACTTTGGCGAAGACATTGCACCCGAAGACGCGGAATTTGGAGGCGTCGGGCGTTGTCGACGTGAGCAAGGTGAGCGAAACGCCACCAAAGAGACCAACAACGCAGTTGCATGTGCGGTTGAAGGCTTTGCATGTTGAGGTGTCCGAACCGGCCGTGTCACATTACTGGGTCGCACTTGGCAGTCAGAGCGACACGAGGGTTGGCACCAATTGGCCTATCCGTTGGGGGGCATGGGTGCGAATCCTATTGAACCATGCAACCACACTTAGTGTGGAAGATAACTTACGCAAACGTAGTTACAGTCACAGTCCCGCAAACGGAACAGTTACGGCGACAACCAGCCTACATGCGTGGTGTCGGGACAACAGAAGTGAGAGAGTTGTAGCCTAGCGACAACTCCGTACCGAGTCAAACAGTTTATCGATATGTCCGATCTAGACATGTACTAATCATATCTAGAGTAGCTTACAATAGCTATCTGCAACTAATACGTATACGGTATTACTTACAACACTCCCCCTGAAGGTAGCTACGGGATGAAGCGTTGCATTGGGTCTTGTCCTCCAAGGATCGCACTTCGGTGTCTTGCTAGTGCAGGTCCTGGGAGGGGTTTGGTGAGCATGTCAGCCACCATTTGGTCAGTGGGGAGGTACCTCAACTTGATGGTTCCCTGCTCCACGTGGTCTTTGAGGAAGTGCCACTTCGGACCGATGTGCTTAGTCTTCTCGCTGACCAAGGCATTCTGGGAGTATGCAATGGCGCTTTGGTTGTCCTCCCAGATGGTGGTGGTTTCGGTGATGGGGGAGTTGAAGATTTCCCCCAGGAGTTGTCGGAGGTGGAGTCCCTCCTTGGTGGCGTCGGCCGCAGAGTAGTACTCGGCTTCACACGTGGATTGAGCCACACAAGTCTGTTGTTTGGACTTGTAACTTACTGGCCCGCGTCCGAGGGTGAAGAGATAGCCGGAGCGAGACTTGCGGGTGCTGCTGTCGTTGGCCCAATCAGCGTCGGCAAAGCCTGGGAGTTGGAGGCTGTGGTCCAGCCCCCCCCCCAACGTCAGGCGCATGTCGATGGTGCCATGGAGGTAGCGGAGGACCTTTTTCAGAGCATGCAAGTGTGCCTCAGTGGGCGAGGCTTGGGCAGAGCCGAGGATGCTCAACGCCGTGGAGACATCGGGGCGTGTACAAACGGCGGCGTACTGGAGGCTGCCCAGGAGGCTAGGGTAGACGTCCTTGGCCACTCCTGTGAGAGAGGGCGAGTTCAAGTGTGCAAGGCCGGCGAGGAAGCCCGGGTCCATCGGAAGGGACGACGGCTTAGAGTCGGACATGCCGTACTTGGCGAGGATGTCGCGCAGGTACTTGGATTGGTCCAACGAGATTGTGCGCGTGGAGCGATCGCGGGTAATGTGCATGCCGAGGAGTTGGGAGAGGTCGCCTAGGTCCTTGATCTTGAACCGTGCTCCGAGTTGGGCTTTGAACGATGCGAGCCAGGTGGCATCATTGCAGGCCGCGGGAATGTCATCGACGTACATGGCGATCATGGCGAAGACGTGGCCGGTACGAAAGATGTAGATGCACGGGTCGGAGACGCATTGTTGCCATCCATGGTCGACGAGCCACGCACGAAGTAGCATGTTGAACTCGCGGGGGGACTGCTTAAGGCCGTAGAGGCAACGCTTGAGGTGGCAAACCTTGGACGTTCCATCGGTGAAGCCGAGGGGCTGGCGGATGTACACATCCTCCCGGATGGGGGCGTAGAGAAACGGTGTGTCGATGTCAAGCTGACAGAGTTCAAGGTCGCGGGCGGCTGCGATGGTTAGGAAGAGACGCAGGCTGGCCATGCGGATGACCGGGGAGAAGGTCTCCGTGTAGTCTAGTCCAGCGCGTTGACTGCACCCCTTGGCGACGAACCGCGCTTTGAAGCGGGTGACGTCGCCGGCTGTATCCGACTTGACTTTGAAGATCCACATGCTGTTAACGACCATGCGGCCGGGGGGGAGGTCCACAAGGTCCCACGTGCCGTTGCTGATGAGGGAGGAATACTCCTGTTGCATAGCGGCTTGCCATTGGGGGGCTTGGGCGCTGTCCAGTGCAGCCCGGTAGGACTGTGGTTCCACACACTCTCGGGCGGAGAGGAGGGCGATGGCAGTAGGGGACGTGCCGGCAGGTGTGTGTGGGGGACCAGTGACAAGGTCGGGGACGTGAGGGTGCTCAAAGATGTCCTCTTGAGCTTTGCCTTGTTCAGGATCACAACACGCCGTTACGAGGGTTGGTGGGTAGTCGGACAAGTGGGCAACCATATCGCCGTAGCGAATGGGGTGGGAGCGGAGCCGAGCATGGCGAGAGGCTGCCGGGGGGGGTAGGGGTGTGGGTAATGTGAGGTCAATGGGGTGGGACATGGGTGAGTCTGCGGGTACGTCGTCCGAAGAGTCGGTGATGGTCGAGTCGACGGAGGGTTGAGTGTCGAAGCCTGGGTGTCTTCCTGAAAGACAACATGTACGGAGGTGGTGATACGACGCGTTTCCGGATTGTAGACACGATACCCGGGTGCGTCAGGGGGATAGCCCACCATGACGCCGCGAAATGCTTTTTCACTGAGTTTCCGACGTTGTTTGTCGGGGACCTTGGCGAAAACGGCGCAGCCGAAGACGCGGAACTTGGAGGCGTTGGGCACCGACGACGTAAGGAGTGTGAGGGGACGCCCCCATTAGGTCCGACCGAGCGACTGTACGTGCGGTTGCGAAGGTACACAACAGTGCTGACAGCACACGACCACATGGAGTTGGGAACGGCCATGTTGTGGAGCATCGCCGATGCATTGTCCCGGATAGTGCGCCAGGGACGTTCGGCCTTGCCGAGCATGTGGTGGGCGTATGGGGCAGAGAACTGCACCCCGACGCCGAGGTGTGCGCACATCCGGCGAGTGACAGCAGCTTCAAACACAGAGTCTGAGTCAAACTTGAGGACCGGTGCGAACGCGCCCGTCTGGGAGTGATGGCGGGCATGCATGTGTTTGATGTCCAAGAGGATGGTTTCCAATTCCGAACATGCGTCGTCTTTATACTTAAGGAACCGCACCCACATGTAGTTGGTGTGGTGGTCGATGACGAGCAAGCACTAACGGAGGCCATGTGGGGAGGGGACATTGACCGGGCCCCATAGGTCTGCGGACAGGTTGAGGAGGGGGTGGGATGGCTTCGCGCAAGCGGCTGTGTTGCGTGGTGCAGCTGTGGCTTTGTGAAGTAAGCAAGAGTCGCAAGAAACTTTGGTTACAACGCTAGTTAACACAGGGCTAGTCGGGACACCGTGAGTATGCTGGGCCTGAAGGCTTTGCATGTTGAGGTGGCCATATCGACGGTGCCATAGGACGGGATCACACTGGGCAATAAGGGCAACCTCAGGTGAGGGGTCAAGTGCCGCCGGTGCGGATGGGCTTGAAGGGAGGTTTGGCTGGTGGGGAAGGAGGTAGAGACCGTTTCCGGACGGTTCTAGCACACCCATGCCTGTGGGTACCAAAAGCAAACCAGTGTCAGAGTTGGAGGGGAATATGAATTCACAGCCGCTGTGAGTTTGCATCCAGCTGACACTAAGTAGTCTGCCGATACGCTGTGTGGAGCGAGATGATAGGTCATGGGTGTAGAGTGCATACACAGTGCGGTGAATGAGCTGGCCAGAGGCAAGTCTGACAGAAATCCGCACTGAGCCACTGCCCTTAACGTCAACGCCGACACCGCCCACGCGAGAGGGAGCGGAGGGGGCCGTGAATTTCACGAAGTCATCTCGGAACGCAGTGAGGTTAATCGAGCAGGTGGAATCAACGACCCAAAACTTTGACAGGTTTCGACCCGGGGCGAGGGAAGAGGAGAATGCCACAGAGCTGAATGGGACCCTCACCTCGTCGTCAGTGTAGTCATCAGCGCAGTCCTCGAGGGTGGGTAGGCAGTCGGTGTCATCGGTGGGGGCGTCGTCGGCAGGGACGTCGCTCAGCAACGCAGCGTGAGATGAGGGGGTGCCGTCGGCGGCGCCGTACTTCTGGACTGTCAGCCTACGCTTGGCGAGATTCCACTTAAGGATAGCGTCATCCGTGGCAGTGCAAGCGGACATGAGATGGTTGAGGCTGCCACAAACGCCACACTTGTTGGGTCGATGGCCGCGAGGGTTACGGTGTGGTGGGCCTCGACCGCTGTGCGAGCCGCGGCCCGCAGCGACGAACGCGGAGATGGGAGGGGGTGATATGGCCGGAGCGGGTGTGTCCGGAGCAGGGTCGTCGTCCATGTTGTGCGCAAGGTGGAGAATGCTGGCCATCACTTCATCAGCCGACATGATGTAGTCCGTGTCAAAGGCGTTGATGACGCATTGCTTCGCCTGACCGTGTGGGCCGCTGATGGAGATACCGCGCAGCATGAGGAGACCGAGGTGGTGGGGGTGGATGGCAACGGAGCCATCAACCAATTGGCATGTGTCGTTGTAGTCGTCAAAGGTCTGGCGCATGTAGTGGACATAGTCACTGAGTGACTGACCAGAGCGCTGTCTGACCGTCAGGTTGTCCAGGAGGGACAAGGAGCGAGCAAAAGACCGACAGTCGAGGCGTTCACAAAGGATGTCCCACGCGGCAGCGGCGCAGTCAGGGCGTGCTGGAGAAACGCATTTCATCGCTTGGTCAGCGCGCTTATTCGCGCTGGCTGCATGGAGAAGCAGCGTGTAGGCGTAGTGTTGCGCTTGTTCGTCGAGCCAGACGCCGGAGTCGCGGATGGCCAGCTGTGGAATGAGGTATGCGGCCTTGATGGAGAGGAAATTAAGGAAGGTCCTTTTCCATTGCTTAAAGTCCGTGGTCGGGCACATGACGGGGACCGACATCTTCATGGACCGGTTGAGGGCGTCCTTGTCGAAGCCGGGGGCGTCGTGTGCCGCCCGGTTGATGACCACCGGGTCAATAGTGGGGCGACGACGACCACGGGTGGCGGGGTCGCCATGTTGGACTGGGGGAGAGTGCCGGCCATGAAAGGGAGGAGGTGGGCCACCGGGAAAGGGAGAGCGGCCGGCCATGGGACGCGGCGGGCCGTACGAGTGCGGGTGGTCACGGTAGGGGGGGACGAGGTGAGAGGGCGCCTCCGGGATATGAGGGCTGGGGTGTTGAAGGGAATATCCGGCGGGGGGGAAGGGGGGAGGTGGTGGGAGGTGATCAACCCGGATGGCGTGACGCGAGGGGTCGTGGTGCGCGTCGGCACGCGAGGGCTCGCGGGGCGCATCGTGACGGCGCTGTGCGACTGTGGGGTCGCCAACAGGAGCTGCATGAGTAGCAGCAGCAAAGAATGTTTCTGCGTCCGGGTGTACGTAACCAGGGTGGGGATGGTCAAGCAGGTGGAGGGTGTGGCCGTCGTGGCTGTCCCGGACGGGTTCGATGTGAGCATCGTGGCGGCGCTGAGCTACAGGGGGGTGCGGATTAGCACCCGCAGCAGCAACAGCACCCTCGGCCGACTGCGAGTCGAGACGAGCTGTTAAGTGCGCCACTTGTGCAACGAGCATTGCGAGAGTATCCGGGGGGTGATCGAGGGTGCTCTGGTGAGAGCCTGACTCAGGGGAGTCATGAGGTGAAACAAGTGGAGTTTTCGGCGCCATTTCGACAGAGGGCGAAAAAGAAAGAGCGGAATAAAAAACAGGCAGCGGTAAAAACCGCTAGCCGGACTCGTGCCTAACAGCGGTTTGCAAAGAGACGGCATGATGCCCGCCGACCCCTCGGCTTGTAGCCCCGGGGTGTCTCAGAGCACCTTCTCTGTATCCTCCACCAAGTGTGGGGCACAAGTCGAGGCCAAGGCCAGGACAGGTGGAGCGCTGCGCTGGTGGCTGATTCGCTATGATAATATAAAAATAAAAAGGTAAGCTACGACTGGCGTGCAACCTGTGGATGCGTATTCACCCGATGGTGCACCCCCCCGTTCTCCAGCTTGGACCTGTGTGCACCCTGTCCACACACGACGAGTGCGTCGGTGTGGGTGGCTGGCTATCTCCGTCGGGTGGCTAACTTAAGAGGGGTGGTGGCGGGTTTTAAATTGCAGTTTATACTGGCGATACCGCCGACTAGAAATTGAAAGTACTAGGTGTCTAGATAAACTTGCCTTTTGCGGGAGAGCTGTCGATCGTAGCTCGCCGAACCAGGTTGTCGCGCGTGAGTGACGTGAGGCGGGGGCCCATAACCTATTGAACCATGCAACCACACTTAGTGTGGAAGATAACTTACGCAAACGTAGTTACAGTCACAGTCCCGCAAACGGAACAGTTACGGCGACAACCAGCCTACATGCGTGGTGTCGGGACAACAGAAGTGAGAGAGCTGTAGCCTAGCGACAGCTCTGTACCGAGTCAAACAGTTTATCGGTATGTCCGATCTAGCCATGTACTAATCATATCTAGAGTAGCTTACAGTAGCTATCTGCAACTAATACGTATACGGTATTACTTACAACATGACGATGTGGGAGCAGGTAAAATCCGATGCCATGTGGTTTTAGCACACCCATTCATGTGGGCACCATGAGCAATCTAGTGCCAGAGTCAGTAGGGAAAACGAATTCATGGCCGGTGTGAGTTTGCATCCAACTCACACTTAAAGGGCGACCGATGCGCTGAGCGGAGCGAGACGACATGTTCGGAGTGTTAAACGCATGGACGGTGCGATGGATTAACTGTCAAGCAACTAGTGGAATGGTAATCCAAGCTGTGCCACTGCCCTTAACGTCAACTACGACACCACCAATGCGAGAGAGGACGGAGGGAGGATCGAACGTAACGAAGTCACTTCGAAAAGCCGTTAAGTTGATCGAGCAGGCGGAGTCTATCACCCGAAGTTGAGAGAGATCACGACCGGGGGCGAGGGAAGGTGAGAACGCAACGGAGTTTAAGAGGACACTCACCTCAGTGTCATCATATTCATCGGTGGATTCTTCTATGGTGGGCATGACTTCAATGTCGTCAGTGGGGACGTCGCTCAGGAGCGCAACGTGCGCAGAAGCATTGCCGCCAAGGGTGCCATATTTATGGATGATCATTTTGCGCTTGGCGAGGGCCCACTTAAGCAGTGCGTCATCCGAGGTTGTGCACGACGACAGAATATGATTCAGACTGCCATAAGCGCTACACTAGTTGGGCAGTCCACGACCTCCTCGTCCGCCACGGTTGCTATGGCCACGCGCATTTTGGGAACCTTGACAAGTAGCGATAAAAGCACTAGAGATCGGACGGGCTTGGCCGTCATGGGCTGTCAAGTTCGAGTCAGTGAGCTCCTCGTCCATGTTTTGTGCAAGGTGGAGGATGTTGGCCATCACCTCGTCTGTGGACATGAGGTAGTTGGTGTCGAAAGCGTTGATGCCACAATGCTTGGCATGTCCAAAGTGGCCGGTGCTGGAAATGCCACGCAACATGAAGAGGGTGGATGGCAGCTTAGCCATCCATCATCTCACATGTCTCATTGTAGTCATCAAAGGTTTGACGCAGGAAGTGGACATATTTAGTCAGGGACTGGCATGGGCGTTGTAGAAGCATGAGGTTGTGTTAGCACTAGCATCCCGTTGCATAGTACTTATGTACAAGGTAGCTAGTTGTCATTCTAGTACTTAGTGTTATGCTATTAGCGGTACTCTATTCCCTATTTGTGGCGGTCGGCCGGCCCTGCCGGTGCCTTCGCCGGCCGCCATCTCTCTCTTTCCACTTCTCTAGTCACCACAGCCGGCCCCCTTGTGGGCCCGGCACGACCTACGTGTAACTATCCGTTCCCAACTCTAACACGTTATGGGCCCTCCACCAAGTTACACTAGAGAAGAACGTGTGTAAAGCGCTCGGCGCAACGCTAGTCCTACCTACTCCCACGTAAAAAAGAGTAGAGCGTGTGTAAAGCGCTCGGCGCCACGCTAGTAATTCATCGTCCCACCGACCCCACGCTTCGCCTTCGAGCTGGTTGTCCGCGACTGTCCTACCATCTCCCACGTAAAAAGGAGAAGAGCGTGTGTAAAGCGCCCGGCGCCACGCTCGCCCCACCCAGCTTTCAATCTCACCTAGCCTTCAGCCTACCGATGCTCTCGACCGGATCTGGTTTTTCAGACCGACCCGCGAAAATTCGGCCCGTGCGTACTTTAATTAGTAATGTTATTGTTTTTTCCCGAGGCAATGCCGCAACGCTCACCTTACTTAGCGAGGAGCTTAACTTTCCCACGGCGAAAGGGGGGAGTCAACACGAGCGCCCGTCTATGTTTTTGCGTGCCTACACGCCACAAACGACCCTATTGGCTGTGCTTCTTCCTCGCCGGTCGCTCTCATGCGTCGGCTAATCCTCCCGTGGACAGTTTTTCCCGCTACATGTCAGAATAGTACATTACGCAGTACATTTGGAACCGCTTCATATCGGCAACTCGCCGGTAGCGGCACGTTCTTGTGATCGCATGTCGCTACACCTACCCGGCTTGAGGCACACGCTAAAGCACTACACCTTCGACCAAGATGGCACCTTCCTCAACGCAAGCTAGGACGACGTCAAGACCTCGGCTACCTTGAGGGGGGGTGTTAGCACTAGCATCCCGTTGCATAGTACTTATGTACAAGGTAGCTAGTTGTCATTCTAGTATTTAGTGTTATGCTATTAGCGGTACTCTATTCCCTATTTGTGGCGGTCGGCCGGCCCTGCCGGTGCCTTCGCCGGCCGCCATCTCTCTCTTCCCACTTCTCTAGTCACCACAGCCGGCCCCCTTGTGGGCCCGGCACGACCTACGTGTAACTATCCGTTCCCAACTCTAACAGGTTGTCGAGCAAGGAAAAGGAGCGTGCGAACGAGCGACCATCCCTGCCCTCATACCGGATGTCCCAAGCTGCAATAACGCAGTCATGGTGAGCAGCATAGATGCACTTGACGGCCTGGTCGGCGCGCTTGTTTTCGCTGGCAGCGTGCAGTAAAAGGGCATACGCATAGGTTTGCGCTGCCTCGTCGAACCAGACTCCGGATTCCCGGATGACCATGTGTTGAATGAGATACGCGGCCTTGAGGGACAGGAATGTGAGGAAGTTCCTCTTCCACTGCTCGAAGTCGGTGTTGGGACCCATAGTGGGAACAATCATCTTCACGGAGCGGATGAGTGACTCCTTGTCGAAGCCGGAGGCTTCGTGCACTGCACGTCCGATGACCACTGGGTCAGTGGTGGGGCGGCGCCCCCCGCGTCCACTGTTGCCTCCACGATGTGCGTGGGCGAGCTGCTGACCACCGGGATAGGGTGGCTGACCACCTAAGGTTTGAGGATGGCCATGTTGTAGCTGTTGGCCACCGTACGGGGGCGGCAGGGCGCAAGGGGGGCGTTGCTGTTAGGACTAACCAGGAGGGAAGTGTGGGACATGTGGGGGCTCGTGATGACTGAAGAGCGGGTGTAGTGGTGGGGGGGGGGGTAGCTGGACAAGAATGGAGGTTTGGACTGGAGGTGTGTCGCGTAGTGAGTCACGGTGGCGTAGAGCGGCAGCTTACGTCGCATGTGCGTCCAAACGGGCATTGATAAAGGCTATTTGCCCTAGAACGAGCGAGAGTGAATCCGTGGGGGGTGGGGAGTCCCGAGTGCTATGATTGAAGGACTGCTCCTCACGGTCGTCAAGGGTGTCAGCGGGCTGTTCCGCTGCGCGGAGTTTCGGTGCCATTGTGAACGGCGACGCCGATAGGTAGCGACCGGCAGTGGTAACAAACCACTAGCCGAACTCGTGGCTAATAGTGGTTTCAAAGAGACGGCATGTTGCCCGACGGCCCCTCAGTCTGATGCCCCGGGGCATCTCAAAGTACCTTTTATGTATCCTACACCAAGTGTGGGGCACGAATTGCATCCACGACCAAAAGAGGTGTGGCATCGCGCTGATAGCTAGCTCTCTAGTAATAGGGAGCATAATATACTACTATTATGCTAGGGATCTCGTACACCATTCACCCACAAGTGCCCCCCCCCCCTTCTTGAGCTTGGACTTGTATGCACCATGTCCACACACGACGAGTGCGTCGGTGTGGGTGACTGTATGACGTCCTCGGCTAGCTAACTTAGGTGGGGTGTCGAGGTGGTTTTGAAACGAAGTTTACATTGGCGATACCGCCGACTGCATGGTGAAAATATTGTATTGCTATGTAAACTTGCCTTCCGCGGGAGAGTTGCCCATCGCAGGTCGCCGAAAAAGTTGTCGCGCGTGAGTAACTTAAGGCGGGGGCCCATAACATGTTGAACCGTGTAGACACGTTCAAAATGAAAGGTAACTAACGCACACGCAGTTACAGTCACAATCACGCAAGAAGGACAATCAAACAGACAACCAACCTGAGGTGTGGTGTCGGGACAAATAAAGTGAGGAGTTGAAGCCTAGCGAGAGCTCTATGCCGAATCAAACAGAGTATCGGCATGTCCGATCTAGACATGTTTTGATCATATATAGAATATCTTACAATAGCTATCTGCAACTAATAACTAGAAGGTATTACTTACAGCCGGGTGTGACTGGGGGTGTGGCCGTGATCACCGTCCACATCGGAGGCGTCAATGATGAATGAATCTTTGGAGACATCGAAGCCCGGAACGTCCTCATGGAAAGCAACATGAACCGTGGTGGTGATGCGGCACGTGACATGATTGTAGACACGGTACCCCAAGGCGTCAGGTGGATAACCTAGCATGACGCCGCGGAATGCCTTTTCGCCCAATTTGCGACGTAATTTGTCTGGCACTTTGGCGAAGACAATGCACCCGAAGACGCGGAACTTGGACGTGTCGGGCGTGTTGGACGTGAGGAGGGTGACTGGAACGCCGCCGGAGGGGCCAACGGCGCGGCTGAATATGCGTTTGCGGAGGTACACGACGGTACCAACTGCGCATGACGACATGGAGTTAGGGATTGACATGTTGTGCATCATGGTAGATGCATTATCTCGTATTGTGCGCCACGGGCGTTTGGCCTTGCCTAGCATGTTGTGGGCGTACGGTGCTGATAATTGCACACCAACACCCAACCAAGCACACATGTGGCGAGTCATAGCGGTCTCAAACACCGTGTCCGAGTCGAATTTAACGACATGCGCGATGGCACAAGAAAAAGAATGGTGTCGCGCATGCAAATGGCGAATGTCTAGTAACATGGACTCGAGTTCTGAGCTCGTGTCGTCTTTCGATTTAAGAAACCGCACCAACATGTTGTTGGTGTGGTGGTCGATAACGAGGAGACAATAGCGCAAGCCATGAGGGGAGGGAACATTCAAAGCTGGGCCCCATATGTCCCAAGACATGTTCATGAGGGAGCGCGCTGGCTCATGACACCGGCAGAAATTGCTGGGTGCAACATTGGCTTTGTGGAGTAAGCAAGAGTCACAAAAAACACTTTTTACATAGCCATGCAAAGCGGGAATCGTCGGCACACCGTGGTCATGCTGTGCTTGGAGACTTTGCATATTAAGATGGCCAAAACGGCGGTGCCGCATAACTTGATCTCAATGGGCATTGCGTGCTACACGACAATCTATTGCAGCTAAGGTAGCCGCGGAGGGCAGCCCCTTTGTTGGTGGGATGTGGTCCAACATGTAAAGACGGTTGCCGGACGGCCGCAACACACCCAGTCCTATGGGCACCACGAGCAACCCAACAACAGAGTCGGTGGGGAAAATGAGTTCGCAACCGGTGTGAGACTATATCCAACTGACACTGAGGAGTCGGTCTATACGCTGTGCCGATCGAGACGACATGTCAAGGGTATACAATGCGTGGACATTGCGACGGATGGTTGTGCGAGACACAAGGGGGGTGTCAATATGGACTGTCCCACTTCCCATAACGTCAATCCCACCACCACCAACACGAGATGAGCCCGAAGAGGGCGCAAACGTAGTGAAATCGCTGCGACAAGCGGTCAAGTTGATGGAACATGCCGAGTCGACGACCCAAAACATGGACATATCACGGCTAGGGGTGAGGGGGGATGAGCATGCAACGAAGCAAAAGGAGACGCTCACATTAATGTCATCATAAACGTGAGTGCATTCCTCTAGAGCGGGCATGACGACAAACGCAGGCTAATGAGAGTCGTCAAGTGGGACGTCACTTAGAGGTGACGTGTGAGTAGAGGCAGTACTGCTTGGAGTGCTATACTTTTGCACTATCATCTTGCGCTTGGCCACTTAATCAGTGCGGCATCCGAGGCTGTGTAGGACGACAGTAATCGGTCCAAACTGCCACACGCACTGCACTTGTTCGGCAAACCGCGACCACTGCGACCGCCACGACCGGGGTGGCCACGTCCACCATTGGAACCGCGGCGAGCTGCGACATACGCAGAGAATAGAGGGGCCGTAATAGCAAGGGCTCGCAAAGCCGGTGCCCGGGAGTTCCTCTTCCATTTTTAAAGCATGGTGGAGGATGTTGGCCATCGCCTCATCCGATGACATGAGGCAGTTGGTGTCGAAGGCGTTGATGCTACATTGTTTGGCATGTCTGAATTGGCCGATGCTAGAAATGCCACGTAGCATGAGGAGTCCCAAGTGGCGAGGGTGAATGGCAGCTGAGCCGTCTATCATTTCACATGTCTCGTTGCGGTCATCGAAATACTAGCGCATGAAGTGGACATACTCCGTTAGCGATTGGCCTAAGCGTTGCCGAAGTATAAGGTTGCCCAACAGTGAGAGAGAGCGTGCGAACGAGCGGCCGTCCAAGCGCTCACACATGATGTCCCAAACATCCGTCACGCACTCAGAGCGAGCAACACAGATGCACTTGACCGCTTGGTCAACGCGTTTGTTCTCGTTGGCAACTTGTAGTAACAATGCATATGCATAGTTTCGCGTAGCTTTGTCCACCCAAACGCCGGATTCCCTGATGGCGAGCTGTGAGATGAGGTACGCAGCTTTGAGGGAAAGAAAGGTGAGAAAATTCCTCTTCCACTTGCTGGAAATCGGCATGTGGCCCCATGGTGGGGACACTTACCTTCATGGAGCGGTTCATGGACTCTTTGTCGAAGCCAGTTGACTCATTAATGACACATCCGATGACCACACGGTTAATTGTAGGTTGACGCCCCCGTGCACAATATTGCCTCCACGATGTGCAAGAGGAAAGGGTTGGCCATGGAGTACGTGAGGCTGGCCAACCGGTACCGGGGAATGGCCATGCTAGAGCTGGCCGCCGGCGGGGTGTGGGTGGTAGGGTTGGCAAGCACGGACGTGTGGTGCGTGCCTTCGGGGGTGGGGCCGTGGTGACCGAGTGGCGGGGGTGGCAGTGGGGAAGGGAGTGTGCACGGGACGCGGAGTGTCGCATTGTGCGTCACGTTGGCGCTTAGCAATAGTCTTTGTAGCATATGCGTCCATGCGGGTGTTGATGAGCGTCCTTTTCTCGAGGACGAGTGCAATCGTATCCGGGGAAGTGAGGGGTTGTCCCGAGTGCTATAGTGGGAGGTATACTCCTCGGGGTCGGCATGAGTGTTGGCGATTGGGTCCACCGAGTGAAGTTTGGGGGCCTTGTGAACGGCGGCGCTGACATGAAGCGAGAGGTAGCGGTAAAAACCACTAGCCGCACTTATGCCTAACAATAGTTCTAGAGAGACGGCTTGTTGCCCGACGGCTATTCGGCGTGTTGCCCCGGGGAGTCTCGAAGTACCGTTTTTGGTATCCTCCTCCCAGTGTGGGGCTCAAGTTGCAGCCACGGCCACGTGTGGTGAAGCGTGTCGCTGGCGGTAGACTCGCTAGTAATAAATATATAGTGTATTATCATTTTAAGTTGCCGTGCACCCTATGTGTGCGTATTCACCCACCTATGCGCCCACCCCCGTTTCTAGCTTGGGCATGTATGCACCATGTCCACACACGGCGAGTGCGCCTATGTGGGTGGATGAATGACGCCTCTGGGCACATGACTTAGGTGGGGTGTCGTGGGTTTTAAAAGCGAAGTTTATACTTGCGGTAACGCCGACTTTATGGCTTAAGTACTAGGTGTCTATGAGAATCTGCTTTCCGCGGGAGAGTCGTCGATCGCAGCTCGTCGAAAAAAAGTTGTCGCGTGTGAGTGACTTGAGGCGGGGGCTCGTAACATGTTGAACCGTGGAGAAACGTTCAACATGGAAGGTAACTAACGCATGCTTAGTTACAGTCACAACCACACAAAGGGAT
>JAPMLY010000134.1:315000-326302 GCA_026401115.1 Tetraselmis chui
CAAGAATTGATGTAGGGTTGTTAGAACACATCCATGAAGCAGTAGACTTAGCATACTATATACGTCGCGGCCAACCCACCGCCCCAACCCCCAACCCTCCTCGAGCATGACCGTCAGTGCGATGCTTCCGTTCCAGACTGATGTGGACGAGCGCGTGGGCATCGTGGCGGTGGGCGCCACTCCTTGGGTCGTCAACTTCAACGTACTTTTGAACAGCACCGACATGACGTTGGGTAAGAGAGCTGCCTCAGCGCCACCACTGTCCGGCGCGGCAATGGTCACACGCGCGGTGTGGTAACATGCCGGATACCCCGCTTGCAGGTCGGAGCATTTCCAAGGCAGTAAGCCAACGGGGGGGAGGGCTGCCTGCGGTGGAGTCCATGGCGCTTCGTCACACGGGGGGACTCATTGAGGTTGTCACGACGTGCCCGGTTCGCTATCGTCGCTGCGTCACTGGTGGGAGTGGGACTATGTGTTTGGACTGGGCGCGGGGGGGTCATGATGAGTGGCAATGTTGGCGCAGGTGGCATGCAATTTGCTGGATTACAAGATCAGCGGACCGGACGCTGTGCTGAAGAGGGTGACTGAGCTGGCAGCGACGGAGGGCGTCGAGGTGAAACAGTGGTACGAGATCGGGAAGCCGGTGGATGTGATGATTCAGATGGCTGCTGAGACACTGCGGCTGTAGCTGGAGCCGGAGGCATGGCTGGGCGTGTAAACGGGCATTAGCACACGACTACGGTACACGGAAACAACTGACGCTTGTTTGATTCATTGGTAAATTAACGACGCAAGATCATCGTGTCCCTTGGAGGTGCCATCACATAAAGAGCGCTGCAAAATGTGATGACGGGGATAATTTTGTCCTCTGACGTATGTTGTTACATTTGAAATAAGGGAATATGTGAAACCTTAACAATGTGCTACAGAGTTTGTCTCAAATATGTTCTCAACGTCCACGCACCGGGTCCTTTCTTGGACCTCCATGTACGGGGGCTGGACTAGCCCTGCCTAACCTCTTCTCAATTGCCTTATCATTGTACGCATCAAAGTCCTCCACGAGATACAGCTCACGGCTGCCATCAAGTCAATGCACTTGGCTCTCGGTTCATGACACACTTAAGGTACAATGATGCCCCGCCCGAAGCCCTCCATTGTGTGAGCTCGTGCACTTTCCGCAAAACAGCTAGCCTTATCGTCAAGCCCCCAGTTCGAACTAGTACACTCTTGTGAACACATATCGAATAGCACTCTTGCACCACCCTCCGCCATTGCTCGTTCCCGTGTTAAGGTAGCGAAACAAGGACATTTTTTTGTATCGCTCTACAATTCGAGAGAGATAGCAGAACACGCGAAACACACGCCTATCACTCACACCCCCAGCAAGAGTTTGACGGCATGCTTTAGCTTTGCAAAATCTGTATGTTATGTTCAACCTGCACGTTATGAACCTTGACACCATGAAGTCGAACACCAGGCATCCGCATAGGGCCCAAAAAATGAAATATCAAGGTAGCATCGTCAACTGCAATGCATAAAACTTTGATGCACAATCCGTTTCACGTAACTTATAAATCATTGACGCACAGATTAGTGAGAGCACTACTGCTAATTAATGGACGCGTCGATTTAGTAGGATACTACGTCATGTGTGCACTGCTTAACTTGGGCACTTATTCGGATACGCATTGATGAAATAGGACACAAATTCATAGAAGCACCGAATAATCGGGATGCCAGTATCGGTATCCACGCACAGCATTTGTTCATCATACGGCGGCCCGGGATGAGAGCCGGGATGCAGTTAGACAGGACTGGCGCATCATTACAAACATATAGAAAAGTAATGTACTTAGATAATTACAAATCATATCCATATCGACTATCATGAACTATCATCTCCATCTCATCATATCCATCGACTATCATTTGAGTGCTCCCCCGTCTTCATATTATGTAGTACCGCGCTGTCAGTGGTGAACATCTTGCATAAGCTGCCAGAAATGCACTGCGCTTTGTCCGGCTTGGCTGACTGCGACGTACTCTTCTTTTGTGGTACGGGAGCCACTACCTCATGTTGCTTGGCGGTCTACTTGACCGCTCCACTAGTGAGCATAACCATCTCTGTTGATTGCGACTGTATGGTGATCGTGTTTACTGCCCAATTAGAGTCCGAGAACACTTTAATATCGTCCGCATTGTCCTTTATTTCCGTGTCCGCGTTTCTATAGATAGCGCTTCTTGAAATTACACAATCGTTCAAACATGGTTATACGTTACGTGGGAATTCCTTGTGTTCTCTTGTGTTGTATGTGCTAGGTTTGTGCATATTGCAGTGCTCCCCTTTGCCGTGCCTTGGATTCCGTGACCCTCTTGTTACTCTTGCCCTTTTGGTTCCCCCCCTTATTTCCGTGTTCACGTTTCTATAGATAGACTTACTATCACCCTCCGCATTGACCCTCCTGACAATCTCGTCTCAAAAACACGACTCGACACGTCCCACATCCGCCTCGCACAACTTCAATCGCACACTATACAATGGCTGCGTCATCTCCTTCTCATAGACCGCATCAAATTTCGCACGACCACGCGCCGCACCTCCACACCCTGCACCCACGCACGCCCCTGAATGCACGCTGCCACCGCCAAGCACGACACACTCCCCGGGGGGGGGGTAAAAACCCCCAACACCCTTTGGAGAGGTTGGATTTAGGCGGATAACGGTTTAGCCTTGACTTGTAAGTTTCCTGCATGGCATAGTTGGGAGGGCCCAGAGACAGCAACCGGTTTCACCCGGAAATTTTTGTAAACAATTTCAATTCCATTACTTACTATCTAATATTATTGATGTAATAGCCTTATTACGTTTAATATTCAAAACGCCTCTCTCGCCGTCCACGTTGCTCACGCGGACAACGTCTTGCGCGGTTTGTCCGCCGCTGCGGACGGCGTCGAGGCCGCTTCTTCCTCGGCCGGGATGCCTTCTCCTGCTACGGCGCTCTTCACCCGCGCCATGGGCCGCAAGCGTCCTCGTGTTTCCTCGAGCGGCGCGTGAGGCGCCGCTTGTCGCCTCCACGTGTTGCATTCTCGGCGCGGCCTAGGAGTTTCCTTAGTTCAATCTGCTAGGTTTGTGCACAATGTAGTGCTTTCCTTTTGCCGTGCTTTGGATTCCGTGATCCTCTTGTCACTCTTGTCCTCTTGTTTCCCCTCCCACTTTCCCTGTCCGTGCTCATCTGGTTCTTCTTGTAACCAAACGTTTAATATTCAAAACAATGTTGCAATAAATCGGAATGTTACATTAATTCATTTATTATGTACACTACGGACAGGGAAAAGGAATTGCTTACAAGAAGAACCAGATGAGCACGGACAGGGAAAGTGGGAGGGGAAACAAGAGGGCAAGAGTGACAAGGAAAAGGAACGGGTAACAAAAGCATAAAATTTGACTCATTATGTCGTGGCAGGAGGGCAGTGCTGGTGCTGTGGCATGCCTTCCTGTTCCTCGGGCTTAGGTTTTTTCCTCCTTTTTTTTTTTTTTTTTTGCTTTGTGGCCTCCACTGTTTTTTCTTGTAAGAACTTTTTTAATTACTCATTATGTCGTTGTCGTTGACGTCCGTGTCCACGGGCTCAGGTTTTTTTTTTCCTTTTTTCTTATTTTCGCTTGGTGGCTTATGGTGCTTTGTATTCCCGTAAAAAAACTGTAATTAAGAAAAAACTAATTATGTCGTTGCTGGATATGCGGAGACCTCTAAGGTTTACCTGTCGCTAGGATGTATCCGTACCTGTACCAGCACCTGTATCTATCAACTTTCTACTTCTGTATTCGTCAGGCTGTTGAAATTAACTTCCAAAAATTTCCGATGGGGACTTCCGGGAATCGAACCCGGGACCTCTCGCACCCAAAGCGAGAATCATACCACTAGACCAAAGTCCCATATGTCTACAGAAGCGAATTTGTAAAATTTTATACCTTTAAAAACACAACAAGTACTAAAATATATTAGTACACAAAATACGTCGCGTGCCAGTTTTATCATAAAGTCGCCCTCGCTCTAAGACACTATTCCACATACTCGTGAAATTGTTGACCCCTGGAGTGAACAGACCGGATGGGGGACTTCCGGGAATCGAACCCGGGACCACTCGCACCCTAAGCGAGTATCATACCACTAGACCAAAGTCCCACTCAATGTCATTCCTTCCGCTCAATGAATTTGGTGAGGCCACTTATGTCCTTCTTGGAAATATAATAATTATGATCTGTCGCAACAATACACTCCCACCAGCTCACTTACCTATCGCCACTGAGACATTACTTTCGCTAATGGAGGATGCTTAACATATGTATGAAATAGCTAAATGCTGTTATTAGCTCGTTGACAAAGCGGACAAAAACGCATGCCAACGACGCTTTCGCGCTCATGCTTTGCATCAAACATCTATGTGTTAATGCGAGCATGATGTCCATCTTCCGGATCATGCGCGTGCTTGTACCCACAAATCGGTGCCATGTTCAATAATCAATACGTCCACGAATAAGTGGTGCCCTATTTAATCGATGGATCAATTGACTAGCTAGTACACAAGTCAATCAATGCATCCGTGAGTTTTTGTTGTTTATTTAATTGATACATTACGAATTAGTTACACAGCTTTGCAACATCGGCCGCATTATTGCATATTATTTGAAACTCCGAAATAAAAAGATTGGTACAAAAGGATACAAGTTTCATCTCCTAGATATGTGCACATTGCAATGTTTCCCTTTGCCGTGCCTTGGATTCCATTGCTCTGTCTCTTGTCACTCTTGCTCTCTTAGCCCCCCCTTTTTCCATGTCTGCGTTCCTTACAAAAGGACACAATTATGTAGTCTTACTACTTAACGACAAATACTACGCCTATCATTTGGTAATCCGGCTCGTCATTCTTTCAGATTGTGAATGTATTTACGAGGAGGGTGATGTTGATTCACAAGTTTATTTGTTCCGTCGGCACTCCTATTAACACGCGAAGCACGCGCAACCGCATTTCTCACTACCCACATTGGAAAAATTAATGCACACAATAATTCAAAGGGCAATGATATGGCCGACCTATTGGCCAACCGCATATGTGACGAGTACTGTCTTGCAACAATACATTGTTGCACATTGTACATGTACTCGTTACTAATTTGATCCGTACTTCTCGGTAATGTTTTGTGGCGGTTAGCCTTTGAAAGCTAAACGCTAGCACAAATCTGTTCTAGTCTGTCTAGTTCTGTTGTTGCAAGATGGCAAAATGATGTTGTCGAGAGGCAATTGATGAAAGATGTTTCACTGCTGTACTTGGGCAGTAGATGTTGTAAATGAACAAAGGAATTGTTTAAAGGTTCTGTCACCTCCCTCTACTGCACTGGGCTTAAATAGGTTTCAGCCCAGACTAGTTACGCCTGCAAGCTTCGCTTACGTGTCAGGCGCTAGTGCTGCTCAACCGTCGTCATCCGCCTCGAGACGCGGCCTGCCTAGCATTGGGTCTCACGACGCGGCTCCTTCTGCATTGGAGAGCTCGCTCTGGCGCGTCATCTGGCTGGTTAGATTAATTATGCATATCTGTACGTACCGGGAGGTACTGGTCGTACTGTAGCATCAGCACCATTACAATATTGCAGTAGCGACGTACCCACGAGTATACGTCCGTCCTGTGGAAAAGCACGAATTGATATCCGTAACGAGTACCTGTACAATGTCCTGCAATGTACTGTTGCAGGACTGTACTCGTCACACTCGTACCCTCCCCCTCTTGACAGATCAATGAGGCCGCCGCGAGGCAGACCTCCGTGGTTCTTGGCTCCTTTACTGAAGCAATTACTGGGACTCAGGAATGCGCGCTGGGTGAGCGTGCATGAAGTCAATGTACGCCTGAGTCTTGGCGAACTTGCGCCATTGGGGCGTCTCCAAGAATTCTTGTAACGCAACTGTTCGATGCACCTCGTTCAAACGGTGCCAGACAGGTGGAATGTCGTCATCACTGAAGTGCGTCATGAAGAGCAAATATTTGCCTCGTCGTCCAGGTAACGACTTGATGCACACAGCAGAGATGTGAGAGACGTCGAACTCCTCGTCGTCTCCTTCAGGGACAGTCACCGGGACAGCTGGCCGTAGCAGAGTGGTAGAGCAGGGTCTTAAGTTGTTAACGTGGAACACAGGATGTAAGCGTACTGTCGCTGGTAGTTTCAATCTGTAACTGTGTTTTCCAATCTGCTCTTCCACTGGAAAAGGGCCAAGCTGTCTGTCTCTGAGTTTCCTGTTTGGTTGTCCTCTGAGAAAAAGATTTGCTGTGACGACTGACACCTTGTCTCCCTTAGCGAAGTGTGGCGCTGTAGACGGTTCTGTGCGCGTTTGCATTTCGTCCTTGTGTAGCTGTAACACTGAGCGTACCAGGGTGTGCACTTCCTGTAACAATCTCAACCGTTCTGTTGCGTCTTGCGAAATTGGAATTGATGGTCGCATGCTGAAGAGCAGGTCAGGAGGCTCCTCAGGAGAAAAACCAAAGTTAGCCTCGAACGGTGTGTGCTCAATTCCGAGTGCACGCGAAGCGTTGTACGCAAACTCCACTTGCGGTAGAAGTGTCGACCAGTCAGAGCCATCATAGCAACAGAAGCAACGAAGAAGCTGCTGAAACGTGCTGTTCACGCGCTCTGTCAGTCCGTCTGTTTCTGGGTGTCGGCTGGTAGACATGTTCAGACGCGTTCCAAGGCGTCTCCAAAGTGTCTGCCAGAAGGCGCTGACAAATTTCGGGTCGCGATCGCTGATCAGCACACGGGGCAGTCCATGTAAGCGGTAGACTCCCTGTAAAAACAAAGTTGCAGTTTCTTCGGCAGTAATCGACTCTGTGCATGGCAGAAAATGGGCCATTCGAGTTAGATGGTCTACTACAATCAGCACACTGTTAAAGCCGTTGCTCTCAGGCAAGTGTGTCAAGTAGTCAAGACCAACTGTGTGCCACGGTCTGGGTGGAACAGGCAATGGGTAAAGAGTCGCGGCCATCTGCGGTTGAATCTTCGCTCGTCGGCACACGACGCAGCGTTCACAAAAATCTTTCACGTCTTGGCGGATTCGTTTCCACCAGAATCTGTCGAGTGCTTTAGCAAGAGTGCTAGCAACTCCTCTGTGACCGGCTGACGAACTTTCGTGCAGCTCTGCGATCAATCTCAGTCGGAGCTCAGAGTTCTGTGGAATACAGAGGCGATTGAGACGCCAAAAGTACCCATCTCTGGCTTCTATCCGGCTGTCTCTTGTCCACTCACCATCGTCCCCATAAAACGAATCTCGTGAGAACCCCTCGCGAATGAGATCAGCGAACTCAGGGCTCAGCTGCAACGCGTCAACAGTCAGGGAATTTAACTGTGCGTCTTCAAACAGCAGCTGGGACTTCCGTCGTAATTCTCGATCTGACGGAACCTCGCCATCCCAAAATAAGGGTACTGTGGCCTGAGGTACGAAGTCTGGACGCCGGCTTAACGGGTCAGCTTCGTTCAGAGCTCCCTTGCGATATGCAAGTGTCATTGAGCCCACAAACGGTTGCAAATCCCGCAGGTATCTTGCTTGCCGCTTGTTCAGCCTGTTGTTCGGTTGCCTGAGCAGGTGCCGCAGTGTGTCGTGGTCTGTTACGACAAGGAACTTAGAACAGCCTTCAAGATAGCACCTCCAATGCTTGACAGCTTCGCATACGGCCAAAGCTTCTAAGTCGTACGCAGAGTAAGTGTTACCACGCTCAGCTGGATTCAGCTTACGCGCCCAGTAAGAGACTGGTTGAAGACCGCCTCCTTGGTCTTGCAACAGGACTGCTGCAATCCCCACTGTTGAAGCATCTGTAGCTACGGTGAACGTCGCGTCCGAGCCGACCTCCGGAAGGATCAGGCATGGCGCGGAAATGAGCCGTAACTTGAGAGTCTCGAAGGCTTCCAAACAGGCAGGCGTCAGCGTAACCTTCTGTGGCTGGGACTTCCGCAGTAAGTCCGTCAATGGAGCCGTAAGGTCGCTAAAATGGTGTATAAATCTCGCATAGAAGTTGCAGAACTGTACGAAACTGCGAACCTCCTTCTGCGTCTTGGGCACTGGCCAGTCTGCAACGGCCTCGACTTTCTTTGTGGAAACCGAAATTTTCCCGGCTGACACAGTGTAGCCCAGATACTCCATTTCTTGCAATCCGAAAAAGCATTTCTTAAGGCGTAATTTTAGCCCTTCCTCCTTGAATCGCTGTAGCACTAGACGTAGGTGCTCCAGGTGCCAAAAAGAATTGGCGAGCCGAACTCACTGTAGCTGGGGCGTATCAAACCAGCTTACACTGCGTCTTTGAGCTGTCGATTAAGCTCAGCGCGCTCTGCCGGTGACAGTCGGTTCAGACGTTGACGTCGCATCGGGCCAGTTGTGTCAATGGGGTGATCCCACTGTCGGCTTACTGGCGGAGAGTCGACAGGTTGCAGTAACTCCGGGAAGTCTTCAAAAAGTAACGACCGGAAGTTGTCACGTTGTTCTGCTGTTAGTTCCTCTCCAGTGTGAAAGTCCGTTGATTGGTCGGCAGCTGACGTAAGTTCGATGACGTAAAAATCAGCATGACGTCCTCTGCTGCGGCGCGTCTTGCGCATGAGTTTTTGAACTTTCGTAGATGACAGTAGCAGACACTCAGGGCGTCGTTCCTCGAGTGTAGTCTCCACAGCTGTACCGTCCATCAGTGTAAAAATTCTGGTTGTACCAAATTGTAAAGAGGCATGTTCGTCATCAAGCCATGGTAAACCCAGGATTAAATCAGCTGTGCGTAAATCACGTAAGACATAAAAAGTCCGGTGAAACTCGTGTCGAGCCAGCTCAAAAGTGACGTCGCAGACTGTCGTAGAAGTCACTCGTTGTCCATTAGCGAGTCGAACTGGGGTTTTACTCGCAGACTTCCGAGTCTGTAAAGCAAAGCGTCGTACAAAGTCCTCTGACACAAAATCAAGTGTCGCAGCGCAGTCCACTAATCCAGAAATTTGGTGTCCTCCATCATGGGCTTTCACAGTCAGCTCAACTCGAATTAACGGGCGAGCTTCCGTGAGGTCAGTCAGTAGTGCTGTAGCTGGCGAGGAAAATTGTTGCAGCGTAGCGATGGACTGTTCCGAGTCGTCTGTTGGTACAGGTACCGAGTCGGGTTGATCACGTGCTGTAGATTTCAAAAAGTCGTTAAACGCACAATCTGCGTCGACTAACCACAGCTGTACAGGCCAAGGGGCTGGAGCAACCACCTCCTGTTGCGCTGGGTTCTCCAGTGACTGACGTGTAAAAGGCTGTGTCCTTGCTGGGAATTCTTGATAGAGTTTCCAGTGCTTAGTCACCTGAGTAAATTTCGCCCACTTCGGTAGTACAAATACAGCCATCGTAGATGTCGGAGATGTTCGACGACAATCCTCAAAATGCTGCGCAATCTGCTCAGCTAACTCCCAGGGTGGGTTGATGAACACCCTCTCTCTTGTTAAGTCTCTGTCTAGAATCGAGTCACTCGGCGAACAGTGAGGTAAGTCACCGTGCGAGTTAAGACCTTCATCATCAGCACATCCCTCCAACGTGAAGTTGAATCGTGCATGCAGAGGGTCAAAGACTGAGTCAACCAGTTTCCAATCAACTGAACGTCTGGTTACAGGTTTACGACTCTGTCTCTGCTTAGTCTGACGACGACGACCTGCTACTTGCGTTACAGGTGTCGCAACTGTAGTCGATGGAGATGCCGAAGGTTTATCGACGACCTCTGTCGCTAGCAGTGTCTCTTCCCCTGCTGAGTTTAGCCCACCCGACCTGCTCTACCAGATTAATTAACCGATCACCCGCCCCCCCGCGCACCCCCCTGCCCCGGAAATATCGCCCCTCCCTTACAGAAACAGTCTGGCAGTCACGAACCCGTAACATTCTCAGCGATACACGTATTCCCCCGCCCCTACAGTCCCCACTTCCTTTAGGCCTGCTCCGAGGCTTCTCTCGGAAGCCCTGAAGCACTTTTGATACGATATCGACAGCCCCCTCTGTCACAGTTCCCCACTATCGCCCTCCTTCTAATACCTACCACACCTTGATTACAGTTTTTCAATCCCCCCTCCCCTACCCTCTCATGCTCTCCCCGCCATCCCTACACTTACCACCCTCTCTTAAGCTCCAGAAGACCACCCGTTCCAAGGAGCTCCTACTCGCCGAAATGTGCAAGACGTCGACGAACGGACCCTCCGGAGCCTCACACCCTCGCCCTCCACAAGCCTCGGCCGGCAAGGCCGCTTATCATCATTAGTCCCCCACATGCCGGGCCTCAAGGCCCAGAGGTTAGACCCCACAACCAACCCCCCACCCCCCAGCTAGATATCCGACGACACACCACTACCTCCATGCTTCCGCCAACTCTCCCGGCCCACTTTACTCCACGCACATGTTGCACCGTCTTACATAACTACCTCTTCGACCTAAACCTTGAATACGGCCTCCCTACACCCATCGGCTGCCTCGATTCCTCTGCGGTGCTATCCTTCCAATGGGGTCGTTACCAAGACCTCTCCAACCTCTACTGCCTTGCTACGACGTTATCCAAACTCCACTCCACTCCCTCCGCCTCGTACACAGTTATCACTAACAACGAAGTCGACAACCACCACTACAACTCCCAATTCCCCAGCCACTGGACTAATCTCGCCAACCGAAGCGTCCCCCCCCGTCCGGGGACGCCTAACCACTCTCTCGTGATCCTCACATGGCAACACTCACACTTCGGCCTCCTACACCTCACTCACACCTCAGCCACATGGATCGACTCTCTTCATCACCCTCCTCCGCCCGACCTCCTCGCCCGCTCTCTCAATCTCCTCTCTGACTGGAACTCCCCCCCCCCCCTCCCGTCGGTACCCTACGCTTCCTCAACCCACCTCGCCAGAACGATTCCGACGGAGCATGGTCGTGCGGTACCCACGCCCTCTTGCACACCTACTTCATCACCACAGCCCCCCCGGACCAACCATACAACCCCCCCCCCTTCGACCCCCGTTCCACGGTTTACTCCCTACACACTCTCCTATGGAACCACACCTTCCGCTCCGCCCCCCTCCCACAGGGCCGCCACCACCTTCTCGACGCCCTCCACCACCCCACACTACCCCCCCCCTAAGCCCCCACCCACTCCCCTCATCCCCACCTCCCCTCCTCTCCTCCCCCCTCCATTCCAACCTCCACCCGCAGAACGCCCCCCCGATGATCCCCCCCGCACCACCCCCTCCCTCCCCTCCCCCATCCTCCCACACCACACATCCCAA
>JAPMLY010000135.1:0-152500 GCA_026401115.1 Tetraselmis chui
GTCAGAGAGGAGATTGAGAGAGCGGGCGAGGAGGTCGGGCGGAGGAGGGTGATGAAGAGAGTCGATCCATGTCGCTGAGGTGTGGGTTAGGTGTAGGAGGCCGAAGTGTGAGTGTTGCCATGTGAGGATCACGAGAGAGTGGTTAGGCGTCCCCGGACGGGGGAGGGCGCCTCGGTTGGCGAGGTTAGTCCAGTGGCTGGGGAATTGGGAGTTGCTGTGGTGGTTATCGACTTCGTTGTTAGTAATAACTGTGTACGAGGCGGTGGGAGTGGAGTGGAGTTTGGATAACGTCGTAGCAAGGCAGTAGAGGTTGGAGAGGTCCTGGTAACGACCCCATTGGAAGGATAGCACCGCAGAGGAATCGAGGCAACCGATGGGTGTAGGGAGGCCGTATTCAAGGTTTAGGTCGAAGAGGTAGTTATGTAAGACGGTGCAACAGGTGCGTGGAGTAAAGTGGGCCGGGAGAGTTGGCGGAAGCATGGAGGTAGTAGTGTGTCGTCGGATATCTAGCTGGGGGGTGGGGGGTTGGTTGTGGGGTCGAACCTCTGGGCCTTGAGGCCCGTCGTGTGGGGGACTAATGATGAGAAGCGGCCTTGCCGGCCGAGGCTTGTCGAGGGCGAGGTTCTGAGGCTCCGGAGGGTCCGTTCGTCGACGTCATGCGCATTTCGGCGAGTAGAAGCTCCTTGGAACGGGTGGTCTTTCTGAGCTTAAGAGAGGGTGGTAAGTGTAGGGATGGCGGGGAGAGGATGAGAGGGTAGGGGAGGGGGGATTGAAAAATTGTAAGCAAGGTGGGGTAGGTATTAGAAGTAGGGCGATAGTGGGGAACTGTGACAGAGGGGGCTGTCGATATCGTATCAAAAGTGCTTCGGGGCTTCCGAGAGAAGCCTCGGAGCAGGCCTAAAGGAAGTGGGGACTGTAGGGGCGAGGGAGTACGTGTATCGCAGGGACTGTTACGGGTTCGGGACTGCCAGACTGATTCTGTAAGGGAGGGGCGATATTTCCGGGGCAGGGGGGTGCGCGGGGGGGCGGGTGATCGGTTAATTATTCGGGTAGAGCAGGTCGGGTGGGCTAAACTCTGCAGGGGAAGCACTGCCATTATCACAGCGACGGGCGAGTAGGGCAGAGCATGGGGCGTGTAAAAGGGGGGAGGTAGAGCGAGTGCACTAGGTTCTACAGTGTGGTAATCGCAGGTAAGCGCTAGTGTCTGTTGAGTTAGGCGTGTTATCGCGGTAAAAGTAAAAAAGGGAAGAAAGGTAAAATAGAAAAGGATGAAGCGGAGAGGAGCAACGACTGGAGCGAGTGAGGGATAGAGCGAGGGA
This sequence comes from Tetraselmis chui, assembly GCA_026401115.1. Taxonomy (NCBI): domain Eukaryota; kingdom Viridiplantae; phylum Chlorophyta; class Chlorodendrophyceae; order Chlorodendrales; family Chlorodendraceae; genus Tetraselmis; species Tetraselmis chui. Next base: position 1,320 of record JAPMLY010000135.1, read on the forward strand.
GCAGGGGGAGGGCAGCAGGAAGAGGGGAGACGGGGGTGTCTGATCAGGGCGGTGGTTAGTGCAGTTGTAAGAATCAGGCCTGTAAATAAAATTTCTAAGGAAGACGACTTTTTGCGAGTTACAGGGTGATGCATTATTGATCGAACTGTGCAGCTCTTTGGCTGGGAAGCATTAAGGTGGGGAGAGGGTTTCGATTTAAGTGCCCTGATAACCAGTGTATCAGTGCAGGCTAGCGGGAGGGGTCGCTGGGTAATATACAGGGCCGTGTTGTGGGACGGGGGGTGGCGGTCGGCGAGCGGCGAGTTCGGGCGAGAGGGAGCGTGTAGAGCAAGGGCCGGCGCGACAGGCCAGGCAATTTGAGCAGCTGCGAGTGGACTAGTGTAGTTGCGGGGTAGGTAGGTAGCATGAGAGGGGAGGGGGCGTCGGTGAGTACAGATCAGGGCAGTGGCGTGTGCAGGGGCAGGGATCAGGCCTGTATAATAAATTTTGTTTTCTCTGATTAAAGAAGATGATTTTCGAGGTACATGATGGTGCATTAGTGGTCGAACTTTACAGCACAGTGGTTGGGACGCACTAAGGTGAGGGAAAGGTATCGGTTTAAGTGCGCTGGTAACGAGAGTATCAGCGGGGGTTAGCGGGAGGGGACGGGAGGTGTTAGACTGGTCCTTACTGTGGGACAGAGCGGGACGATCGCACCAGTACGGGTCGTCTGTGGGGGTTGTTGAGTCAGCGGCCCGTCCCAGGTCAGTGGTTGACCTAGGAGCGGCGAGGACCGGAGGCGTCCGGAGTCCTCTGACTGATGAGGATTCCAAAGCGGTGCCCAAGTCTTGGGCGGATGGGGGTGGTTGGGGCACAGTGTTGAGTAGAGCGAGCGGATGTCCCGCTTGATAGCTCCGGGGGTTGTAAGGGTCCGCGGTGGGCGCCTTCACGGGCCGATCCCGCGATGGCATAAGCATCTGCCTGTAGGTGGGGGGGGGGGTAGGGGTCGAAGACATGGCGTTCGAGCAGGATTTCGAGTGGTGGAGATAAGTAGTGGAGTTGAGTGTGGCTTTTCGAGTAGGTGTTTGAGAGTAGTGCGCGTGTTGGCTGCACGCGACCAGGTCCGATGGGGCCTGGGTTTGGTGGATGTTGGCGGCGGACAGGGACGTCCGGACGCTCGGAGGGGCGCGATGTGGCGCGCCGCCTACCGGGGAAGAGACTTTTTGTAAGCGATGTGGTTTTTTGGTGTGTCGCAGTACTTTGACGGGTACATGTGTGGTTTTCGAAGTGGATGGCGCGATAGCTGTCGGGGGGATGAAATTCAAATCCCTGGAAGCTGCGCCTTTGAGTGTGTACCGTCTGGTGTCGCTACGGATCCACTGACCATTTTGAGCTAGGCTCGGGTGGGGAGAGGTGAATGGTACACGCTGTTCAGCGGCCCTGTCCACCAGTCTTGCGCTCGATGGGAGGCCAGGCCCAGAGCGAAGACGATCGGCGTTGCTCATTCGAGCTACCGACCCATCCCCGTGTTTTTGAGGTTCAGTAGTACTTTAGTAGTACTTTGGATCTTTTTACTGTCTTTAGTGACGGTAGGATACGTTTTCCTGTGAGTCCCCATATGTTCTTTACTTTTTTGCCGTGATGCGGCCCGCTCGGCTCTCCCCGGCGCCCTCGTCTTGGGCGTCGTCATCAGCGCCATCATCGCCACCGGCGTGCTCTGAGACGAGGCGGACACTCTTTTGCAAGACTTCATAAATATGAAGGTAAGTGCACAATACTTCCTCCTTAGACTTGGCTGCCATATCCTCCACGGTGGGCAGCTTTCGAAAGGCACCCGAAAGCTCCTCTTGGAGGTGCTCAGGGAAATACGGGAGACGCTCTACTGGTGTTGCTGATTGCTGGCCGTGATTGGTCGCTTGTGCCTCGGTAGGGCTACATGTCGATGATGCTTGCATAATCCTCAACTGTACCTCCCGGGCACGGGCATATATGTCTGTAGTGTTGCAACTAGCAACATTTTGAGACACGGGGAGAGGTGTCCCCCCGGAGGCACTCTTAGCGGAAGAGTTGCCGGAGTCGCGCTTGTGAGGCGCCATCCCACGTGAGACCTCAGACTTCAACCGCCAATACTCGCGGCGGTTGAACTTGGGTAAGATCCCTTTTCTTTCCCATCCTGCCATGTTGCGCTCCTTAGATAAAGCCGCAGCATGAGCGCGTTGAAACATGGGCATGAAGTGCTTGAACTTAAGGGGGCGCAAAGTGACGCGCATGTTGCCATACTCATTTAGGTTGATCCTCCGGAGCTCCTCTCGCTTTGCGGCTCTCCATTTCGCAGTTTGCAAGGATGAGGTGGGCACATTGTCGACCAACATTTAGTGCTATTAGCAACAATAATCATTGCAAGGCAACATTTGTTTAGGAGAGGTCATAAACCACCTTCAATACTCCAAAGTTCACGGTGTCCTCCCCCTGCAAACGGAAGCTTAAGTGTTGGACACGGAGCTCGATCTCAATCCCCAACTCAACTGCGGCCTCTAACACCGAGAAGCCAATGTGTGTCCCAACTCCATCGCAGATCACAACAGCTTGCTTGCCACGAGCATCACTTCAAGGTGGAGGCGAGCCACGTGCGGGATGTAGCACAGTTTTTATGTAATCTAGCGCCCCCTCCTCATTCAAGCTGCCCTTTTCGTTGCTGGCATATCTCCAAGAGATGGGGTGGCCGTCCATATCGTTCCGGTTAGAATCGATGCGGCGCCCATCCGGGATGGTATGTCTTGCCGGAACCGAAGACGGTGTACACATGTAATGCCTCTCAGTTGCCTAGGCGTCCACACACGGCGGTTGCGCGAGAGCTCGACTTTGTCACGATGCACTCTCCATCGTCGTCAATTCCAGCACGCACGCCTCTGTCGGTCTTTGATATACTCGCCCCCGTGTTGTCCAGGTTAACCTTTGTCTCGTCGAATGAGGCGATGATGACAGAAACGATACGCCATTCGAGATTGGACGGAATGTAGACACCATCAGGTTAGAATCGATGCGGCGCCCATCCGGGATGGTATGTCTTGTCGGAACCGAAGACGGTGTACACATGTAATGCCTCTCAGTTGCCTAGGCGTCCACACACGGCGGTTGCGCGAGAGCTCGACTTTGTCACGATGCACTCTCCATCGTCGTCAATTCCAACACGCACGCCTCTATCGGTCTTTGATATACTCGCCCCCGTGTTGTCCAGGTTAACCTTTGTCTCGTCGAATGAGGCGATGATGACAGAAACGATACGCCATTCGAGATTGGACGGAATGTAGACACCATCTGGTTTCTGAGGTGAGACGATCTTGCCGGTGTCAAGAGCGTCTTTCATCGAATTGCGGCACCATGAGAGGCTGAGGGACATGTTGTAATCATGGTGTAGTATTTGCTGCATGCGCCTGCTGGGCTCCCAGATAGACAATTGTAATGTTGTTGCCTCTTGGGCCACGACAGCCACGACTTGCTTGAATGCTGATCGGCAGGCAGCGTGGTCCTTTGCGCCCTTGTAATGCTTTTGGTCTCGGTGTTTAGTCAACTCTCCGGGCACCTTTTGTTTCCGGCCCGGCTTCCCCTTCCGGCTCGCACCCCGAGGTCGTTTCAAAGTCGAAAGGCTACTTCCGTCGCCATCGATATTACACATTTCGGTGGCAATATTTACCGAATGGTCGGGACTGATGCTACCGGTAGCGGCGGTGTTAGCGACCTCTAGCAGCTTTCCCATTTCTGTGGTCCGCCTATGAATTTACTGCTTGAGGATGGGGCGATCGGTGGTGGAAACGCTTACAAAAGCCTCTTTGGCGGCCTTCAAACCACACGCAAGGTAGCCATACCCAATCGTGTCGTCCTCCCATATTTTCAAGGCACGTGCATATAGCTGGTTGCGAAGGTTATTGGACAGGTTGGCGAAAGGCCGAAAGGAGCGTTGGCGCGGCGAGGGCGGGATGGGTTGTAAAGATCGTCCTCGGGGCCATGCGAACGTGGGCCCACAGCAATATCACGACCTAGCACCGAAGCGCAAACTCTGCGTGCGCACGTATATGTGAGTTAGACGACTTGCATATGTGAATATACGTCGAATTTGCATGTGCTCAATGAAATCAGCGAGTGAGAGTGAGAACGAAATTTTATGGGCTGTCGAGGATCGGGGGATTCAAATATCGAAAACGGACGATATCGTCGGCGCACCTTGCTGTCGGGCGCATCGCTACCACCACCTCAATACAACAAGAATTCCCGCGACCTTGCACAACAATATTTAAACAACCTCTTGCCCACGTTTGGTGGTCGTGGGCGGGTGAGTGCTTGGTTGAGGTGCCCGAATTCGGGTGTTGAAGACAAGGTACTTTTTTTGTTACGGTAGTGTCCCTTACACTATGTCTTGACATTGAATGGCACCGACTTGCTCTAGCGTCGTGCCGGCTGTCAAATGACTCGAATTGCCGCCATTGCATTCGAGTCGTCGACTAACCTTCTAGGGTCTATTCGAGTGCCCGTGGGTCAAACTTTCACCTCCGGGAAGTGCCTCTCACGTGTCTTCAAAGCGAAAAGTTTTACGGTAACTGACTACTAAGTGGCCACCCGCCACTTAGTAATATTGATAGGTACGTAGCTGCTATTTTGGAGGAAATACCACTATTAATCAGCATCAGCAGATGATATTACTCGCTAATACTAATAATCTTCCAGCGTCATCGTCGTAGACTATGACACTCTCGCCTCCTTAAGCAACAACGTCCTCGTTGTTGGTGCGGTCGGCAGACAACACATCCAGCACTAGATCAGGACCAGAAAGGGTCAAGGAAAGAAAAATGTACAGGTTGAAGCTCACAACCTTAGCAATGCTCGGGGGTGTAGTCGGTTGGTCGAAGAAAAGTATTATCGACGCAATTCCCCGAAGTCGACTCCCATCGCGCCCGGTAGTTGCTTCTCTCGTAGCCATCCGTAGCATCTAACCGTCTCGCGTTGCTTAGCAGCCTGACGTGTGGCGATGACTGCGTTAGCAACACCCTCTCAAGAAAGCAGGCAGTCGTTGCAGCGTACCGGTAGTTCACATGTTGTACGGCCGTCCATGATCCCTGAAATTGCAAACATATCGCAGCTCGCTGTAGCGGTCTTGGTCGCCAGTCCTGTGAAACTTGCTTACAGGTAGCCAAAAGAAATATCGCTCGCTTCAATAAAAGTGTCCTCCAGTACTGTAGCAGTCCTTCAGGCATACTTGCGCTCTTCTACTCGTATGGCATGACTCGATAAAAATCTGGCTGTACGAAACGAATAGAAAAAAAAAATTCCGGAAAATAGACTTCTCAGTAGCACGCTCCTCGCGAAGATACGGGCCATAGATAGGTCCGATATTCCACTCGAAGCTTGCGGTAGGCCGACAACAAAAATACTGCCGCATCGCTAACTCCCTCGTTGTAATTGTCGAAAGTATCAGCGTCGCGTGGCCATCCCGTATTTGGTGCTCCCATAAAAGTCATTCCACTTGTTACGCGCTTGCATCTTCACCTCGAAAAATCCCTCCTCGCTTGCTCTTGTAGTGCCACAGAATGGCATCGCGTCTCCAAAACACATGTCGCTAAGTCCAAGTGCAGTCGGCTTGTTGTCAGCGTCCTCGAGCTAAAACAAATAAATGAAAATAAATCTGACGCTCGCTTCAGTTGCTGGCTTCTCGCCGGTGGTCAATCGTGCAAAAAGGGCTCCTCGAAAAGTGTCAAGCTCTAGTATGCAATCGCTAGTCGCGGTACGGTATAGTCCCGAGACGCGTATTCGCAAAAGAAATAAATTCCTGCAAAACTTCTCGCGTAGTCTTTTCGCAATCTCGTCCCATAGCGAAACACTGTACTCGCAATCAAAGAGCCATGATGCGGTATCGTCTCCACCTCCAAGACAGGATACGGTACCGCCATCGGTTGCCGGGATCCACATGAAAATCACCAGATATTGTAGACGAAATATGTACAAGTGTAGTTGCTCCAGAGGAACAGCAGCCACAAAACGGTTTTCTCTCGGAAACAAGAAAAACTCGGTCGATACTCGTACAAATAACAACCCGTCATTTGAAGTTAACGGAAAGTCAAAATAATACGAGTAAAACTCGGTCGATACTCGTACAAATAACAACCCGTCATTTGAAATTAACGGAAAGTCAAAATAATACGAGTAAACTCCACCAAAATCAGGAAAAGTAGCGGTCGTCTCGCTGCGCCTCATCGGATGAATCTCAAACGCATTGTAGAACGTCCGGAAAAAATATGCCCGTCTGTGCAAACCGTAGCGACTGAAACTCTCGTCGCCAAAAACAACACAAGTTGGCGCATCTCCCATCAGGTCAAGCTATGCGAGTCTCTTCGCGCTATGCTTATCGTCCGCCATGTCCTCATGTCGTGTAGAGAGTCCTGTTGAGTCTTCTGCTTCCTTTCGTCTCGTCTCGGTGACTCAACAAGTCATCATGGTGCTCATCCATAGTGCCAATCCGCAATCTCGTCGCGAACATGTACTTGTAAGAAATCGCATCACTACTACCAGGTCGCCATTCTTCGGTGAAATCTGAATTTAGCAGGTCCTCTCGCTGAAGCCTGATTCGAAATACTCGAAGCTAAACTGGAAATACTCCGGCAAAATTTATAATCAGCAAGGTCAAGCTTATGTCCAGGTGTGCCCGTCTGTTCTAGAATTCTGGTCCGGGTCTCTGTTCTGTAGCTCAGTTCAGCTCAGTTCAGTTTAGTTCCGTTCAGTTCTCTTCCGTTCTGGGTGTGACACGTCCAACTGGTGTACGCGTCACGTTCTGTCACAGTTCGATCCAAAGTCTCCCGTCCAGGTCACGGTACTGCGTCGTCCAGGTCGCCAGAGTGTCCACTTGTTGCTCGTAGTCATCTCCAAGGATGTCCAACTGATCGCATCTGCATGTCACGCTAGCGATACAGATACGGGTACTCTCGAAGTTGATTCGTACAGGTACAGGCCTCCACTGCTTTTTCTTGTAAGAATTTTTTATAAATTCGTACAGGTAGCCCAAAATTCGGGTACTGATGCAAACGGTAAATGCTCCACTCGAAAAAACGGGTACATGTACACGGCAAAATATAGCGATAAAATCGCAAAATACCGTATAGTACTCCTCATCGCCCAAATTTGTTATATGACAGCAACTCGTCGCACGAACTCGATCGTGTGAACTCCAAGAAACCAAATAAATCGCAGATCCTCCGTTATCAGGTCGGTAGAAAATTCACCGGTACAATAATTGCACAAATGAATATCAAATGAATTGTAGAGCCAGATAGAAAACGTCGCCACGTACCACCGCAAAGACTTCTGCTCGTAGGTCTCCCGCCCATACAGGAAACAAACTCGCAAGTAAAAGCAACTTCAACCGCAGTGCAGTCCTCGACGTACACTCGCTAATCGTTCTCGCATCCGCCAGTCTTACTCGCACCAGTGGTTCGTCAAGCACGTCCAATCCCGTGGCATCCTCGCCTCGGAATAGGGCCGTTGAACGTACTAGACTCGGCGTCTTCTCGGTCCTTCTCGAATTATGGCGTCGCGCTCTCGCGCACGCTCTAGCAGGCCTCGCCAGCGTAGCTCGCTCGACTCGGCTCGCCAATCTCTTCGCCCTCATGATACAGATGTCTTCCGCCGCTTTCGCATCCCGCAATTATTCAGAATTTCCGGTGTACGGGTCACAACGTACAGGTACTGCACCACTCGGTCATCTCATAATCGGTCCGTAGAATCCACATTCGCGTACTGGAAATGTAGCGATATCGTTCGTCGCACTCAGTAGTTCGCGAAGTATCGCGTACCGAAATCTTCAATTTTTCAAATTCTTCTTCTCACCAACGGTTCTTCGATGGTTCTCTTCTGAAAGAAATCACGCGCGGACAGAAAAACGGGGTCACTCAGGATTTTTTTTCTGACGTCTCCCTGTCATTAATGCTTAGAAGCCTTCCAGATCTTCATTCTTCTCTCGAATTGTTGCGTACGAGTATACTCCGCCAAAAATGACCAAAATACACTCGCGGCACAGATATGCCGGTATCTGCCAGCCCGTCTCAACAACGTTGTCATCGTCGCTTCTTCAATGTGCTCTCTTGTCAGTCCGAAATCTCAGTGGCGCAAACCAGTACATCATCTCTTGGCACATGCTGGTCTTCTCTCGACGTAGCGTTCGCTCAGCTTCGAAGGCATCTCGCTGCAAGATTGAGCATCTCGTTGCACGCATCTCGCAAAACAATCGATTGGAAGTCACCATAACTCGTACACGTCGGCGTCTCGTCAAATCTCCGTTGTGTCGCTTAAAATGGTAATAGCTCCTAGATGCAAAATCTCGCGAAATCTCCTCGACGCGGTTCCTCGATACAAAAACTCACCCGCCAAGAATTAAAACGTGCGATACTCGTAATCTCGATACGCGGAGGCATACGGCAAGGAATCAAAATCGGCCGGTTTCACATACGCACGCTGTGTTACATATACGGTATATGTGTACTAGCCGGTCGACTATCGTTGGCCGGAAAACCTTTATCTCCCACGTAAAGCTCCTTTAGCGTCTTCTCGACTCGATGGTTCTACTTGTCCGTAGTCGCTAGATTACGGGTTCTTGCACGAGGTCCTTCTCGTGCGCCAGCTCGTCAAAAGCCAATTAAAGTAGCTTGAACGGTGGCCTCATCTCCTCCTTAGTATAATCTTGGCCGCGCTCCATCGTCTCGCCAATCGGACTCGACTCCTTCAACCAAAGCCGGTATGCGTCCGCGGTCGGCGTCCCTTCCGTCGAACCTTTGGTGTCCTTAGGTGCCGCCTTGTTCTTCTCCGCCTCTCCAAACATCCCTCTCGTCGCTACCACTAGTTGCTTCCGAAACCAAGTGTTGAGGGACCACTCGCCCTCTAGCAGGACGAGCGGCATCTTGGGCCCATTTTCCTGAATCTTTCCTAGTGGAAGGAATAATAGATCGGATGATTGGAAAGGGGTTCTTCTTACAGTTCTACCGATAAACGGTAACCCGAGGGACTCCCAGGCAAATGTGCCGGTCGCTAAATTTATAGGCGTCCGGTCGAAGGTACCAGAAAGCCAACAATTCCAATTTCGTGTGTTGTGCTGCTTCTAATCTAAATTACTAAATATTACTATAGACTATTATCTTCTCGCAGCAAATCGACACTGTAGAAGTATTTAGAGACTTCACCTCTAACTAATTCTAGAACCGGTGCGGGTATAGTTATTCATCATCCCACGCTTCCGGTATTGGTACTAAATACAATATGTACAATATGACGAGCTCGCTCCCTTCGTCGCTATACTCGTCATGTGACCTTGTCGCTATGTACAATTTATCATCATTATTCTAATCATGTATCCAAAGATACCGGGTACGTAGCTGCTATTTTGGAGGAAATACCACTATTAATCAGCATCAGCAGATGATATTACTCGCTAGTACTAATAATCTTCCAGCGTCATCGTCGTAGACTATGACACCCAGCGTGTGTTTTTGCGGTGCCTGTCCACACTGAACACCGGCGCGAAGCTGTTCGTCTCGTCCGCCATGGTCCACAATAGATTGCCCACGTCATTGTCACTAGTATAAATTCGATTTGTCCCATATGGGCGCCATGTGTCGGCAAAAACTGCTTCCCCCCCGAACGAGCTCGATACCACCCCCGGGAAAAGAAACAGCTCGGGGTGCACCGATGGAACCGCAAAGTAGAACTCCCACATCCTCGGCGCCGTGTAGTTCCAGGCGGGCTCCGGCCCCGCCGTGTTGCCCTTGGCGTTGATGAATTCCACTCAAAAATAGTTGATCGTCCCGCCCCCGAGCCCGCTCACCGTGGCGGCGCCGTCGAGGTAGCGCTTGATGCCGGCGCAGCGGTCCGTCGCCGCCGAGTCGAGCACCTCGGCGGTGACGCCCGTGTAGTCCGCCGGCACCGCGTCGACGATGTTGTGGTAGAACCGCACCTCGGTCGCGCCGCTCATATTTTTGGAGTACCGTTAGATTTTTCGATGCTACCCGTTATGCTCGGCGCGCTCTCGTCCAGCCGGTTCATCACGGTGGACATATGCCGGATGAACTCGGCCTCGCTCGCGTACACGGCGTCGTCGTGCATGTGCCCCAGCGTGCACTCGGTGTTAATGTCACGCACCACCCCGCCGTACTTTGATTCGAAGTCGTCGTGCCGCTCCGCCTTGTTCGGCCCGTTGTTGAGCGCCGTCCTCGACCCCGAGAGCAGCAAGAGGCAATCGCTCACGATGGCGGGCACGCCGGTAGCGGCCTCCGGGCAGCCGATGCCGAAGGTGAGGTTGAGGCAGCCCACGCCGAATGAGAGGAACACCGTCGTGAAGAGCGCCGCGTCCGCTCGGCGCTTGAAGAACGCCGTCGCGGCGCCGTGCATGCGCTTGAGCCGCTTGGCGTGCGCTTGCCATCTATCTAGAAGCGGGTTCTCCACCGGGACGGCGGTGTGGCTGTCGCTCATGTTTTTTGGAATCACCGAAGAAAAACGGTGCCGGACGGGGGGGCGCCGGGGGCGCCGCCGCCGCTCACCTCTAGCCTCGCCACCGCCCGCGGGTCTTGCACCGCGCTCCCTAGGTTGTTCTGCCGGATAGAGGTAGTGAAGCCGAGCACGTAGTTGGAGGGCGGGAGGTAGGTGGCGACGTCGGGGCGGTTGGTGTCGGAGAGCCGCATGTTGGTTTGCAAGAGGGGCATGGCTAGCTAGCTAGTATGTGTCATAGAAAGCAAGGCGGACTTTGGCTATGAAGGGGCCGGCGGCGCCGCCTCTAAGGCGCTCTCCGCCAACGGCGGCGGCGAGGCGTCGGAGGGGTCGATGGCGTGCTCGCCGACCGTCGGCTGCGCGAGCACCTCCAAGAAGCCCTCGTGCACGCTGTCCCGCAAGACGCGCCCGGCGAATTCGCCGGTGCCCAGTGTGCGGCGGAAGGGGGTGCCCGGTGCGGGCGTGGTCATGGCGGTATTTGAAAGAAGGTGCGTCAAATTACGAACGTGGACGCGGCGTCGGGCACGGGCGCGAAGCCGTCGGCGGTGCGCAAATGCAGGTCCACCTCACCGGCCCAGTCGAGCGGCCGCCGGAGGGGGGCGCCCACGGTGTACTTGTGCACGCCCTTGAGGCTGAGCTTCTGCCCGGCGAACACCGCGCCGCCGGCCGACTCCGTGCCCGGCAGGTAGGCTTGCACGCTCGGCGGTTGGGAAGGGTCGTCCACGAAGGTAGTGCTTGTGACCGCGACGCCGTAGCTGCTAGCGGCGCCGGCGAGGCGGACGAGCGAGCAGTGCGACACCGCCACCTTCCACCGCGTGCCCTCGCCCTCCTCGCGGTCGGTGTGGTAGGTGCGGAAGTCCACCGGCACGCGGTCGCTGCCGCCTGTCGAAAGCAGCCAAACGTGGAAGAAGGGGGTTGCGACGCGAGGGGGCGCTCCGGCTCGTCCACCAAGAAGACGAGGCTGAAGGTGAAGTCAGTGATGACGTCCGGCTCCCACCGATGCACGCTCCTCTGCGTCACCGTCGGACCCTGCAGGAGGTAGATGGACATGTCGCCGCGCACGAGCCGCGAGCCATCGCACAGCCCGGCGCACGCGCTGCTTTGCACGTAAGGGCTGTCCGCTCTCTCGCCGTAGACGTTGTCGCTGCCACGCGACTGCAATAGCGCGAGCACCGCGTCGCTGTCCGCCGCCGCCCAACTCTTCCATATGCTGGACTGCTGCACGGACGACGAGCATAGCAAGAGCGAGAGCGGCGCCGGCGCGATGCCATTGAAGCCGCTCACCGGCGTGCACCACTCGAGCGCGAAGCGCACGCGCGGCTGGCCTTGGAAGCCGCTGCCGTTCTTGAAGGCGGGCGTGCGCACGGTGAAGGCGGCCGCCGTGCCACCGAGGCGCTTCTGCGAGCTGACCACTATCATGCAGCGCGCGGCCGGCATGTTGCTGCCTTTTTTATCTAATAGAAGACATTTTTAAGGCCGTCGGGCCCCACCATGAGGAAGGAATCGTAGTGGTTGGAGACGTCAACCGTCATGCCCGCGATGAGCTGCTCTTCGAAGGTCACCATGAGGTGCGAGACGGAGGTGCTCACGTCGATGCCGTTCTCCGAGAACGCGCTCTTGTGGCTCTGCGACTCCAGGTCAAGTCTGGTCAAGAGTTTTCCCCGTTGGTCGAGGTTGCCCTTCCACTCGCCGTGGTTGATGTTTCGTGGAACGCCTTATGTATCTCCGCTCACGACTCCGCGTTGCTGCCCACCTCCTTGTTGGGAGTGTGAACGCCGTTGATGCTCAGCTGCCAGCGACCGGTGTCGCCGACGGGGTTGGTGCGCGTGGAGACGTAGAACACGTTGTCGTAGCTCGGGAGTGCGCGGCAGAAGATCGCCAGCAGCGTCTTGAGCGAGTGGAATGGCGAGCTGAAGCTCATGGACATGCTCCCGCTCCCGCTCTGCGAGATCCGGCGGTGTTGGTTGTACGTGTGGAAGGGCACCACGATGCCTTGCGAGTTCGCCTCGGCGATGGCGTGGTCGACCGCGGGGTCCAGGTGGATCGTTTCCGCGACGAACTCGACGTCGGAGACGGTCCAAGGGGCCGACCCGAACTGCACCCGGTCGCGCTCCGCAAGCGTGAGCTCGAGGTCGAGGTGGGTACGCGCCATAGCGCCCGTGGGCAGGTACTTCTGTTGCCGCGTGCCGAGCACGCTCGACATCAACGAGAGACAAAAAATCCGAGAGTTTCCACCGAAGATGTTGCCTCCGGTCGTACTGCCCTCCGCCACCGAGCTGCCGTTGTCCCGCTGATCCTGTGACACATTGGTGTCGGACAGCGCCCGCAACAGCGCGTTGTAATCCTCGACGTTCTCGAGGACGCCGCCCCCGGCGCCGCGTGACGCGGACACCTTTAGCGACCGAATCAGGCTGTGGGCGGTCAAGTCCAGCGTCAGCCCCGTGGCCGTTTCGGGGTCCGCGTTGGTGAGCCGCAGTTTGAGGTAGCTCATGCGCGTGTTGAGGTACTCCTCGCGGTTGCCCGTGGGGATGACGATGCGGACGGCGTTGCCCGGCGCGAAGCCACTGGACCCGCCGTTCTCCGGGTAGATGTGCACGCGGCTTTTTGTCGCCGGAGCCGCGCAAGGCTTGTTGCCATAAACGAAGGCGTCGGACAGCGACGAGCGCGCGGTCGCCGATTGTATTGTGGGTTATAGTATATCGTCTCAGATAAAAAAATTCAGCCCCCCTTCTCTATCTGCGACCGTAGTTGCCCCCTCATCTGCCCGTAGGCAACTTGCACCGCCTCCGCGTGGCCCTTGACGGCGGAGGCGTCCACCTGCCCGGTGGTCAGCGCGCCCTCGACGCCGCGTGCAATGCCGGCTATGCCCGTCGCAACGGCGCCGGCGGACGCGATGCCGGCACCTAGGGCGGGGTTGAACGCCGCGACGGGCGCCGCGGCGCTGAGCATCCACCCCCCCACCTCTTTGCCCACGTTGCGCACGCCGTGCGCGACCTTCTCGCCGATAGAACGGAACTTGTGCAGCTTCTCGCCGAGGAAGCGCGCGAGGGTCATAGCGAGTGTGTGTTGTTTCGTTTATACTTACAGGTTTTCTTCTAAGTAAGCTTAGCTACTCAGCTGCTCGTCGATGTAGCGGGCTATCTCCGCCTTGGCCTTACTCCTCAGGCCGCGCGGGACGGTGATGCCCAACTCGGCTTCCTGCTCCAGCATCGACGACTGCACCGTCTGCGTGCCGTCCGTCCGTGCAATCGGTATGTCTGAGCTGTCTTGGCTGCTTCCCGCCCACATCGTGCGCTCCGATGGCAATACCATGTTCGGCGTTCTTAAGTACCGGAAAAGCGTGCGCGCTAATTTTGTTCGGAATACAACTAGTAGCGACGTTTTCGACGCGGCACCAAACCACCGTACGAACCCACTAACCCTACAACCACTCCAGCCCCGATTGTGTAGCGCGGACTTGGGCCTTGTCCTCCAAAACCAACACACCTCCAACTTTGTTATAAACGCACTTGTTGCCGATAGTCGGCAGTCAATTGGTGTTGTAGCGGCTTCACGCTGGTTGCTCTTGCTGCGCTGGTGCGGTAAGCATGCTACCGTCTCACCACCATCTCGTTAACCACCCCCGCTGCCCCAACATAAATCGGAGAGCACTCACCTGCCCTTTTGACTGATCGACAAGCCACAATGGTAGGAAAAAGTCTATCTTAGGTCACTACCAAAGCAGATTTTTGTCTATCCTTACCAATAATTCTTTCTTTGCGCTCGGTTTGTCAGGTGCAGATTGCGAAAAAGTGCCGACGCGGTTTTGCGTGGTGGGAAAATGGCACGTCGCGTAAACTGCGTAGACTGTGTTATAGCCACCGCCTCCAACCATCCTACCGCCAGAGATTATTGTCGCCAATGTGGCAGGTCAACGGACTTAAAAGGAGTGGCTACTGTGGACATGGACGTGTTGGTGTCGGCTGTAACTGAAACTCTTTACGAGCGTTGCAACTCGCAATTTCCACAAGGTGGACGCACAGCCGCGACAACAACCTTCAAGAACGTCCCCATGGACCTTGTGGCGGCCTTTTGCGACGCCGAGCCGGGCCTTTGGAGGAGAATGGACGTCAAATCCAGCACAAGCAAGCGTCTAGTGAAGTATGTCACCCCCCGAATGAATAGAAGGTATTGCTTCACTTGTCTGTTTTCACGAAAAGCATGGTGATCCGCCGAGGGTTGTGAAAAGCAAGAGCCGAACTCGCGCGATGCGAGCGCGTGCGCGGGTGGAGCAGCATAAGAGGCGGGCAAGCTTCAGTTGGGTTCGGTTGACGGACAACGGTGACATCGTCACTCTTCTCTCTCCGTTTATCGTGGAGGTGACTGAGACTCCTTGGAAGAGATGAAGCAAGCTGCGTAGCATACTCGACACGCTGCGCTTCCACACGGCCATCGTGTCGGCCCCGGCTGGGAGTGAAGTGCAACTCCCTGAAGGCTACCCCCTCACAGTGGATTTCAGGTCGGCATGGCCCATATTGCCCTTTTATACCGACCCTAAAGCGTATTTAATGAGCGAACAACAGGATTTATATGGAAGGAGCTTCCAACACTTGTTGGGGGCTCCGGGGGAATCGGACGGGCTGCGATCGGTGCTGAGCTGGGACTGCACCGCACCAAACCCACCACCCCCTTACATGGACGTTGAAAGGTCACGGGCGAAGTGCGAAGGTCCTTAGACAGGGGATGCACTTGTGCATATGAGGCGTCTTGCTCAGAAGACAAAGGAGCCGCGGGAGGAGCAGGGGCGGCGGGAGCTATGGGAGGAGGGCACAAAGAGCAACATCAACACCTCTGATTTCATGGATGGCACAGATGGACGAGCCAGTAGCTACACCTCAGGGTTCACTATCGACACTAAGGATCTGAGGTGCGGTCCCCATTTGATGCCAGAATATAGACGTTGCAAGGCGAAGCAACGCCTTATTGTTGAGAGGGAGACTGCACGGCCAGATTATGAGTGTGTGAGCACACAGCAGCGACCACGGCGAGGGTTGGCATATAAAACATAAAGGGATAGGTGGTGAATTAAAAAAATCGTCTATGTAAAGATGTTACACCCTTTCGCCTTTTTTTGATGCGCTTTGCTGCATTAAAAAAATCGTCTATGTAAAGATGTTACACCCTTTCGCCTTTTTTTGATGCGCTTTGCTGCATTAAAAAAATCGTCTATGTAAAGATGTTATACCCTTTCACCATGTAAAGATGTTACACCCTTTCACCTTTTTTTGATGCGCTTTACTGCATTAAAAAAATCTTCTATGTAAAGATGTTCCACCCTGATGCGCTTTACTGCATTAAAAAATCGTCTATGTAAAGATGTTCCACCCTTTCACCTTTTTTTGATGCGCTTTACTGCATTAAAAAATCTTCTATGTAAAGATGTTATACCCTTTCACAATGTAAAGATGTTACACCCTTTCACCTTTTTTTGATGCGCTTTACTGCATTAAAAAATCTTCTATGTAAAGATGTTACACCCTTTCACCTTTTTTTGATGCGCTTTACTGCATTAAAAAAATCGTCTATGTAAAGATGTTCCACCCTTTCACCTTTTTTGATGCGCTTTACTGCATTAAAAAAATCGTCTATGTAAAAATGTTACACCTTTTCACCTTTTTTGATGCGCTTTGCTGCCTTCTCCTCTAGTTCCAACTTGACTTCATATGCCTTCCGCTTGGGCATGTGTGGTTGGGCACGGTGGGCGGGTCCATTCATGTCTCGGTGATGCGCCATCAAAGTGCTGCGCTTGAGAACTTGCCCAATCCTGCTCAACGTGAGCTTTCCCGTGCATGTGACGCGCTGCTCTTGATGGTTACTGCCATGACGGTAGCCTTGCTTCACCTCCATGTTTGCATGCTCCATGCATTGCGCATTGTAGCGATCAATGCAACCATGCGCCTCCATCCATGTCGGGAAGTGCCATACAACGAAGTGCATGTACGGAGTCGCGTCCGCTGCTGCCACAAACATCCAAAAAAGGTGAAAAAATCCCTATGCGGCTGCGCGTTGTGCTTGTGCTGTTGTTTGTATGTCCGTTGTATCCTCCCTAGGGTCTGCACTCCATGCCGTACTCATGCAGTCATACGCTTCCCATACATTGTAGGCTTTTGCACCACCAAAGTCGGAGGGTGACAATACGGCGTCTAGCACAACACCACGGCTCTCCACCACCTTGCTCACCTCAGGACCGTTAAGGGCTTGAAGGTCCGCTTTGGTAGGGTTCTTGCCTTTGCTAGTATGCACCTTGACTTCTCTCTCTGGCAATCCGATGACATCCAATGCTTTCACAACCGCTTGAGCTGTTGCCACGTTGTTGCACCTCTTGTAGACGGTGTGCCACAACACGTGCGGGCAAATCTGGATTCCGGCGTGCAAAGTGTCCCCAATCATGTCCACCGGATCAGTCTTCATCATGGCGGGGGGGCACACGTGCCGTTGTCCGAAGTGGCTGAACAAGTAGTCTTGTCGCCCTTGCTAATTGTCCGACGGGGGCATGTCTCAATGCGACTTGACGCGGAGGCCACACCCAGGGCACAAGTACGGCTCGATCAACCCATATTCCTCTCCAAATGCGTGGGCCAACATAGCTGCAAAGACATTTGTCTTCTCCATGGGCGGTGTCATGCCCTTGCGTTGGAAGTCGGCTAGGGTAAGATGCTTGTTTTGACGGGCGGCACGGGCCATGTCGCAAATGAAGCAAAAGAAGGTAGATGCTGCCCCAGCATGCCCAAAGGCCCCACCTTGGAAGACAGACCACCCATGACAAGCTTGAAGGCGTAGATCGTGCCATGCAGCTCCATGCCCGGGCCATCACATAATCCTCTTGATATAGATTTATAATATGATAATGTTAATGTTATAGAACTATTGTATTATAATGTTAATGTTATAGAACTATAGTAATATATATTTGCTCTATTATAATGAATATGATGTTGAACTGAAATATGACATTTTTGTTACATTTTAATGCTTATTACATATAACGATAAATTTATATTTCCTGTTCTATTATAATGCATATTATGTAGAATTGTAATTTCATATACTTTGCTATACTAGAATGTATATGATATAGAATTTTATATTTCTTGTTCTAGTATAATGTATATTATGTAGAATTGTAATTTTATATACTTTGCTATACTAGAATGTATATTATGTAGAATTGTAATTTTATATACTTTGCTATACTAGAATGTATATGACATAAAAATTTATATTTCTTGTTCTATTATAATGTATATTATGTAGAATTGTAATTTTACATACTTTGGTATACTAGAATGAATATGATATAGAATTGTTATTTTATATTCTTTGCTATATTAGAATGTATATGATATAGACCTATAACATTATATATTTTGTTGTATTATAATGTACGTGATAAAGAGCAACAATATTATTCATACATATTATAATATTATATTATGTTTTTGATATATAACTATAATATTAAATATATTGAGTTCTATAATAATGAACATGATATATTACCATAAGATTGTGTTTTTGGTTCTATAATAATGTACTTGATATAGAACGTTAGTATAAAATATTTTGTTGTATAATAATGTATATGATATAGAACTATAGTATTATATGTTTTGCCCTATTATAATGTATATGATATAGAACAAACATATTATAATCTACATGACATAGATCTATCGTATTATTTATATTTTGCTCTCTTACAATACAAGAGATATCGACCTACAATATTATATATTTTGCTCTCTTACAATTAAAAAGTTATCGAACTAAAATATAACATTTTTTGATAGATTTAATGTATATGACATAGATATAAAATATCAATTTTTTAATTAACGATAATGAATATGAAATAGAACTTTTATAATATAGATTTAATAGATTAAATTATTTATATTTTTAATTTACGATAATGAATATGAAATAGAACTTTAATAATATAGATTTAATAGATTAAATTCTTTATATTTTTAATTAACGATAATGAATATGAAATAGAACCTTAATAATATAGATTTAATAGATTTAATGTATATGACATACATGAGATTATTTATATTTTTTAATTACGATGATGAATATGAAACAGAACTTTAAAAATAATAACGGACTTGATATAGAGGTTTTATACTATATATATTGTCATTATACTATGTGATAGCTTATTATTATGATAAAGAGCTATTCTATTCTATTTTTAATTATGTTATAATGTATGTGATACAGAGCCAAGATTTTGTATATATTGTTATATTATAATGAATATGATGTAGAGCTTATGCACTGCTTTTTGTTTATGTTATAATGAATATGATGTAGAGCTTATACATTATTTTTTGTTTATGTTATAATGTATATGAGGTAGAGCTTATATATTATATATTTTAATATGTTAGAATGTACATGATGTAGAGCTTATATATTATATTTTTGGTTATGTTATAATGTATATGATGTAGAGCCATCATAGTTTATACAATGTTCTATTACAATGAATATGATATAGACCTATAGTATTATTGTTTTTCTTATATCATAAGATATATGATAGAGAACGGTAGTAATATATATTTGGTTATATTAGAATGAACATGGTATAGAACTTTATTACTATATATTTGGTTGTATAATTATGTACATGATCTAGAACTTTATCATTATATATTTGGCTATATAATTATGTACATGATCTAGAACTTTATTGTTATATATTTGGCTGTATAGTAATGTACATGATCTAGAACTCTATTGTTATATATTTGCCTGTATAGTAATGTACATGATCTAGAACTCTATTATTATATATTTGGCGGTATAATAATGTACATGATCTAGAACTTTAGTATCATATGTTTTGCTCTCCTATAATGTTCATGATAAAGATCTATAGTATTATAATATTCATAATATAAACTATTGTATTTAAATGTAAATGATGTAGATTTTAAGTATAATAAATTTTGCTTTTTTTTATGAATATGATTTAGAACTGTCATGTTACATTTTTTGTTATATTTTAATGTATATGACATAGAACAATAATAACATATTTTTTGTTCCGTTATAATGTACATAATATTGAGCTAAAATATTATAGAACTAAAATTTAATATATATAATTCTATCCCAATGTACATGATATAGAGCTACAATATTATAGAACTAAAATTTAATATATATAATTCTATCCCAATGTACATGATATAGAGCTACAATATTATAGAACTAAAATTAAATATATATTATTCTATCCCAATGTACATGATATAGAGCTACAATATTATAGAACTAAAATTTGATATATTTAATTCTATTACAATGTACATGATATAGAGCTACAATATTATAGAACTAAAATTTATAATATTTTATTCTATTATAATGAACATGATATAGAGCTACAATATTACATATTTTGTTCTATTATAATTTACATGATATTGAGCAACAATATTTCATATTTTGTTCTATAATAATTTACATGATATTGAGCTACAATATAACATATTTTGTTCTATAATAATTTACATGATATTGAGCTACAATATAACATATTTTGTTCTATAATAAATTACTTGACATTGAGCAACAATATTACATATTTTGTTCTATAATAACTTACTTGATATTGAGCTATTATATTATGTATATGATATAGAACAATTATATCATATATGGAGTTCTATTATAATGAACATGATATAGAACTATAAGATTATATTTTGAGCTATTATATTATGTATATGATATAGAACTATAAGATTATATTTTGAGCTATTATATTATGTATATGATATAGAACTATAAGATTATATTTTGTGCTTTTACATTATGTATATATATGATATAGAACTATAAGATTATATTTTGAGCTATTATATTATGTATATGATATAGAACTATAAGATTATATTTTGAGCTATTATATTATGTATATGAGATAGAACTAAAAAATCATATATGGAGCTCTATTATAATGTACATGACATAGAACTTTAGTATTACACATGTGTGTAGCGGTTAGCCTCCTCAAGCTAAACGCTAGCACAAATCATTTCTAATCTGTCTAGTTCTGTCGTTGCAAGATGGCAAAATGATGTTGTCGAGAGACGATGGTGAAAGATGTTTCACTGAAAGAAGTATATGTTGTAAGTGAACAATGGAATTGTTAATTGGCTATGTCACCTCCCTCTACTGCACTGGGCTTAAATATGTTTCTGCCCAGATAGCTTACGCCTGCAAGCTACGCTTACGTGTCAGGGGCTAGGGCTGTCTAACCGTCGTCATCAATCCTGAGACGCGGCCTGCCTAGCATTGGGTTTCACGACGCGGCCTCTTCTGCATCGAAGAACTCGCTTAGGCGCGTCATCTTGCTAGTTAGATTAATTATGCGTATCTGTACGTACCGGGAGGTACTGGTCGTACTCTAGCATTATCACCCTTTATGAATATTGTTGTAGCGACGTACCCACGTGTGTACGTCCGTCCGTTGGAAAAGCACGAATTAGAATCTGTAACGAGTACCAATACAATGTCATGCAATGTATTTTTGCAGAACTGTATTCGTCACACTCGTACCCTCCCCCTCTTGACAGATCTTTGAGGCCGCCGCGGGTTTAGGGTTTACTCGAATCTGTAACGAGTACCAGTACAATGTCCTGCAATGTATTGTTGCAGGACTGTACTCGTCACACTCGTACCCTCCCCCTCTTCACAGATCTTTAAGGCCGCAACGAGGCAGACCTCCGTGGTCTAAGCGCCTTTACTGAAGCAGATAACGGGACTCAAGAATGCACGATGGGTGAGCGTGCATGAAGTCGATGTACGCCCGAGTCTTGGCAAACTTGTGCCATTGGGGCGTCTCCAAGAAATCTTGTAACACTGTGGTCCGGTGTACTTCGTTCAACCGGTGCCAGACAGGTGGAATGTCGTCATCGCTGAAGTGTGTCATGAAGAGCAGATATTTGCCTCGTCGCCCAGGTAGCGACTTGATGCACGTAGCAGAGATGTGCGAGACATCAAACTCCTCGTCGTCTCCTTCGGGTACAGTCACCGGGACAGCTGGTCGTAGTGGAGCGGTAGAGCAGGGTCGTACATTGTTCACATGGAACACAGGATGTAAGCGTACTGTCGCTGGAAGTTTCAATCTGTAACTGTGTTTCCCAATTTGCTCCTCCACTGAAAACGGTCCAAGCTGTATGTCTCTGAGTTTCCGGTTCGGTTGTCCTCGCAGAAAAAGGTTTGATGTGACGACTGACACCTTGTCTCCCTTAGCGAAGTGTGGCGATGTAGACTGTTATGTGCGTGCTTGCATCTCATCCTTGTGTAGCTATAACACTGAGCGTACCATGGTGTGTACTTCCTATAACAATCATAACCGTTATGCTGCGCCTTGCGAAATTGGAATCGATGTTCGCATGTTGAACTGCATGTCAGGAGGCTCCTCAAGAGAGAACCCAAAGTTAGCCTCGAACGGTGTGTGCTCAATTCCGAGTGCACGCAAAGCGTTGTACGCAAATTCCACTTGCGGTAGTAGCGTTGTCCAATCAAAGCCATCATAGCAACATAAGCAACGAAGAAGCTGCTGAAACGTGATGTTCACGCGCTCTGTCAACCCGTCCGTTTCAGGATGTCGACTGGAAGACATGTTCATACGCGTTCCGAGGCGTCGCCAAAGTGCCTGCCAGAAAGCACTGACGAATTTCGGGTCGCGGTCACTGATCAGCACACGGGGCAGTCCATGTAAACGGTAGCCTCCCTGTAAAAACAAAGTTGCGGTTTCTTCGGTAGTAATCGACTCTGTACATGGCAGAAAATGGGCCATTCGAGTTAGATGGTCTACTACAATCAACACACTGTTAAAGCCATTGCTCTCAGGCAAGTCTGTCAGGTGGTCAAGACCAACTGTATGCCACGGTCTGGGTGGAAAAGGTAATGGGTAAAGAGTCGCAGCCATCTGCGGTCGAATCTTTGCTCGTCAACATACGACGCAGCGTTCATAGAAATCTTTCACATCTTGGCGAATTCGTTTCCACCAGATTGTGTCGAGTGCTTTAGCAAGAGTGCTAGCAACTCCTTTGTGACCAACTAACGAAATTTCGTGAAGCTATGTAACCAATCTCAGTCGGAGCTCAGAGTTATGTGGTGTACAGAGGCGATTGAGGCGCCAAAAGCATCCGTCTCTGGCTTCAATCCGGCTGTCTTTCGTCCACTCACCCTCGTCCCCATAAAACGAGTCTTGTGAGAACCCCTCGCGAATGAGATCAGCGAACTCATGGCTCAGCTGCAACGCGTTAACAATCAGTAAATTTAATTGCGCGTCTTCAAACAGCTGCTGGGACTTCTGTCGTAATTCTCGATCTGACGGAACCTCGCCATCCCAAAATAAGGGAACTGTGGCATGAGGTACGAAGTATGGACGCCGGCTTAACGGGTCAGCTTCGTTCAGAGCTCCCTTGCGATATGCAAGTGTCATCGAGCCCACAAACGGTTGCAAATCCCGCAGGTATCTTGCTTGCCGCTTGTTCAGCATGTTGTTCGGTTGCTTGAGCAGATGTCGCAGTGTGTCGTGGTCTGTTACGACAAGGAACTTAGAGCATCCTTCAAGATAGCACCTCCAATGCTTGACAGCTTCGCATACGGCCAAAGCTTCTAAGTCGTACGCAGAGTAAGTGTTACCACGCTCAACTTGATTCAGCTTACGCGCCCATTAAGATACTGGTTGAAGACCTCCTCCTTGGTCTTGCAACATGACTACTGCAATCCCCACTGTTGAAGCATATGTAGCTACGGTGAACGTCGCGTCCGAGCCGACCACCGGAAGGATCAGGCATGGCGCGGAAATGAGCCGTAACTTGAGAGTCTCAAAGGCTTCTAAACAAGCACGCGTCAGCGTAACCTTCTGTGGCTAGGGACTTCCGCAGTAAGTCCGTCAATGGAGCCGTAAGGTCGCTAAAATGATGTATCAATTTGGCGTAAAAGTTGCAGAACTGTACAAAACTGCGAACCTCCTTCTGCGTCTAGGGCACTGGCCAGTCTGCAACGGCCTCGACTTTCTTTGTGGAAACCGAAATTTTTCCGGCTGACACAGTATAGCCCAGGTACTCCATCTCTTGCCGGCCGAAGAAGCACTTCTTAAGGCGTAATTTCAAGCCCTCCTCCTTGAATCGATGTAGCACGAGACGCAGGTGCTGTAGGTGCTCCTCCAAAGTTCGACTGTAGATACAGACGTCATCGAACTAAAAAGTCGCGAAGTATGTCATTCATCATCCGCTGAAATGTAGCCGGTGCATTGCACATGCCAAACGGCATGGCGACCCATTCCATTTAGCCATCAGGGGTCTGAAAAGCCGTCTTGTGAATGTCATGCTAACGTACTCGAACTTGCCAAAAGCCAGAGGCGAGGTCGAGGTGTGTGTATAAGTTCGCGTCCTTAAGTTCGTCCAAAGTGTCATCCACACGCGGAAGTGGGTAAGCATCTTTACGCGTAACCTCGTTAAGGCCACGGTAGTCAATGCATAGACGTAGCGAGCCATAAGCTTTCCGCACGAAAAGAACTGACGAGCCGAACTCACTGTAGCTGGGACGGACTAGACCAGCCTCCACTGTGTCTTTGAGCTGTCGATTTAGCTGAGCGCGCTCTGCAGGTGACAATATGTTAAGACGTTGGCGTCGCATCGGGCCGTTGTTTCAATGGGATGATCCCATTGTCGGCTTACAGGTGGAGAGTCGACAGGTTGCAGTAACTCCGGGAAGTAAGTGTAGAGTAACGACCGGAAGTTGTCACGCTGTTCTGCAGTTAGTTCCTCTCCAGTGTGAAAGTCTGTTGGTTGTTCAGCGGCTGACGTAAGTTCAATGACGTAAAATTCAGCATGTCGTCCCCTGCTGCGGCGCGTCTTGCGCGTTTCTAAACTTTAGTAGACGATAGTAGCAAACACTCAAGGCGTCGTTCCTCGAGCGTTAATTCCACAGCTGTGCCGTCCATCAGTGTAAAAATCCTGGTTGTACCAAACTGTAAAGTGGCATGTTCGTCATCAAGCCATGGTAAACCCATGATTAAAATAGCTGCACGTAAATCACGTAAGACGTAAAAAGTCTAGTGAAATTCGTGTCGAGCCAGCTCAAAAGTAACATCGCAAATTGTCGAAGAAGTCACTCGTTGTCCGTTGGCGAGTCGAACTGGGGTCTTAGTCGCAGACTTCCGAGTCTGTAAAGCAAATCGTCGTACGGAGTCCTCTGACACAAAATCAAGCGTCGCAGCGCGGTCTACTAATCCAGAAATTTGGTGTCCGCCATCAGGAGTTTTCACAATCAGTTGAGTTCGAATTAACGGTCGAGCTTCCGTGAGGTCAGTTAGTAGGGCTGTAGTTGGCGAAGAAAATTGTCGCAGCGTAGCGATGGACGGTTCCGTGTCGTCAGGAGGTACATGTACCGAGTCGGGTTGATCAAATGTTGTAGGTGTAGGTCGAGTCGAGTTTCCAATCAATTGATCGTCTGGTTACATATTTACGACTCTGTCTCTGTTTAGTCTGACGACGACGACCTGCTACTAACGTTGCATGTGTCGCGATTGTAGTCGACGGAGATGCCGAAGGTATTTCGACAACCTTTGTCGCTTACAATGCCTCAGAACGAACAGTAGATGTAGCCGGCTGCTCTAGTTCGCTGGTAGAACAGCCTTGCCACCATCATTGCTTCTTAGACCGAGGTTCCACAGGTGCCTCGCCCTTCCACTCCGGGCATTGGAACGGTCGGTGTCCCTTCTTGTGGCACTTGAAACAGAGTCCCTCCTCCATGTGTCGCTTGCGCTCCTCAAATGTCATCGCATTTGCGAGAGTGTTGAAGTCAACGCGGCCATATATTTGACCACGTCCACCATTGTTGCTTCCACGTCCACGTCCACGGCCACGACCACGGCCACCTCCATTACGCTTCCAAATCTTAGAGGCGTCGACGAGAGGGTCATCAAAGCTGCGCTTGCGCGTTGGTTGAGCAGATGGGCCAGCGGAAGACCGCATGTTGCCGAGTTCCGGCGAATCCGTAACGACGTCATTCAGGAAATTTTGCAGCTCCACCAGAGTTATCTGGTACCCCTTCTGAGCTCGGTGTGACTTCGCATGGTTCTTCAACGTAAAGTTCGCCAAACCGTTAATGAAGCGAACGCACTGCACATCGGCTATCAGGTTCTAACGAGACCGACGTAAGAAGTCGTTGTTCTCCTTGGTGTAGAAGGCGTAACTCATCGTGTTGCTCTGCGTAAGGTTGAGTAAAGCATTAATTGTGTCGTCTTGAATGTTCGGAAGAAACGTTGTCTTGCGTAACTCCGCGACAAGCTCGTCATATGTAGATGGAATAGCAGCTTGGGTTTTACGGTTCAGCCACCACCCATTTAGATGTCCTGAGAACTGTGAAGTAACCCAGATAACCGAGTCGTACGAGTCAGCCGTAATGTCAAGCATTAGAAAACGTTGAGGCTGAGCTTCAAGCCAATCCTCCTGTTCATTAGCGATTCGACCAGTCTGCAATGGTGAGTTAATCGCAGCTTTACGCTGTGTCTCCGTGAGGGTAACAGATAGTCTTGCCAAGTTTTGAGTAGGCATCGGCATTCCCACACGTAAATCAGTCGGCGTTTCACCACTCAGCTGATTGATGTGTCCACGAATTAATAGCCAAGCAGGACCAGAGTCGACCGACGTAAACCGGGAGAACATAAAGAACTGTCTCGGAATAGATGTCTCACGAATTAATAGCCAAACATGACCAAAGTCGACCGACGTAAACCGGGAGAACATAAAGAACTGTCTCGGAATAGATGTGTCGTCTTGAAAGACCGGGCTGTGTGAGTAGACTGCACGACAAAAGGTCTCCCATTGAGTCACGTAACCGAAGTGAAGTAACTCGCTCTTGTGCTTCTCAGCACGAAGTAACCCCGTCTTAGCGGGCGTAAGGTTCAAACCGTCAATGTTAATTGATTCCGGGACGACGTAAGTACCATCCGGATTATTTGTCGACTGTGTTGTAACAGCCTGCTCAACCTGAGCAGGTGTACGTAAGTGGCTTGTAGCAAACACGACACGGACAGAAGCCGAGTACACGTAAACAACCTGTTGTCCATCAGGTAACGCAACTCGGACAGGAGCGTCACTCAACAGCGTTAAATCACCCGGTGTCAAAGTAAGGCCGGTTTCCTCGTGTAACTCACGAACGGCAGCGTCAACATGCTCTTCGTTAGGTAAGACAAAGCCAACCGGGAACCAAGTTGTACCGGTACGAGGCTCACGTTGTAATACCAGCTTCACGTCCGACAGTTTAGTTCCTCCAACATGAATTACCACCACCACGCAATGTCCAGGTCCTACAGGAGCCATCTCGAATCAGTCAGGCAACGTCGAGCGAATCAATGCGCAACGAAAACGTGCGTCGACCAAAGAGCTCCGAAACCAGTGTAGCGGTTAGCCTCCTCAAGCTAAACGCTAGCACAAATCACTTCTAATCTGTCTGGTTCTGTCGTTGCAAGATGGCAAAATGATGTTGTCGAGAGACGATGGTGAAAGATGTTCCACTGTTGTACTTAAGCATTATATGTAACGAGTACCAGTACAATGTCCTGCAATGTACTGTTGCACGAATGTACTCGTCACATGTGGTTGTACAATAATGTACATGATATAGAACTATAATAGTATTATATGTTATGCTAAATTTTGATATACATGATATAGAAGTATCGTTATTATAGGATATCAACGCCCGTACACGTATTCCTACATATTGATGTGCGCACGAGATATATTCATTTAGGCGGCAACGTGCGTGCTCCCATTAACTTCTCATATTCCCTCAACGTCCTGTAACTATCGCTACGAGTAAGGCTAGGGATCAAGTGAATTTTGTCGATGTTGATTGTAATGATATCTTGGATTGTCGATGTTGATGGCTTTGATAGTTTGAGATGCTGACATCGATGGAAATTTAAGCCGATATTATCGCCGATGTATCGATATTTGGGACGATATATCGATACATCGGGCCTAAATAATCAATATTTTACAAATGTTTTGATAATTGATGGCATTGATGCGAGCACTAGTGCCATCGTATCGATGTCGATGTCGCAACCTATCACATCGATGGCACTATCACCAAATGATGATGATACTATCGACGATTCATCGATGGCTCATCCCTAGCCTTAGCTACGAGCCATCCCGCGCACGCGCCAACATGCATCGCGAGGGGGCTGCGGCCCCCTCCTCGACCGTGCTCCGATAAAAGGTTATGGGCCCTCCTAGCCTTACGGACACTCACACGCCTGCGCTACGCACACGTGAAGTGCCTAGAGCGCTAGCGGCAAATATTTGCTTAAGTACTGCAAACGCCATGCCCACAACTCACCGCCGCCGCCGCCGTCATCGACTCATCGTGGGATAACAACAACCCCAACACTGGCATAGGGAACACACTTTCACGGTCGCTCGCAAGCGGCTATCACGAGAAAACTAGCGACTACCAAGACGTCGCTCACAAGTGGAGAATCAAACTTACACACGGAGGTGGCTCACTCGCACGAGTCACTTCTAGCACATCGGCCGGCATCGCACCGTCGGCGCCGCCTAGCACCAAGGGGACTAGCCGCCCCGACATCAAACTAGCCACAATTCCGACGCCGTTCATCAACGGCCACCTCCTCTGAATTAGCTGCCACACACAAGTCGCTCGACACATAAGCAACGGCCACACATAAGTCGCTTGCCATAGAAGGAGCGGTCACGCACCATGCGATGACCTATAGATATAAGCAAACTAACGGACAAACCTCTAAGCCTGCTTGAATGTACGGTCAATGATCTAGAGGGGCTATTATAGGATATCAGTTCCCGTGCACGTATTCCTACATATTGATGTGCGCACTAGATATATTCATAAATATATTTATGTAATATATATAGGCGGCGGCGTGCGTGCTCCCATTAACTCCTCATATTCCCTCAACGCCCTATAACTATCGCTACGAGCCATCCCGCGCACGCGCCAGCAATCAGCACGAGGGGGCTGCGGCCCCATCCTCGACAATACTCCGATAATAATCGTATTATATATTTTGCTCTATTACAATGTAAAAGATATCGAACCATAATATTACAATCTAAAAGATATCGAACCATAATATTACAATCTAAAAGATATCGAACCATAATATTACATTATTCGTAATATATATTTTGCTCTATTACAATGTAAAAGATATCGAACTATAATATTACATTATTCTTAATATATATTTTGCTCTATTACAATGTTAAAGATATCGAACTATAACATTACATTTATCGTATTATATATTTCATTTATCAGTTATAGTAGAACTATCGAATTAAATATTTTGCATTATTATATAATGTAAAAGATATCGACCTTTCGTATTAAATATTTTGCTTTGTTATAATGAAAAAAATGTCGAACTATAATATCACATTTATTGTTATATTATAATGTACATGACAAAGGACAACAATTTTTATTTTTTGATCTATGATAATGTATATGAAACAGAAATATAGATTTTCATTTTTTGATATACATTTATTGTAATATTATAATGTACATGACAAAGAACAAAAAATTATAGATTTTCATTTTTTGATATACATTTATTGTAATATTATAATGTACATGACAAAGAACAAAAAATTATATATTTTTATCTATGATAATGTATATGAAACAGAATTATAGATTTTATTTTGTACATGACAAAGAACAAAAAATTATATATTTTTATCTATGATAATGTATATGAAACAGAAATATAGATTTTTATTTTTTGATATACAAAGAACAAAAATTAATATTATTTTATCTATGAAAATGTATATAGATTTTTATTTTTTGATATACAAAGAACAAAAAATTATATTTTTTGATCTATGGAAATGTATATATACAAAGAACAAAAATTTATATTTTTTTATCTATGGAAATGTATATGAAAAAAGAACAAAAATTAATATTTTTTGATCTATAAAAATGTATATGAAACAGAAATACATATTTTTGATCTATGAAAATGTATAAGGAACAGAAATACATATTTTTATTTTTTGATCTATGAAATTGTATATGAAACAGAAATACATATTTTTATTTATTGATCTATGAAAATGTATATGAAACAGAAATACATATTTTTATTTATTGATCTATGAAAATGTATATGAAACAGAAATACATATTTTTATTCTTTGATCTATGAAAATGTATATGAAACAGAAATACATATTTTTATTCTTTGATCTATGAAAATGTATATGAAACAGAAATACATATTTTTATTCTTTGATCTATGAAAATGTATATGAAACAGAAATACATATTTTTATTTTTTGATATAGATAATTTTTATATTATAGAACTTTTTAAATATATATATTGGTACAGACGCGTTCCGAGGCGTCTCCAAAGTGTCTGCCAGAAGGCACAGACAAATTTCGGGTCGCGGTCGCTAATTAGCACACGGGGCAGTCCATGCAAACGGTAGACTCCCTGTACAAACTAAGTTGCAGTTTCTTCGGCAGTAACACTCTCTTTACACGGCAAAACATAGGCCTTCGAGTTAGATGGTCCCTGTAAAAACAAAGTTGCAGTTTCTTCGGCAGTAACACTCTCTTTACACGGCAAAACATAGGCCATTCGAGTTAGATGGTCTACTACAATCAACACACTGTTAAAGCCATTGCTTTCAGGTCAGTGTGTCAGGTAGTCAAGACCAACTTTGTGCCACGGTCTGTGTGGTACATGTAATGGGTAAAGAGTCGCAGCCATCAGCGGTCGAATCTTTGCTTGTCGACACACGACGCAGCGTTCATAGAAATCTTTTACGTCTAAGCGGATTCGTTTCCACAAGAATCTGTCGAGTGCTTTAGCAAGAGTGCTAGCAACTCCTCTGTGACCAGCTGACGAACTTTCGTGCAGCTCTGTGATCAATCTCAGTCGGAGCTAAGAGTTCTGTGGTATACGGAGGCGATTGAGACGCCAAAAGTATCCGTCTCTGGCTTCTATCCGGCTGTCTTTCGTCCACTCACCATCGTCCCCATAAAACGAATCTTGTGAGAACCGCTCGCGAATGAGATTAGCGAACTCAGGGCTCAGCTCCAGAACGTTAACAATTAGTAAATTTAAATGCGCGTCTTCAAACAACAGCTGGGACTTCCGTCGTAATTCTTGATCTGACGGAACCTCGCCATCTCAAAATAAGGGTTCTGTGGCATGAGGTACGAAGTTTTGGACGCCGGCTTAACGGGTCATCTTCGTTCAGAGCTCCCTTGCGATATGCAAGTGTCATCGAGCCCACAAACGGTTGCAAATCCCGCAGGTATCTTGCTTGCCGCTTGTTAAGCCTGTGTGGCGGTTAGCCTCTGAAAGCTAAACGCTAGCACAAATCTGTTCAAGTCTGTCTAGTTCTGTCGTTGCAAGATGGCAAAATGATGATGTCGAGAGGCAATGGTCAGAGATGTTTCACTGTTGTACTTAGGCATTAATAAGTGAACAATGGAATTGTTAAATGGTTCTGTCACCTCCCTCTACTACATTGGGCTTAAATAGGTTTCTGCCAAGATTGATTACGCATGCAAGCTACGCTTACGTGTCAGGCGTTAGGGCTGTCTAACCGTCGTTCTCTGCCTCGAGACGCGGCATGCCTAGCATTGGGTTTCACGACGCGGCTCCTTTTGCATCGAAGAGCTCGTTCTGGCGCGTCATCTGGCAGGTTAGAATAATTATGCATATGTGTACGAACCGGGAGGTACTGGTCGTACAATAGCATAAGCACCCTTATTGTATTAGCGACGTACACACGAGCATACGTCCGTCTTGTGGAAAAGCACGAATTGGAATCCGTAACGAGTACATGTGCAGGGCGGGGAACCGATACCAATGGTATTTGAATATTTTCAGATGTCTCACCATTTTTGGAGGTTTCGATTCATGTCGAGAAGAAAGAGCAAGAGTTTGTAATCAATCCGAATCCTAAACCTAATGGATCATCCGTGCCCGAAACCTAGTCGTCAGCTTACTTGTTTGTATTGGATTCCCAAGATGTACGGATTTATCCAACCCGGGGTACAGCTGGCACATATTCTATCTTAGATGGTCCCCGTTATGGTAGAAGTGCAAATCGATTCACTTGAATACGGATAAGACCCGTAAAGTTCGGCTAAATCGGATAAGACGCGGATAAAACGCGTAAAGTATAGCGTGTGCCACGCGCCCACGCGCTTTCCAACCGTACGTCCGCGTGATTGTACTCCACGGTGATGGCGCCACGATTGCTTATTTGAAGTGCCACGCACTTAAGCACCGCACGATTGGTACGAAGGTATGACGCGATCTCTTTAGTATCTAAATTCTGTGGTAAAGCTGGACAATGACCAAACAAATATCGCCATGGTGTATAAGAGATCTTTAATTTTTAGTACATAATGATGAAGAACATGCGATTTCGAAATCCAGGTCAGCCTTTTATCGAATTATTATTAGATGCATGGGCTTGGTTGGAGTGCGTTGCAACTCACTGGTGCACCATTAAAGGGCGCGTGAAGGCTTCAGCCGGCAGAAATACCGATACAGAGACACCTCCGTCACGATCGTGGGCTACACGATGATGCAACGTTTCTGTCGACACTACCCTGCCTGCAATTACATCAAGCCATCGTCGAGGTGATGGGAAAGGTTAGTGGCGTTACCTGAAACTCCACCCCTTTCAGTCAAGCTTATTGTCGTTTTATTGGCGCGTTGCAATCAAAAATCAGCAGCGCGTTCCTAGTGCCCGCCGCGCGGTCCTCATTACCGTAGTTGCCCCGTCCATCGCAGCTTATATATTTTCAATACTGGTATTCGCGCTAACCCTTGCTACAGTAACCGCCTTTCGAGCGGGCTGGCTTACACGCATAGGTACGCCTACATATACA
Source organism: Tetraselmis chui (assembly GCA_026401115.1). NCBI lineage: Eukaryota > Viridiplantae > Chlorophyta > Chlorodendrophyceae > Chlorodendrales > Chlorodendraceae > Tetraselmis > Tetraselmis chui. The sequence continues at coordinate 33,821 of JAPMLY010000135.1, forward strand.
CACGCACACACGCAGAACCTTTGCTGCTATTTCGCAAACGCACGGCAATAAAAAGCTACACATTCCGAAGTTTTACACTATGCTGATACCTGATCGGCACTTCTCTTCGCTTAGCCGGCCAAGCCGTACCTCATTTATATATATTCCATCATAGATATTCCATCATTTTCTTCCTGTAATGTAGTTTTGCTGTGTCGTCGCAGGATACTTCTTATGGAGTTGAGCACGAGCGCGTGTGTGCCAACGAATATATGACACCTCGTGTGTGTGTGTGTGTGTGTGTGTGTGTGTGTGTGTTGGGCTTATGTTCATGTGTGTCTATATTGTATGCGTCGAATAAGTTTAATTACACAGCCCGAGGGGCACAAGGTGGACGGGTGTGAGCGAAATTCAAGCTTGCGTGTACAACATACTAATGGTCGGTTATGTGGCTCTTAATGTGGCTGTATGTTGTATAGCTTGTTGGTGGTTGGCTATCTTTTTGTTTGTTTTTGTCGATACATGTAGCATGTGAGTGAGGCTCTTGTGTGCGCTTGCTATGCTTTGACGACTAGCCCGAGATGAGAAACTGGATTGTGTGTGTGAATGTGTGCACCTCAAAATGTTTATTTAGACAATAATGTATGTGTGTCGTGTGTCGTTGTGTGTATATAACTAAGAATAAAGTGTTATGAAATAGTTGGTCGTGTGAGTATGTGTTTGCAAGTCATATGTACATAGCTCATGTGTCTGTCTATGGTATATGGACCTAGACAAGGTGATGCCGCTAAATGAGGGCAGAAGCCAAAGTAAGTGTGAAAGAGAGAGAGATTGTGTGTGGGTTTGGATGTGTAAAGGACGACAGATATTGAATTTTATCTAGTAATGTGGGACTGTGGACTTTTGTTTTCAGAACTAGATCTTACAGACAGGACCGTTTTCCGACTGCGCGACCGTTTCCTGTAATGGGTAAGCTGGATGGGAGAACTAATCACACGTGTGCGAAGCTCATTGATTTGCTGTGGAGGACAGGGTCAGCAGGAGAATGAAGCGGGACTCCAAGAATGTTAAGCCTTAAATTGGTTTTTAGAAATTGAAGTGAACATAGATATTGTAATCATTCATTCACTATTTTTCTTCTTTTGGAAATAACTATCATGCATTCCGCATGTGTTTGTTTTTGAAAGCGGTGTTTGCAATCTACACTGGCCATGTAGATTTCAAACATCACTCTCATAAATAAACACAATCTAATATTGTTTCCACTACAGGTCAATAAGCTGATCAATCCCGGTGATGAAGCACGGTGCCCAAGGGTGGTGTGCCCCTTAAGCACACCCGTCAACACACTCAAATTTCGGGCACTGTGCGACGGAGGGTCTTCCAAAGTTGTATGGGATAGAAATTGTTTTTTTAATTCATATTTCTCCGATGTCAATGATCGTCTTTCAGTACATAATGCAGCAGCAGCTCCTTGCATGTTCCGGCTCGGAAATCCGACTGAAGTTCGGGAATATCTCTGTATTGCAGCTCCTTGCATGTTCCGGCTCGGAAATCCGACTGAAGTTCGGGAATATCTCTGTATTCATTCACAAAAAAAATCGAAAGGTATTCGTCCGGATCGAGGTATGCATGCCCAAGTACTTGTTCGGACCGGTCGAAAAAATCTGGGTATTTACCCAGTCTCATCACCTAGTGGCTTGAGGTTTTATTCAATTCATGAAAAAAATTGTGGGGTTCAACTCAACTCATCCCCCGATGACTCAAATTCGTATCCATTCGGGATTAAAAAAAACAAATTCGACTTACCCGAAACCCCCAAAAAAAGGTCGGATCCCCGCCCTGTGCAGGACTGTGCTCGTCACACTCGTACCCTCCCCCTCTTGACAGTTCAATGAGGCCACCGCGAGGCAGACCTCCGTGGTCTAAGCTCCTTTACTGAAGTAGTTACTGGGACTCATGAATGCGCGATGGATGAGCGTGCATGAAGTCAATGTAAGCCTGAGTCTTGGCGAACTTGCGCCATTGGGGCGTCTCCAAGAATTCTTGTAACACTGTGGTCCGGTGTACCTTGTTTAACCGGTGCCAGACAGGTGGAATGTCGTCATCGATAAAGTGCGTCATGAAGAGCAGATATTTGCCTCGTCGCCCAGGTAGCGACTTGATGCACACAACAGATGTGGGAGACGTCAAACTCCTCGTCGTCTCCTTCATGAACAGTAACCGGGACAACTGGTCGTAGTGGAGCGGTAGAGCAGGGTCGCAAGTTGTTAACATGGAACACATGATGTAAGCGTACTGTCGCTAGAAGTTTCAATATGTAACTGTGTTTTCCAATCTGCTCCTCCACTGAAAAAGGTCCAAGCTGTCTGTCTCTGAGTTTCCGATTCGGTTGTCCTCGCAAAAAAAGGTTTGCTGTGACGACTGACACCTTGTCTCCCTTAGCGAAGTGTGGCGTTGTAGACGGTTCTTTGCGCGCTTGCATCTCGTCCTTGTGTAGTTGTAACACTGAGCGTACCATGGTATGCACATCTTGTAACAATCTCAACCGTTCTGTTGCGTCTTGCGAAATTGGCATCGATGGTCGCATGTTGAACAGCAGGTCATGAGGCTTCTCAGGAGAGAATCCAAAATTAGCCTCGAACGGTGTGTGCTCAATTCCTAGTGCACGCGAAGCGTTGTAAACGAATTCCACTTGCGGTAGAAGTGTCGTCCAATCAGAGCCATAATAGCAACAGAAGCAACGAAGAAGCTGCTGAAACGTGCAGTTCACGCGCTCTGTCAACCCGTCTATTTCTGGATGTCGGCAGGAAGACATGTTTAGACGCGTTCCGAGGCGTCTCCAAAGTGTCTGCCAAAAGGCACTGACGAATTTCGGGTCGCGGTCGCTAATGGCTCTGTACACGGCAGAAAATGGGCCATTCGAGTGAGATAATTTTTATAATTATAGAACTTTTTAAATATATATATTGTTATATCATAATGTATATGATATAGAAAATTAGAACTTTTATATTATAGAACTTTTTAAATATATATATTGTTATATCATAATATATATGATATAGAAAATTAGAACTTTTTAAATATATATATTGTTATATCATAATGTTTATGATATAGAAAATTAGAACTTTTTAAATATATATATTGTTATATCATAATGTATATGATATAGAAAATTAGAACTTTTTAAATATATATATTGTTATATCATAATGTATATGATATAGAAAATTAGAACTTTTATATTATAGAACTTTTTAAATATATATATTGTTATATCATAATGTATATGATATAGAAAATTAGAACTTTTATAAATTAGAACTTTTTAAATATATATATTTTGTTATATTATAGTGTATATGATATGTACATGATATAGAACTTTAGATATATATATTTTGTTATATTATGATGTATATGATATAGACCATTAGAATTACATATTTTGTTATATTATGATGTATATGATATAGACCTTTAGAATTGTATATTATGTTTTAATATAATGTATATGATAAAGAGCTTTTATATTACATGTTTTGCTATGTTATGATGAACTTTAGACTTATATATGTTATTATATTATAATGTATATGATATAGAACTTTTGTATTATATGTTTTGCTATGTTATGATGTGCATGATATAGAGCTTTCATTTTATAAGCATTGTTATATTATAATGAATATAATATAAAGCTATGATACTCTTTATTTTGTTCTTATATAATGTGTATGATAAAGAACTATAGTATAATATATTTTCTTCTATTATAATGTGTGTGACATAGAACCATAGAGTGATATATTTTGTTATAAAATAATGTATGTGATATATAACTATAGAGTGATATATTTTGTTATAATATAATGTATATGATAAAGAGCTTAAGAATTATATGTTTTGTTATATTATGATGTAAATGATAATGAGCTTAAGAATTATATATTTTGTTATATTATGATGTAAATGATAATGAGCTTAAGAATTATATATTTTGCTATATTATGATGTAAATGATAATGAGCTTAAGACTTATAAATTTTGTTATATTATGATGTAAATGATAATGAGCTTAAGAATTATATATTTTGTTATATTATGATGTAAATGATAATGAGCTTTTTACATTCTACGTTTTTGTCACAACCTGCCTCTCTGTGGTTGCTAGTCAAAATCTCTCATGGGAAGCGTTCAATGAGTGAAAAGTGCTGGTAGTTCTGTAAGCAAACTACAGTGGAGCAATCGCTATGCGGGGATTGAAGGAAAGAAGTTATAATGTGGAATATCCTGTTACCGCCCTCCATTGTGCTAGACTACTTATAGTCTAGCGAAGCTCGCCTTCGGTCTCGTCACGCGTCACGCTTCTACAGGCAGGTGTCGACGTGTCGACGTCCGTAGTCTTTCGTAGGCCAGGTTGCGTTACCAATTGGCCTCGTGCCTAGCGTCTTGACGCATGGGAGAACTCACTGTGCGTACCGTACATACCGGGAGGTACATATACGTACTGTAATGCGGACAGTGTCCTCGAGCTTCACAATGGCAAGTGTAACTGCTAGTACACTACATCCGTGGAAGGTACGGTATAAATATCGTAGCGAGTACTTGTTCTAGTCATGTAACGTATTGTCACATGACTGTACTCGCCACACTCGTACGCTCCCCCTCTTGACAGGATGCGAGGCCGGCCGAGAGGCCAACCTCAAGCAGTAGGTCTTCGGACTTTCTCCATAAGTAGATTCGAGCGCTGCGTTGCAGACTGTGCTCTCAGAAGATCCGGGCGTCCTATCTCAGTGCTGCTCTTCAGCACGACGCAGATGTCTCAATTCCGGGCGGTGTCGTAGCGATTAGCGATACCGTTAGCGATACTTCATTTGAACCTGTAATCGAATGTAAGCACGACGCAGATGTCTCAATTCCGGGCGGTGTCGTAGCGATTAGCGATTTCGTTAGCGATACTTCATTTGAACCAGTAATCGAATGTATCGATGTGCTCCTGTAGAAAAGTCAACACTTTTCATATCGTCACAATCATACAGGTACTATATATCGAAGTGTCATCATCAATAATATTTCGATCCATGTATACACTACGGGACAAAATAATATCAGTCGCGTCTGATGTCCTGTCAGTCAGCTACCATCTTCAGACAGACACAGAAACAACACTTCAACCAGCAGCTAAGTGTATCAAGCACGGCAAACTCTCTCAGATACTGTCGTAGTAGAGGTTGCATAGGCAGCGACTTCTTCGTTGCCTTTGTGTGTTGTCGGTAGGTCTCTCTCGACAAACGAGGGACCTTGTAATAAATATCCGAAAATACTACAATCTTGTCTACCACTCAACTCATCTTTCGTGCATTCCATATCGACTCCCTTCAGCGTGTATACGCATCAGGCTCGTACCATGCCAACACTTTGTTGCGCATCGAGGTAAAGTCAATAGACCTTGCCAACTTTCAAATAGCGCAATCTGGTCCAATCGTATTGCCTCGGCAAACTCGGATTGTGGATATCTCGCTAGTCACGAATTACACTACCACCCATTATCATGGCCTCTTGCCAATAAATCTCTGAGTCTCTGGTATGCAAACGAGCAATAACGAGCAGCAAATGAGTTCGCGAGTGAAAACGTTGGGTCGAACCACGCTCCGAAGCCAATGTCACAACTAGCCTATCAGTGGTTGGTTGCTAGTCAAAATCTCTCATGGGAAGCGTTCAATGAGTGAAAAGTGCTGGTAGTTCTGTAAGCAAACTACAGTGGAGCAGTCGCTATGCGGGGATTGAAGGAATGAAGTTACAATGTGGAATATCCTGTTACCGCCCTCCATTGTGCTAGACTACTTATAGTCTAGCGAAGCTCGCCTTCGGTCTCGTCACGCGTCACGCTTCTCCAGGCAGGTGTCGACGTGTCGACGTCCGTAGTCTTTCGTAGGCCAGGTTGCGTTACCAATTGGCCTCGTGCCTAGCGTCTTGACGCATGGGAGAACTCACTGTGCGTACTGTACATACCGGGAGGTACATATACGTACAGTACTACGGACAGTGTCCTCGAGCTTCACAATGGCAAGTGTAACTGCTAGTACACTACATCCGTGGAAGGTACGGTATAAATATCGTAGCGAGTACTTGTTCTAGTCATGTAACGTACTGTCACAGAACAGTACTCGCCACATTTTGCTATGTTATGATGAACTTTAGAATTAATTATTTTGTTATGTTTTAATGTATATGATATAGAGCATTCAACGTTTTGCTATGTTATGATGAACTTTAGAATTAATTATTTTGTTATGTTTTATAGAGCATTCAACGTTTTGCTATGTTATGATGAACTTTAGAATTAATTATTTTGTTATGTTATAATGTATATGATATAGAGCATTCAACGTTTTGCTATGTTATGATGAACTTTAGAATTAATTATTTTGTTATGTTATAATGTATATGATACAGAGCATTCAATGTTTTACTATTAATGATGAACTTTAGAATTAATTATTTTGTTATGTTATAATGTATATGATATAGAGCATTCAATGTTTCACTATGTTATGATGAACTTTAGAATTTAAGTATTTTGTTATATTGTAATGTATATGATATAGAGCATTCAACGTTTTGCTATGTTATGATGAACTTTAGAATTTAAGTATTTTGTTATATTGTAATGTATATGATATAGACATTTACATTATATGTTTTGCTTTGTTATGATGTGCATGATATAGAGCTTTCATTTTATATATATTGTAATATTATAATGAATATGATATAGAGCTTTCATTTTATATATATTGTAATATTATAATGAATATGATATAGAGCTTTCATTTTTTATATATTGATATATAATAATGAATATGATATTGAGCTTTCAATTTATATATATTGTAATATTATAATGAATATGATATAGAGCTTTCATTGTTTTTTTGTAATATAATAATGAATATGATATAGAGCTTTCATTTTATATATATTGTAATAGAGAGCTTTCACTTTATATATATTGTAATATAGAGCTTTCATTTTATTTATATTGTAATATAGAGATTTCACTTTATATATATTGTAATATAGAGCTTTCATTTTATTTATATTGTAATATAGAGCTTTCATTTTATATATATTGTAATAGAGAGCTTTCACTTTATATATATTGTAATATAGAGCTTTCATTTTATTTATATTGTAATATAGAGCTTTCATTTTATATATATTGTAGTATAGAGCTTTCATTTTATATATATTGTAGTATAGAGCTTTCATTTTATATATATTGTAGTATAGAGCTTTCATTTTATATGTTGTAATATTATAATGAATATGATTTAAAGCTATGATACTATTTATGTAGTTCTTATATAATGTGCATGATATATAACTGTAGTTTGAGATATTTTCTTCCATTATAATGTGTATGATATTGAACTACATTATGATATATTTTCTTCGATTATAATATGTTTGATATAGAACTATAGAGTGATATTGAACTACTGTATGATATATTTTCTTCTATTATAATGTTTTGATATAGAACGATATAGTGATATATTTTCCTATTTTTTCTTCTATTATAATGTTTTGATATAGAACGATAGAGTGATATATATTTTTCTATTTTTTCTTCTATTATAATGTTTTGATATAGAACGATAGAGTGATATATTTTTTTCTATTTTTTCTTCTATTATAATGTTTTGATATAGAACGATAGAGTGATATATTTTCTTCTATTATAATGTTTTGATATATTTTTCTATTTTTTCTTCTATTATAATGTTTTGATATAGAACGATAGAGTGATATATTTTCTTCTATTATAATGTTTTGATATAGAACGATAGAGTGATATATTTTCTTCTATTATAATGTTTTGATATAGAACGATAGAGTGATATATTTTCTTCTATTATTTTCTTCTATATATTTTTTTCTATTGATATTGAACTACTGTATGATATATTTTTTTCTATTGATATTGAACTACTGTATGATATATTTTTTTCTATTGATATTGAACTATTGTATGATATATTTTCTTCTATTATAATGTGTTGATATAGAACGACAGAGTGATATATTTTCTTCTATTATAATGTGTTTGATATAGAACAATAGAGTGATATATTTCTTCTATTATAATGTGTATGATATAGAACTATAGAGTAATATATTTCTTCTACTATAATGTACATGATGTAGACCTTTAGAATTATGTATTTTGTTATATTATAATGTATATGATTAAGGGCTTTCATACAATATGTTTTGCTATGTTATGATGAACTTTAGAAATGTATATGATTAAGGGCTTTCATACAATATGTTTTGCTATGTTATGATGAACTTTAGAAATTTATATTTTGTTATATTATAATGTCAATGATATAGAGCTTTTATACTATATGTTTTGCTATGTTATGATGTGCACGATATAGAGCTTTCATTTTGTATATATTGTTATATAATAATGAATATGATATAAACCAATGATACTATTTATTTAGTTCTAATATAATGTATATAATATATAAACCAATGATACTATTTATTTAGTTCTAATATAATGTATATAATATAGAACTATAGTATGATATATTTTCTCCTATTCTAATGTACATGATATAGAACTATAGTATGATATATTTTCTCCTATTCTAATGTACATGATATAGAACTATAGTATGATATATTTTCTCCTATTCTAATGTACATGATATAGAACTATAGTGCCTCGGGAGAATTGGTGGTACACGTACCACGTTTACCTCGAGAAAATGGTCATTTTTGGAACCTCCAAACAGACCGCTGATTTAAGCAATCTTTGCAGAAATAGGTCCAAAACGTGCAGAAGGTCCCAGTCAACTTATTTTTCAAGAAATACCGGTTACCGGCCGCGGCTATTCGCCATGGCGACGATTTTGCTCCCATCTACCCCCCGCGGTACCTCCGCTCGGCACGTCCGGATAGGCCAAAGGGTATCGGCTAGTAGAGGCCCATATAGGACCTAAAGCCCGGCTCGAGGCGCCATCAGCGTGCCCGGAAGTATGGCTTGGTTATTGCGTCGGTAGGGCCCAAGTTGTGGACCGTGCGGTGGGATGATGGTGCGGAAACTACCGAGCGGTCCACTCAACTCCGGGCAGCGCTGCCCACTGCCGGGCAAGAGCCTGCTAGCTCACCGCCTCCCACGCCAGGCGACGACCACATCAATCGAAGATTAGTTCCTCTTCACCCTCCCAACACCGTGACCGAATTTCCTGTGGAGCTGGTGCCTACCGACTCCGCGATGCGCGCCGCGCCGACGGAGGGTACTGGTAGAAAAATAGCTGAAAATATAAATTTCGAAAATCAGCCACCACTACCCACCGACGCATCTCCTTCTCCAAAACGCGGCTCGACCTGTAACGAGTACTTTTACCGCAACGACCCATATGCTACGGACTTCATGCTACCTCCCCGTTCACCCCTGCTCGCATTAATGGCATATCAAGTTGGTTGCCGAGCTCCTTGTTGGTAACGTGGCGGGCGAAGCCACCGGGTTTGGGCGGGGCTGAACATGCAGCCCTTAATCATGATTGTTTGCACCACCTATCCATAGGCAGCAACTACAGAACTCCATGCTCATGAAATTGCCTGAATTGCAGCATAACAAGGCTACGCTATCGCAACGAAATGTCCCCAGTAGCATTAGCATGATGCAGCAACGTGACGCCATAATGCAGTCGAGTGACATGCATACATGCCCATGGATCGCCACACAAAAACGCACAAAGCCTAGCTTTACCCCCTTAAAGAAGCTAAAGCAGTAGCAATGCGCTCTATCATGCAAATTGGAAGGGAATTAGAGGTGTTTTTAACTTTTTGTTTTACAAAGAACTCTGTAATCTGAATTTTGGCGGAGCTACTAAATCCCTCCTCCCCCCCCCGATGTAATGCACGACCTGTGCCTTTCGCCTATGTCTACACTTACTTCCCATGTCTGAAACTCCACACCCACTCGCTCCCTCGATATCCTCCTTCCTATATGAGCGCTGATTGGCATTCTCTTTGTCGGGAAGGGTCGCCTCCTCGACATTCGGAGCGCGGGGCTTCGAGCCGAGGCCGCGCACATAGCCGCGCTCGCACATGCGCCACGCTCACTCCCGCATCCACCCCCACGTCACAGCCAGCACGCCTCAACTCCTTCTTAGTGTCTAATTATTCCTTGTTTTCCTATTCGAACGGGTTTCAGTAAGATTTTGGTCGCTAGGTACCTCAGAAAGCGAGGCACACGAGCGTAAATGCGGGACGCGGTCGTGCCGGGGAGCGGCTACACGTATCTTCTTACCTCGTACACTCCCCTCGACTTTCAAGCCCGCCGCAACATAGCCACCTGCGACCCAAACAACTGGTCCATCTATTTCATGATACTCATGGGCGTTATCGAGCTGATTTTCGATACACGAGAGGGTCTTACCGCACAGCTCTAGCTCATCTTTAGGACGGTCAGCTTGTCGCCGACCTACATCGCGCATCGCTCACTCCCGACCTTTCACGTTGCTTGCACGCCCAACTCACCACACCAACCTTCGCCTCCGACTCCCAAAAGTTTCAAAATCCTCTTGGCAACTTGTTTCGAGAAGCGTCGAGCTTGAGGTAGAGTTTGATCTGACTTTGGTCCTTCTGAGTCGGGCGGATGGCCCGACAGAGAGGTGGTGCGCTTAGGGTGCGAGCAACTGCAAATATAGCGATGATACAGTTTTCTTAGAAATATTTAAGAGATAAGTACTAATGAAAAATATTGCTTCGTACCACACGTTTTTGTGGTACACGTACCGTACCACCAATTCTCCCGAGGCAATAGAGTGATATATTTTGTTATATTCTAATGTACATGATATAGAACTATAGAGTGATATATTTTGTTATATTCTAATGTACATGATATAGAACTATCGAGTGATATATTTTCTTCTATTATAATGCATTTGATCCAGAACAATAGTATGATAATGCATTTGATCCTGAACAATAGTATGATAATGCATTTGATATAGAACTATAGTATGATATAAATTGAAAATTGAAAATTGTTTACAACAATACCAGTATAAACCGGCTGCTGTCTCTGGGCCCCCCCTTATGCTATGCCATACAGGACTTAGTAGACTGAGGTAGACCGTGAACCACTAATCCCAACCTCTCCAATGGCAGTAACGATACCGTCTAAAACATACTCATAAACAAGTACTGTCTGCATACGGGTATGAAATATGAAATGTCGCTAGTCTCCACGATACGCGGCCTGCTCCAGCCGCTGCGGGGTCGCTGATCAGCAGAGCTGTCCAGCTTGAGCTGGTCGAGGCGAACCTGCCTGACCTCGGCTCCCGTGCGACTCCGGTCGTGCCGGAGCTTGGGGGGAAAGGCAGGTAAAAAACCCCCCTCGCAAAGGTCGTCGTCGGTCCCGCCTCGATCCGTGCTCAACCCCGCCCGAGGTATTAGCCGCTCCTCTCGACGCGGCTCGCCACCTAGCCGAGTCTTCTCTCCTCCTTCGGGGGCTGAGAAGAGAAAAGAACTAGGCTGCAGACGGTGTCCGGCTGGCTCTCCTGCCCCCGAGCCAGATTTTCTCCTGTCCCCTGTCCGTTGCCCGTCTGTCTCCAACACCTATCTGATCGCGCTGAGGCCGTCCGTGCCCTCCCCCGGTGGTTTACGTTGTTAGGGGGCCGCCTTTACGAGCAGTGTGCCGTTACGATAACCCTAGGCACACTGCCTGAGGCAGCCTATCGATAACTGGGTACCGACTAGGGGAGGGGTAGGAAGAACACATGGATCGAGTCGCCGGTCCTCAAAAGATGGTGGGTACGGGAATATTTCCAAAAACCCCCCGTACCGGGCTTTTCCGGCGGCGGATGATCCTAAGGACCGCCGCCGCCAGACCGTGCCGCTCCTCCGGCTGCGACCAACCACCGTCCTGCGTAGCCTCAGGCCTCGCCCCCAGGGGAGATCTGAGGCGCTCGCAGGGCTGGCGGCTGCTAGCGAGCGCCGTCCCTAGCGCTGCTTCCCAGCTGTCCGCCGCCAGCTCCAACACCTTCGTCCCTCCGCTGATCCGTCCGTACCCCTCTTCGCCAAAAAATATTTCGCCAACGCCGCCCCCGCCCCATCGTCGGAAGAGTATCTGCGAGTATTTAGTCGCGGAAAGACATATCGGACTGGCCGAGCGGGAGATCCCTGTGTTGGTGTACGGATATTATGTTTTTCCAAAACCCTCCGTACATGGCTTTCCGACAGCTGCTGATCCCGCGGATCGCAGCTGCCGGTACCTCGTTTAGCCCCCTACCGTGCCAGGCCTGGCACGGCTATGGGGTTACCAGCGCCCACCGCGTGGAGGTAGAGGTAGGTGCCGACGGGCCTGCGAGCGCACCCCCCTCCGGGGCCGCCGCCGCTGCGCCGCCGGCGGGCGCCTAGTATGATATATTTTCTTCTATTATAATGTATATGATATAGAACTATAGTATGATATATTTTCTTCTATTATAATGTATATGATATCGAACTATAGTATGACATATTTTCTTCTATTGTAATGTATATGATATAGAACTATAGTATGATATATTTTGTTCTATTATAATGAACATAATATAGAACTAAAGAGTGATACATTTTCTACTATTATAATGCATTTGATATAGTATGATATATTTTCTTCTATTATAATGTATATGATATAGAACTATAGTATGATATATTTTCTTCTATTATAATGTATATGATATAGAACTATAGTATGACATATTTTCTTCAATTATAATGAACATAATATAGAACTAAAGAGTGATATATTTTCTTCTATTATAATGCATTTGATATAGTATGATATATTTGGTTCTATTATAATGCATTTGATATAGTATGATATATTTTGTTCTATTATAATGAACATAATATAGAACTAAAGAGTGATATATTTTCCTCTATTATAATGCAGTTGATATAGTATGATATAGATTGTTTTATTATAATGTATTTGATAGAGAACTTTTATATGATATATTTGATAGAGAACTTTTATATGATATATTTGATAGAGAACTTTTATATGATATACTTTGTTTTATTATAACTTACATGATATAGAACTATATAGTGATATATTTTGTTCTATTATTATGTATATGATTTTGAATTATAATTTGATAATTGAAATTGAAATTGATATATTTTGTTCTATTATTATGTATATGATTTTGAATTATAATTTGATAATTGAAATTGAAATTGTTCACAACATGTCCCGGCAAACTGGACCGAGTGTCGTCTCACGGGCCACTCTACTTCGCCATACAGGACTTATTAGCAAGTTGGGCCCGGGTCTCTCCGACCAGGTTCATTTCTTATCGGCACACCTATCTGCAATGTGTGTCTCGACGTTCCTCGGGAGTTATATAACTGTAAGCAACCTCAGTAATTGCCACAGTCCCCCCACCTAAGCAGTAACAGCGTAATAATTTTGTAATCAAGAAAAAACACATCTAAAAATAAATCCACTTGTCTAGAAATGCAAAACTAAACTGCTGCTCGACCTTCACGATGCACGGCCCGCTCCCGCCGAACCGGGGTGTCGACCGGCCTAGGCCGGTCGGCGTTCGGGAGGGACGACGGGCCAGCCTAATCTAGCTCCCGCGTGACTTCGGTCTTGCCGAAGGTAGGAGGGGAAAGGCTGGCAAAAAACCCCTCCTCGCGCGGTCGCTCGTCGATCCCGCCGCTCCATCCCGTAAACCCCGCCCCAAGGTCTTGCCGCGTCCACCGACGCGGCGGTCCTCCGTGTCGAGGTCCCCCATCACCTCGAGGGCAGGTGGGGGGGACCGAGACACACAGACATAGAAAAAACTAGCGCTCCTGCCTCCGCGCCTGAATTTTCCCAGCCCATTTCCTCGGTTTTTTCTCTGTTTTGTACCCGGGTACCTGTCGGTTTTCCGGCCTGTGGCCGTACCCTCCCCCCTCTGATCGCGCGTCCACCGAGCAGCCTTTTCTTGAGCGGGGGCCTCCGCGCTCACCCGGGCCCACGCTCAAGGACTCCTAGGAGTATGAAGGTATGTCGGGGTAGTGGGTGTCGAAGAGGGGGGGGGGGCAGGTCACCGTGGCCGGATCCGGCGGGCCGCGGGCGCCCGGAATTAAGCAAAACCCTCCGTGCCGGGTTTTCCGGCGGCGCCGACCCAAAGGGTCGTCGCCGCCAGATCGTGTCGCTCCTCCCGTCGCGACCTTCCTCCTTGACGTCCCAGATGACTTCTCCCCCTGGGAGATGACGCTAGACGACGTAGCGGCGCGCTAGTGAGCGCCCTTCCCTGGTGCTGCTCCCCAACTAGCTCGACGCCGGGTACGGACATTATTTTTAGTATCCTAAAAGCCCTCCGTACAGGGCTTTTCGGCGGCGGCTGATCTTGAGGATCGCCGCCGCCTCCTGTAGGCGCTCCTCCGTCTGCGACTAGCCACCGTCCTGTCCCATGTCTTGCCTCACCCCTCGGCAAGGTTCGACCGGCACAGGGCTGGTCGATAGCTAGCGAGCGCCCTTTCCTGGCGCTGCTTCCCGGTTGGCCACCACCAGCTCCAACACCCGCCTCCCACCGCTGATCCGGCCGTACCCTCCTCGCCATCAAACGCTGCCGTAGTACAGGTCCCACTCCTAAAAGTAAGGTTGTATCTAGGAGTATCTGTGCGCAAAAAAACATATCGGACGGGCCGAGCGGGAGATCTTGGCGCCGGTAGTGCACAGAAATTATTTTTTCAAAAGCCCTCTGTACAGGGCTTTCCCGACAGCTGCTGATCCCACGGATCGAGCTGTCGGCCCTCTTAGCCCCCTACCGTGCCAGGCCTGGCACGGCTACGGGGTTTCCAGCGCCCACCACGGGGAGGTGAGGGGGTGCCGACGGGCCTGCGAGCGCACCCCTCTCCGGGGCCGCCGCCGCTGCGCCGCCGGCGGGCGCCATAATTTGATATATTTTGTTCAAACATAATGTACATGATATAGAATTATAATTTGATATATTTGGTTCTATTACAATGTATATGATATAGAACTTTTAATACTATTTATTTGATTGTATTATAACGTACATGATATAGAAGTTTTAATATTATATATTTGGTTGTGTTGTAATGTACACGATATAGATCTATGGTATTATTATATGTTTTGCTCTATTATAATGTTGAAGATATAGAACTATAGAATTATAATGTACATAATATAGAACTATAGAATTATAATGTACATTATGTAAAACAAGAACTATAATGTACATAATATAGAACTATAGAATTATAATGTACATTATATAAAACTAGAATTATAATGTACGTAATATAGAACTTTAGAATTATAATGTACATTATTTAAAACTAATGTATTATGTATTTTCTCTACATAATGTTAAATTATTTAAAACTAATGTATTATGTTTTTTCTCTACATAATGTTAAAGTTATGTGGAACCTCCGGACAAGTTATTTAAAACTAATGTATTATGTTTTTTCTCTACATAATGTTAAAGTTATGTGGAACCTCCGGACAGGGAAACACAGAGCTCGGAAGTTCTCTCGGACGTCCGGAACCCTAAACATTTCACAACATATTTCTACCCTAGCGCCGACGGCACTGCACTTTACGCCACCCCTTCCGCTGGTCGTACGTAAGGATACGAATATAGATAAGACCCGCACGCGCAGGTCTTGCGACAGATTGCGATGATATACGACAGTAAATTAGAGGCTGCTTGCATAGCCACCGAGGACTACATGTAGTCGCTAGCAATGATTTCCAAGTGACATCGAGTGCGGATTAGCACTCGCAGAAATAGCATCGATGGTTTGCTCGGGCAGTTTTATGCCAACACGAGTTAGAAAAGGACTAAAGCACTGTTACACCCAATTCTAATCTGCAGAGGCTCGCTTGGTTTGTACTAGCCCTCGACTACAACACACCATTAACGTGCGTAGTTAGTTAAGTCTGAGCCAACATTTGCGAGTTCGCGCCCCCGATCGTAAGAGCAGACGTCCAATTTTGGTCTCCCGTTCCAACGGGAGCGCACTTGGGTAGGAAATCAAATTTCCATGTCGCTTTATTGGCACATATTTTCGTTGTGTATTGGTTTGCGCCTATGCAATTGTGTATCATCATGTTGAATGTATATCCCTCATTCGGAAAATCACCGAAATAGACACTTAGACAGGGAACAAGGTGTCCGCGCCACGGTCGCGCATGGGCAGGTAAAATGGTTATCAAGGAAGGAACTTAATGCAATCTCTAAATGAATATTCAACATCTCACGCGGTTGTTGATTGACCTTTGCATACGAAAACTCGGCAGCTAAGCTAGCCGTACCATATGGCATGGGCCGAATACTTTCGTAATAATGCTTGCTTTTCACAGGCCAAGTTTTGCTACATGCATAGCGTCATACTCAGCAGTCCTACAGGAACCAATTTTATTTGACTTTGTTCTCTAGAGCTAGCCTTAGGTGTAATTTATTTTGCTACATGCATAGCGTCATACTCAGTAGTCCTACAGGAACCACTTTTATTTGACTTTGTTCTCTAGATGTAATTTATTTTTCTCGGCCATACATTTTTTACAAATTCTATACAATGCCCTCGGCGGGCGGCCCAATCCCCCTGGCATCCTCACGTGGACCACACCGTCACGCAAAATCTAAGTCAACCAAGACTAGGACAATAGCAGTGAGGGCAGGCAACTCCCGCAACATCCCGTCGATTCTCAGTTCTCGTAACGAAGCGCTTCTTAAAGAACATTCTAGAGAAGGTGATGACGGCGGAGGGAGTGATAGTGAGTACACACGAGGTGATCATCGCCCCATCGCTATCGAGGGTGATGGCGATCATGACGAGGGCCAATTCGCTACGTCTCTAGATGAAATGACTGAGGACATTGAAGATGCGCCTTCAAAGGTGAAAATGGGCAGTGTTGAGTACTGCAATATAATGTACTCACAATTGTATACGTCGAATTTGCTGCCGTCACCATGGATTACTAATAGCAAGGAGTATTCCGTTTTTTGCGGTGATATATCCGAAGCGGAACATTTAACCTCCGAGAAGGCATCCACCGATGCCTACAAGTCCAAGAACGCCGTCTTCGACTGGTATTGGTACGCGCACCTTTGACGCAACAATTCTTGCTCCATCGCTATAGGCAAGCGTTCATGTAGTCACGTGATGAATGGTTTGAGGCTTCGCGAGATTTAGCACATTGGTAAGGGTTGTGCCCTTTTTTTCACTGTGAGTTATTCAATCGCTATTTGTCGCAGCGAACATGACGAGCTTGGGAATCGTCGAGACATTAATCTCCTAGTGAGAAGTGTTGGGCATGTGACCCTTGCTCATCACGATGCAATCGATGTCACCGCAAGATACATAGTGTGAGTATCTATCTCGAACTCTTATTTATATGCTTACGGCATTCTTAATTGTCGCATTGTCTCATTACTAACTACTGTGTACATGTACACTAGTGTTGTATTGTTTTACTATGGCCAGATTAGGCACAACGAATAAGACATACCCGGGTTGTTCATACAGTGTTTTTTGTAGATGGTGCGCTGTCCATCATCGTATTGGATGGGTGCTTGACGCTGGCAAGCGGTCAAAATTCACGGTCAATATGACTGAAATTTCACATTTTGTTTCGTGAATTGATATCAAAAGAATGCACTTGCTATACCCTTACACCATGATCTCGAATCACACGGATTGTCTTATTCGTCGGCATGGCCTGTCAGGGTATTTCGACCTTGAAAATCATCTATTCCGCTGTCCAAGAAAGGTACAAGAATGACGTTCTCAACATGACAGACTCCAAGAAGCGTGCGGAAATGGTATATGCGGTCATGCGTGTTTTATGCGTACTACAAGTTGCTATGCGTATTGTCCTTCCTACCTTTGTATTGAATCCAATGCATGTTGTGTGTAAGGAAAATGTTTTCATATTCTCTAGCCTTTTTTTGACTGTACAAAAGCCAAAACTCATGGAATACTTGGCATACAAGCAGGCCATGAAAATATCATATGCAATGGATGTACGCAAGCAAGGAAAGGTGAGAGAAGGGACGGATCCACAAGTGATACGGTTTCGAGTTCCCCTCGTACCTACATGTCGAGGACATGTTAAAAAGAAAAAATTATACGGAAATGGCAAGAGATTCGAAACAACTGTACCTACATATACTTGTAATTCAAGGAATGTTTGGACAACGGTTGATTCTTGGCCCCTCGCCCGTCTTCTGCAAACAAACACGGAGGGGAAGTATCTACAACGTCTGGAACATGAATCCCTTATCGTATATTTGCTCAATAGGGGCGATAAAGGGAACAGCAACCTGCTCTCTCGCATCGAATGGGAGTTTCACGTTGCTGGCCGGTCGGATGAGGCACGGAATATGAAGCTTGGGCACCTGATGGCCCCATATGTCGTAGAAACAATTGGTATGTTTGAATTGAATACTGCATATATACGTTAATAGATATTCCTCCAAATCCTGATTTCAATTCATAAGATGAGCTCACCTAAGCCTGTGTACTTGGATGTTTGACTCATGCCCAATATCTTACGCCACCATAAGTGTCCGCAGCATACAAAAAAGAATCTAACTAAACAACAACAGTCCTACGCAACAGCGGGTAGAGCGTGCGATCCGATGCGCTGCCCTTTAAGGGCCCTTGCGGCCCATCTAGTGGAGACATTCACAATAATTGGGGCTTAATTTCTTGACCCTCGCATCGAGGGGGAATAGGAGAAAACCTACATTTGGAGTGGTATGCGCCTAGAGTTTCCCCTCTTCTGCCTAACAAACTACGCGCGCTGTCTTGAGAATCAATGTAGTTTGACCTCAAAGGTGTCGTGCATGTATGCGAATATGCATTCTTAGGGGCCAAGGGTACGCACACCCTGATGCACGAGAAGACGGAGTACGCTAAGGTGAGAAGCAACATCCGACCACCAAAAAAGGTGGTTCGGTCACAACCTTAAAGTTTGGCACCCCCCCACAAGATTATGTGATCCACATCGCGCAAAACATCATATTACGGACTGTCAATTGTCGTATTTCAAAAAAAAATAAAAATCAAAATCACCATTTCAAGGGGGTGGGGAGGGGGGATTGTATTTTTTCCGTAATGAAAACAAATTTCAACATAGTTGGGCACGCTGCATTGGACCGCAACGAAAAATTATACAATATGGTGTGTATATAATTTACATGTAAAAACTGCGATTTGAATTAAAATACATTCTACATTGATCAAGTTTCTTGTTCACGACTTCGCTCAACCGGTCATGTAGCAACATCTCGCCGAATGCGCTTGCTGCCTCGAAGCGCTTCGAGTCTCTCATCATTCCTTTTCCTCAAGGCGAGAAGTTCGGGTGCAATCTCTCTTGCGAGCGCGATAACCTCCGCCTCCAATTTTTCACAACGCTTGCAAATCTCGATGTGACGCAAGGAGTCTTGCGGGAGTAGAGCTCCGGCGCAAAGGCGTTCCCCGTGAAAGGTTTGCATGGTAATTAGAAGGTTACCCAAGGGCTGCATTGACGTTAGCGCACTATTGTTATTTGCAGAGATGGTGCCGGGGAGCTTCGTGACAGCAACGAGATAGGTGTTCATGAAGTCCTCCGTCCGTGTTGAAACAGGGAGTGCTCTCGCCGTCCTTGAGCGGTAGAAGCGGTTATATGTGCTCAACAGTAGCGCCTTGATCTCCAGCCATGGGAGCTTCTTGGCGTCCTCCCAATTGTTGCTGGGAGTTTTCTCCCCCTTTCTCGACGCCACCTTAGCCGCTGCCCACAAGGGGAGCTCCGGGCGTCCATCCGGTCCCATTGTCCAAGGCTAGCAAACAGACAGAGATAATTGATGCTTGTCTGGGGGGTGTGCGGGCGTGCAGTCCACACGACTACGAACGTACGCAACCATATAGCTTCGTTCCCATTCTCCTAGCAAGTCCTCTGCCTCTTCGTCTGAGTACAAGGCAGTACTCATGTCCATGATAACCAAATTACCCCGACGTGCGTCCCACATGTCTTTTTGGCCATTGTCGTTCACTCGCACACTGCCAATTGTGGTCAAAGGGTTCCATTTAATGAGCCGCCGCTCCGTTCTCAACGTTGTGACCTCACGGACGGCAGCGACGACGGTGTCTGTAACAAAAATTGATTGATTTCAGCAAACATGACATAGACCAAGGTATGTTATGATTCCGCATTGATTGTAGAGTTTGAAAGTCGAAAACATTTGGTGGGATGTACACAAAGTTTTGTACATTTGTAGTCATGATTAGATTTGGAAGACATACAACATATGCGAACTTTTAATTCTGACGTAAGTCAAATCAAGAAATATGGAATACAAATGATTAGATGATAACGGACCCATTGTGTGAAGATAAATTTTGGGACTGCAAACGCGGAACTACCTCGTGGAGGAAAATTCTGTCGTAATGACCGCCATTAGTAAGTGTTAAATTTGAAATTTGAAATTGTTTACAACAATACCAGTAAGAACCGGCTGCTGTCTCTGGGCCCCCCTTTTGCTATGCTCAACTTGTAGTTGGACTTCTAAGCGTGAGGTAGACCGTGAACCACTAATCCCAACCTCTCCAATGGCAGTAACGATACCGTCTAAAACATACCCGTATCCAGGTATTCATAATTTTCTGATCTATACGTTTTTTTTGGATACAATATGAAAAATAAAATGTCGCTAATCTCTACGTTACGCGGCCTGCTCCAGCCGCTGCGGGGTCGCTGATCAGCAAGGCTGTCCATCTTGAGCTGGTCGAGGCGAACCTGCCTGACCTCGGCTCCCGTGCGACTCCGGTCGTGCCGGAGCTTGGGGGGAAAGGCAGGTGAAAAACCCCCCTCGCATAGGTCGTCGTCGGTCCCGCCCCGATCCGTGCTCCACCCCGCCCGAGGTATTAGCCGCTCCTCCCGACGCAGCTCGCCACCTAGCCGAGTCTTCTCTCCTCCTTCGGGGGCTGAGAAGAGAAAATAACTAGGCTGCAGACGGTGTCCGGCTGGCTCTCCTGCCCCCGAGCCAGATTTTCTCTTGTCCCCTGTCCTTTTCCCGTCTGTTTCCAACACCTATATGATCGCGCTGTGGCCGTCCGTACCCTCCCCCGGTGGTTTACGTTGTTAGGGGGCCGCCTTTACGAGCAGTGTGCCGTTACGATAACCCTAGGCACACTGCCTGAGGCAGCCTATCGATAAGCGGGTACCGACTAGGGAAGGGGTTGGAAGAACACAGGGATCGAGTCGCCGGTCCTCAAAAGATGGTGGGTACGGGATTTTTTTCAAAAACCCCCCGTACCGGGGTTTTCCGGCGGCGGGCGATACTAAGGACCGCCGCCGCCAGACCGTGCCGCTCCTCCGGCTGCGACCAGCCTCCGTCCTGCGTAGCATCAGACCTCGCCCCCAGGGGAGACCTAAGGCTCTCGCAGGGCTGGCGACTGCTAGCGAGCGCTGTCCCTAGCGCTGCTTCCTAGCTGTCCGCCGCCAGCTCCAACACCCTCGTCCCTCCGCTGATCCGTCCGTACCCCTTTTCGCCAAAAAATATTTCGCAAACGCCGCCCCCGCCCCATCGTCGGGAGAGTATTTGCGAGTATTTAGTCGCGAAAAAGACATATCGGACTGGCCGAGCGGGAAATCCCTGTGCCGGTGTACGGATATTATGTTTTCCCAAAACCCTCCGTACAAGGCTTCCCGACAGCTGCAGATCCCGCGGATCGCAGCTGCCGGTACCTCGTTCAGCCCCCTACCGTGCCAGGCATGGCACGGCTATGGGGCTACCAGCGCCCACCGCGTGGAGGTAGAGGTAGGTGCCGACGGGCCTGCGAGCGCACCCCTCTCCGGGGCCGCCGCCGCTGCGCCGCCGGCGGGCGCCTAGTAAGTGTTAACAATATCTATTATCCTTGAAGCAGACTCGGACCATCCACTTGTTATCGGAAAGACGTTGAAGCCGACACTGAGTGTGGGTTTGAGAGACTATCGCGGAGACAACCAATTGGTGTAGATGCATTTAATTGTAATGATGACAACTCTAGTGACCATGAAGCAAGCTATCAAAATCGTTTTTTCTATATAGCGCAATGGGCGTAATAGTTTTATGTTTTAATGATGACAACTTAAGTGACCATGAAGCAAGCTATCAAAATCGTTTTTTCTATACAACGCAATGGGCTTAATAGTTTTATGCTTTATATGGGACTACAAATATTACATCATACCTGGGAGTTTATCCCTCTTGAACGGTGCGTTGGCCTCGGCAGGGTCCGAAAAGCGGCAATACTGTATTGCGTCCTCTTTGACGCCAAGGCCTTGAATCCAGTCATCCAACTCTTGCCTCGATGTCGGCGAGAAGAACGGTGATGGCCTCGCCGGCAACGTTTGGGCGGCGCGAAGAAGAACAAGAAACCCCTCGCACTCGTCCCTCTCCTCGGGTCCGAAGTTGTTGTCTCTCATGAGAGTTCTGATTTATGCCTCCATTTCGTCGAATCGCTTCTCCGATTCTGCGGGTTCCATTCGGCCCATCCGGCCGGTCGCGAGCTTTATTGAGTGGTTGATGTAGCGCCCTTGTAGGAAAACCGGCTTTCGGAAGGCAACCATTGCAAGATGAGCTCCGGACCGACCAACCCTGTGTTGCTCCACATCGCGACGAAGATACCCGCGTTGAGAGCGCGAGACTCCACACCCTCACATCGCTTGAATACGATCAGGTGCGAGGCTGAAATGTTCACGACGTGAACAAACGTGGGAAGGGCATCCCCAAACCAAGACTTCATGTCTAGCACACCCTCTAGAACTTCGAAGTTACACTCCGGTTGGAAAGCCCGCTTTAGCTCACTAACTAAGGCGGACGGGATTCAGGCGTCGTTCCGATTTAGATGAATAGAAAAGCGTATGAAAACATGATCCACTCTTTCGTGTGTGTGCCTGCGATTAAATCAATGACCGATTAGAAAGAAAGCAAAAAAAACCAAACGGCATGCGGATTGTTGTCATCGTGAACCAAACGAGTGAGGTCTCACCCGACGGGTAAAAAGGACATCCGCACTTCCTGAGCGATCCCCATGTGAATGAGCCATTCGCAAAACGCCACGGTGTATCTGTTCTTGTTCTCTATGCATATGTTGTCTAATTGGAACCAAATCTCACGCAACGGACGACCGCTTCCTATGCGCTGGAGCTCCTTCAGGACTGTAAGCCACATGACGGTGATGGTGTTGGAACTGTCATGCGGAAAGGTGTCCGTGAAGGCGTAGACATCATCCGGTCGCAGGCCGTTGTTCTTGAGACAAGTGAGATGCATCAGGAGTAGCTTCTCCTTCTTGACCCATTTATCTGATTGAGCAAAGTGGGGGAGAATGGTTTTGGCCGAGTCCATACCGTCGATCTCGTAGAACAACATATATGGATCTTCTCGCGATCGATTGCGGGCGGTCTCCAAGTTGAGGCGCTCCGTTCGCACTCGCTCCAAATGAGCTTCGCGTTCGGTCTGGGCGAAAGCGACTTGGACGCGGTCCTTAGCAGACTGGATAAGCCTTGCGGTGCGGCTACAAATAACACATCGGCTTAATCCGTCGGTCTTGATTGGGCGAACGTGCGAGTATCTCTTTTTCCATACGCGCTTGAATGTCGACATGGATGCGGGTCGCTCACATGGAAATATTGCGAGATTATTGAAAACCAGTCAGTGGATATGTATGAGCAGGTTCAAGTACACATGCCTTCATTGAAGTTGTCGACATGGTCGCATACCGGGAGGAGCAATAGCACCGTGCTTGTATCTGCGATAAACTTCCTCCTTCGTCTTGCGAGAGGGAAGCGTCCATACTTCACTTGTTCCAACAGGGTTGGGCAGCTTCTCCGTCATTCCGATGTTGGGGTCGAAGAAGTCAACCAACCAGGAGTGTGCCTTTTGTGCTCGCTGGTTGCGCTTTCGCATCACTGGGCATGCGTTTGTAAGGTTGGCGGCTATCGTCTAGGGAGCATTGGATTTTATGATGCATGTTATCGCTAACCGAGTGAATAATTCTCTAGGCGTCGCGGCACACCTACATATCATGATGATTCCAACGGTGTGATCAAGTGCGGCAGAACAGTCGAGGTATACTAATGTCACGCAAGTGACACGGGTTAACGATGACGATGAGGGAAACCCACACTCCGTACGGTTTTGATAGACACCGGCGTGAGAATCGATATGGAAAGGTGCATCAAATTGAAAGATAAAAAACTCCAGCTAGGTGTTGTCAAACCGATATCAAAATTAGACGATATTAATAAGCTATTGCGAACTGGTATATAATATACAAATACTTTTCTTTCTTCCACATCAACGATGACATACGGCTACACATAACTTCACTCATGTTACGAATACCTTGATGACTCCGGATCTAATTCCTAGGTAAATGCCGAAAAGTGGCTCTAAGAAGGGTTGTTACCAGTATTTGTTTAAAAACAATCGTCGAATATGCAAGCCAACGAGAATCACAATTTCTCCGGGTCATGGTACACCGGTACAAAATAGCAAGTTAAAGTTCTTAGCCGTGATCCCGACACAATGGTTACCGGATAGACGGGCATACCTATATTGTATGTGGCGTTGACGAACACTCGCGAATAACTTTATCGAGAAGGTGCGTAAACTTTAACTTGTAAGTCAATCCCATCAAGTAAGCGCGGGAGACAATCGGAGAGAACACAAGGGAATTTCAATCGTAGACTCTATACAATTCATCGACTATATTTGCGAGTCGATAACCATCCATTCCTCCTCCTTGATCTACAGTATTGACGTAATATAGTAAAACTCCAACTTGTTCCTGAGAACAATCTGCGAAACGGCAGCGAATAGTGTCATGGGTTGAATGGACGATGTGAAGACCCACACTGAGTGCGGCTTTGATACACAAGCGCATCACAACCGATATAGAAAAGTGTATCAAATTAAAATTTTCATAAGAACCCTTACTCTTGTCTAGCGTGTCAGACAAAAGGGAATAATTGTATCAAATTAAAATTTTCATAAGAACCCTTACTCTTGTCTAGCGTGTCAGACAAAAGGGAATAATTCGTATCAAATTAAAATTTTCATAAGAACCCTTACTCTTGTCTAGCGTGTCAGACAAAAGATAATAATTCGTGTGGTCAAATCGATGTAAAATTAGACGACATTAACAAGCTATTGTTAACTTGTATCTACACTCGCATCGCGGCCCGTCCCGTGGTTATTGCTTCTGCATTACTTCAACCCCCGTGGGTCTCTCTGAGACAATGCAAAACAAAGTACTACGCCGAGTCATTGATACCGTATCCTGATGAGACACAAAGTACTACGCCGAGTCATTGACACAGTCCGCTAATCAGACACTAAGTATTACGCTGAGCGATTTATTCAATTTGCTGATCAGACACTAAGTATTATCTGTCTCTAGATGTGGATACGAGGAAAATACATCGGTTGTACCCGTGATACCGCTCTAAGACAGAATAATACGAAAGGTGATAATGATTACGCCTTATCGCCACCACGTGATTGTACGTACGCCGTATCAATATGATAATCCGCATGATCGCCTCACGGAATATTCAAATACGTTATGCTTGGCCCGCCACGGCGGGAGTCTCATCACAGTCACTAAGTTGCAAACTCACCGTATTTATATCATTATGATTTATATTTGCCAGCTATGCATACTCGGAATTCCGCCGCCACCG
Source organism: Tetraselmis chui (assembly GCA_026401115.1). Lineage (NCBI taxonomy): Eukaryota > Viridiplantae > Chlorophyta > Chlorodendrophyceae > Chlorodendrales > Chlorodendraceae > Tetraselmis > Tetraselmis chui. Next base: position 59,577 of record JAPMLY010000135.1, read on the forward strand.
CATGCGCATGCGCGGCTGAGCTTGGGTCGGGAGCCCGCGAGCTCGGAACTCGGTAGCGGTGAGCGTGACGCCTGCCCGCCTATTCGTGTTTGCTTTTGTCTCGGCGCTCTCCTACGCTGTGGCATCGCGCGGTACCCGTACATAAAGTTCTCCTTTTTATCGTCCGCGGTCACTCGCCGTCGGCGGCTCCGGTGCGTTCTATTTGTACCATCGCCAGCGAGACCCTCCCCGGATCTTTTATTCGTCGCTCGACCCGTGACCGGGTACAACTACCCGTACCGCCCCTATTATCGGCATCCTCGAGACCCTTGGCCGCTACCGGTACCGCTACAACTTTCGCCCGCGCGTGGTCATCCCCTTCAGCAAGGCTCAAGGCATCGGCACGCGTCATCGCTATCACTGTACGGGTACTACAACTTCAGTACTGCTCTAAGTTCATTCTAATCGCTACCCGTACTCGGAGCCCGCTATTTGCGAGGTCATCCTTTATCGCTTGGCGCCCCGCTACGATACGGCGTTGTACGACGGAGTTGCCTTCCGACTCTTGCTGTGGTTGGTACACGGGTACCAAATAGCTTCTTTGCTCTTTTCTTGAGCATCTCCATCGCGGGCTCCAAGGCTCGTCACTACAAGCAACGCGAGGTTAGAGGCGCGACGGACCGGCATCGAGGAGCCCACCACGTCGGCGGCGAATCTTCCCTCCAAGGCACGCCACAGCGCCACCTCGGGCGACTTCCGGTATAGTCCAAGCCACATACCCCCCCCCCCCCCCCCCCTTCTTCGACCCGGCGTGTTCTTCTGATATTAGGACGCGACACACGTGCCACCCCGGATGTCCGCCGCGGCGACCCGGCCGGGACATAGTCATCGGCGTCCTCCACCGCCACCTCTAGGCCGGTCGCCCGGCGGCGGGGCAAGGTCGTGCCCTATGGCCCCCGCTCCGGGTGACCTTCCGACATCATCACCTACTAACGCTCAAGCGCCTTCGCATGCCTTACGACCTGGACATACACCGTCTCGTTTTTTACCCCCCGCTCCTTTGAGGTGCGTTAGTTGCTCAGCGTCGTTCCCGACCCTTCAAGCGCTATGCGCCCATCTAAACTCCCCCGCGACAACGTGCACTTTTGCGCCCGACAATTGCCCAGTTGTGGATGCCGATCGCCACCTTCTCGCGCCGTGCACTTTTTGCGGACGATACTTTCGGAGCGGTGGCCTTAGTAGACACCTACATTCCTGCTCTCACCGCAATACTACGCCATCCCAACAACCGGCATACGGTGCTTCGCTCCCGCGTGGTCGGCCGTCCCCGCCGCATCCCCAGTCCTTGCCCCCCGCCGTCCAATGGTGCCTTAATCATGGGGCCACTGGCGGGGATAACTCTAAAGCCTTCTTCGAGTCCTACCTCCTTTCTTTCCGATCTAGTACGTCCTCGAACGGCGTCCCCCCTTCGGTGGTACGCCTCGTCAAGCCGGTCTTCGAGGAACTTGCCGGTTGCGTTTTGTCGTTCCGCGGTAGGGCCACCCAAGGGGCTTCCGCGGAAGCGGCTTGGGCGGCGTTGCTTTTATTTCCGCGCTTAGTTTTGCGCCCCATGGCTGATTTCACTTCTGCGGGGCATCTGCCCCCTGACCCGGTCGCCGATTACCGTGACAACCGCTTAGCCCATTGGGCGTCAGGAGATCTTGATACATTGTTTTCCGCCGCTCGCGCCCACGCATCCCTTACCAATGGGCGGGCACCGCCACTTACCTCACTTTCGAGGGCCGGTACCGACCCCATCTCCCCTTCGCAACCCTTTCATAACGGCGTCTCGGCCAAGGTCGCCAACCGGGCGGCTAGTCTAGCTGCGGTTGGGGAGTACCGCCGTGCTATGGAGGCCCTAAGCTCCAACCCCGTTGCAAGTGGTCGTGGGGTGCACGAGGAATTATCACGGTTGCACCCACAAGACGATGACGACCTCGCGGACGTGTTGCCGGATCCCTTCTCCCTCCCTCGTATCAAACTCCGCGCTTCGGAAGTCGATATTATGGAGGTCGTTGCTAGATGCCCTCGAAAATCTAGTCCTCACGTCGACGGTTGGAGGTTTGAAACTTTTCGCGCGTTGGGTTCCCCTTGCACTCTCACCGGTTTAGCCGAAGCCATCGTGAACGCAGAGGTTCCACCCGGCGTCCCGGCGTTGCTTCATTCCTTGCCTCTGCCACACTTATCCCGCTAGACAAGCTCGATCCCGAACAACGACGCGCACAAGAGCAAGAACTTCGCGACCAAAAGGGGACGTTGCGCCCGATTGGAATTGGCTCCGTTTTAGTTCGTTTCGCGAATCGCGCGCTTCTCGCCGTAATTGGTGACGAAGTGTCTCAATGATTGGCTGCTCGGCACCAATTTGGCGTCGGCGTTCGCGGCGGGGTTGAGATTGTACAATTCATGGTTCGAGCCGCGCTTGACGCTTCACCGGACTGGGCGGACATGCAAGGCGACGCATCCAACGCGTTCAACGAGTTCCTGCGGCGTCCCTTGTTTGAGGAGCTGTCCGCAAATCCCGCGCTTCGACCGTTGCTCCGCGTCGCTACTATGTTGTATGGGGCGCCCGCCGGCGGCGCAGCGGCGGCGGCCCCGGAGGGGGGTGCGCTCGCAGGCCCGTCGGCACCTACCTCTACCTCCACGCGGTGGGCGCTGGTAACCCCATAGCCGTGCCAGGCCTGGCACGGTAGGGGGCTGAACGAGGTACCGGCAGCTGCGATCCGCGGGATCAGCAGCTGTCGGGAAGCCCTGTACGGAGGGTTTTGGAAAACATAATATCCGTACACCGGCACAGGGATCTCCCGCTCGGCCTTTCCGATATGTCTTTTTCGCGACTAAATCCTCGCAGATACTCTCCCGACGATGGGGCGGGGGCGGCGTTTGCGAAATATTTTTTGGCGAAATGGGGTACGGACGGATCAGCGGAGGGACGAGGGTGTTGGAGCTGGCGGCGGACAGCTGGGAAGCAGCGCTTGGGACAGCGCTCGCTAGCAGTCGCCAGCCCTGTGAGAGTCTTAAGTCTCCCATGGGGGCGAGGCCTGATGCTACGCAGGACGGAGGCTGGTCGCAGCCGGAGGAGCGGCACGGTCTGGCGGCGGCGGTCCTTAGGATCGCCCGCCGCCGGAAAAGCCCGGTACGGGGGGTTTTTGGAAAAATTCCCGTACCCACCATCTTTTGAGGACCGGCGACTCGATCCCTGTGCTCTTCCAACCCCTTCCCTTGTCGGTACCCGGTTATCGATAGGCTGCCTCAGGCAGTGTGCCTAGGGTTATCGTAACGGCACACTGCTCGTAAAGGCGACCCCCTAACAACGTAAACCACCGGGGGAGGGTACGGACGGCCACAGCGCGATCAGATAGGTGTTGGAAACAGACGGGAAAAGGACAGGGGACATGAGATAATCTGGCTCGGGGGCAGGAGAGCCAGCCGGACACCGTCTGCAGCCTAGTTATTCTCTCTTCTCAGCCCCCGAAAGAGGAGAGAAGACTCGGCTAGGTGGCGAGCTGCGTCGAGAGGAGCGGCTAATACCTCGGGCGGGGTGGAGCACGGATCGGGGCGGGACCGACGACGACCTATGCGAGGGGGGTTTTTCACCTGCCTTTCCCCCCAAGCTCCGGCACGACCGGAGTCGCACGGGAGCCGAGGTCAGGCAGGTTCGCCTCGACCAGCTCCAGCTGGACAGCCTTGCTGATCAGCGACCCCGCAGCGGCTGGAGCAGGCCGCGTAACGTGGAGACTAGCGACATTTTATTTTTCATACTGTATCCAAAAAAAATACGTATAGATCAAAAAATTATAAATACCTGGATACAGGTATGTTTTAGACGGTATCGTTACTGCCATTGGAGAGGTTGGGATTAGTGGTTCACGGTCTACCTCACGCTTAGAAGTCCAACTACAGGTTGAGCATAGCAAAAGGGGGGGCCCAGAGACAGCAGCCGGTTTTTACTGGTATTGTTGTAAACAATTTCATTTCATTTCATTTCATATGTTGTATGGCCGTCCATCTACCTTGTACGTTTACGACTCATCAAATGCTCACGGCCCGGCCATGCGCATTCCGAGTACCCGCGGAGTCCATCAAGGTTGCGTCCTCGGGGCCATGTTCTTCGCAATTGTTGCCTCCATGGTATACAAGCAATTGGCTGCGATTGCCCCGAACGAATCCGTTCTCTGCGGTTATTCTGACGATGTTCACTTCTTGGGACCTCCTCCGTCTCTCGTGGCTATTGGCGACGCTATGCCGGAGGCGTATGCTAGCGTTGGCCTCACCGTAACCATCCGCAAAAACTGTTTGTATTCCCCTTTGGGTGTCGGTGATGCTTTCGATAACTTACCCGACGGCCACATCATGCGGGGAGTAAATGTCTCCAAGGAAGGGACGAAAGTATTGGGGGGGCCAATGGGTACATCCGATTCTGCTCGAGACGTGTTCGAAACGGCCTTAAGTAAGTATGAGGCCTACGGCGAACGTCTAAGGGGTCTAGCGGCTCACCGGCACACTCACACTGCGCTTCGTATCCATCAACATTGCAACCGCCGCTTCGGACACTTTGCCCGTACAGTCCCTCGAGGTCTTGGCAGGGGTGAGGGCTACGGTGACACCGTCGAAACATTCCTCGAGCGCGCTGACAATGCCACCCTAGATGTGGCGGCTGAGATATTGGGCCTTCCCGCATCTAGCCTACCCAGCAACACTCGCTCCGAGATGTTTCTTCCCATACGTTTCGGCGGCATGGGGGTGGGGGATTTGGCTGCCTTGGCGGATGCGGCCCATGTCGGAGCGGCCGGTTTGGCAGTGGGCTCAGCTATTCGTTTCCTTACAACACAAGACGCTCGCGTGCGCGGGGATTCCCAAGACGATGTTCCAATGGAGCCGACCATGTATGGACGGTTAGCGAGTGCTATGACCACAGCGGTGTCCCGTAGGCATGGTACACCGGACGGAGACGACGGCGATACCGAACCCATGTGGTCGTTAGAACTCGCTTCGTCGTGGGCGCGCTTGGACGCTGCGTACGGTTCTCACGCTCTCGCCGAGTCTGAACCTTTGATAACCACAGCCTTAGCGATGCTCCCCTCGAAACGTCCAACGGTGGCTCGCGCCGGCTGCGTTGCCGAAGCCCGATCAAACAACGAGCAGATTGCCCAGTCCCTTGAAGGCCTACCCTCGCTCGTCCCTCTTTCTGCGTTTGCCACGGACATCTTTCCAAAGCTACAAGCCGACATCAGTGAGCGCGCCAACTTGTTTCGCTTCGCGAAGCTCGCTCCCACGTTTTCCAACCGCGCTCGGCCGGAGTCTAGGCGTTTTCTATCTCGTCTCGGCCACGGCGCCCTTGCGTTTTTGGCTTCGGACCCGCCTACTTCGGGTCGCCTGGGCGAGCTCCGTGACAAGATCCCTGAGCACTACGACGCAGTTTTCCGCGTCGCGGTCTGTCGCATCTTCGGCCTACCCTCATCTCGCATCCTCTCTTCTCTACGCTCCCCCACTGTTTGTGCTTCTTGCCACCTCTCGGTTCAAGCTATGCGGGGTGCGTTCTCGTCGGCGGGTGTTGACATGTCGGATGATGCGTGGGCCACTGCTTTTGCGGACCATTTGGCTCGTTGCGGCGGAGATGCTTCGGTCCACACCGCTCACTCTTGGTTAGTGACCACCCTTGCGGAAATCATCTCCGAGGTTTGTGGCGCACTCGGGGTTGGCGTCGAGGTCCTCACAGATCCCACGATGTTAGTTCAACTCCCCAACGGCAACGACGGTCTCCCCGCGGATGTGGGTGTCTTGCACTATCACGGCATCCGAGGCTCAAAACTTGCCCTTGATGCCGTGGTTTCCGGTCTGTTCGGCGTGTCTAGCTCCCCGTCACCCGAAGTCGCTCTCCGCCGTGCTGAGAAGACCAAGTTCGAGAAGTACTCGGAGGGGTTGAGGAGTCGCCCCGACATCCGCTTCATTCCCTTTGCAGTCACGGAATTTGGTACTCTTGGCGGCCACGCCACGGCTTTCTTGACGGAGCTAGCCAAGCAGGCAGCCGCATCTAAAGGGATGCACGTGGGCAAGTTGTTGGCCTCATGGCGTCGAAAGGTCTCTCTCGCCGTCCATGTTGCTCACGCGGACAACGTCTTGCGTGGTTTGTCCGCCGCTGCGGACGGCACGGAGGCCGCTTCTTCCTCGGCTGGGATGCCTTCTCCGGCCACGGCGCTCTTCACCCGCGCCATGGGCCGCAAGCGTCCCCGTGCTTCCTCGAGCGGCGCGTGAGGCGCCGTTTGTCGCCTCCAAGTGTTGCATTCTCGGCGTGGCTTAAGAGTTTCCTTGGTATAATCTGCTAGGTTTATGCACAATGTAGTGCTTTCCTTTTGCTGTGCTTTGGATTCCGTGATCCTCTTGTCACTCTTGCCCTCTTGTTTCCCCTCCCACTTTCCCTGTCCGTGCTCATCTGGTTCTTCTTGTAAGCAAAATATCAGCTATGCATACTGGTCATACGACGATATATCTTGACCATGAAATAGCACATGTTGGGGGTTTTTCCGCATCTATCGTTATCCAAGATCAACGTCGACCGTCAAATCTTTCTTGGGCAATTAGCATGTTTTAGAGCTTAAATTACGGGTACGGGTACTTCAGTGCAATTACTTTTCAGGGGAAAGAAATAATTCGGTGAAATAACATTTTTACATTTCACTAAATCCATTATTACCCGATGGCCTATGGCCTATCGCATCTAATACGCTGACTAGAATCCTGATCTGCCGGTAAGAAACAGCTCTACAGCGTCGATTTAAAACATGAAAGATAATGAGCATTACTTCTACCAGTACCGGCGCAGTTAATAAACCAAGCGTTCAACTATTCGCCTGACGACTAAGTCGATGCCTTCAGGATTGCTTCCATGACGCGATGGCGAAAAGCCGCTTCAACGCAAGCCGCTCAATCCCAAAGAGTGATTGTCTGCAGCTCTCCTACGCTTCCGTGTGTTCCCTGCTGCCACGGCGCCAGACCCGCAGGCTACCGCAGTGCGGGTGTTAGCGGTACATTTTCCCATCGCCTCAGCGGGCTGAAACGGCCGGGGTTATGCGATATCGTTGCCACCATCAGATGACTTCGTTGGCTGAGAAGGCACTCTCGTCAAACGCTTGCCGGTTTTAGAAATTGGAGAGGTCGTGCTATCTAAGTCAACACACGCCCCTTTCGAAGTAGCGTTACGGAAGATTTCCCGCGTTGTCATAGGAAGCGGCAGTGCTGTTGGTGGCCTAGTGCTGGCTTCACTTTGCACAACGTCGACGCCGTTGTTCGCTTGCATTTGGTCGGCGTGAGGTAGCATAAGAGCGGGGTGCATGGCAGAAGGACGACGGGCTGTGGAAAAGTTCTTCGTTACCGGCATCGCCCGATGACGTCGAGGCTCGACTATGCCGCAGATAGCAGTAGGGTTTCCCGGGCCATTTTGGTCGCTTCTACACAAACCACTAACAACAGCGGTAGTTCACATATATTAGTGTGTTGTAAAAAAATGAACTCAGCGAGCATGCGTTTTTAAAAAGGAGAGGGCATCACACCTAATATTCTCCTCATACGGAATGACGGCACTGTTGTAAGTAATACCGTATACGTATTAGTTGCAGATAGCTATTGTAAGCTACCCTAGATATGATTAGTACATGTCTAGATCGGACATACCGATAAACTGTTTGACTCGGTATAGAGATGTCGCTAGGCTACAGCTCTCTCACTTTTGTTGTCCCGACACCACGCATGTAGGCTGGTTGTCGCCGTAAATGTTCCGTTTGCGGGACTGTGACTGTAACTACGTTTGCGTAAATTATCTTCCACACTAATTGTGTTTGCATGGTTCAATAGGTTATGGGCCCCCGCCTCACGTCACTCACGCGCGACAACCTGGTTCGGCGAGCTGCGATCGACAGCTCTCCCGCAGAAGGCAAGTTTATCTAGACACCTAGTACTTTTAACTTGTAGTCGGCGGTATCGCCAGTATAAACTGCAATTTAAAACCCGCCACGACCCCTCTTAAGTCAGCCACTCGACGGAGATAGCCAGCCACCCACACCGACGCACTCGTCGTGTGTGGACAGGGTGCACACAGGTCCAAGCTGGAGAACGGGGGGGCGCACCATCGGGTGAATACGCTTCAACAGGTTGCACGCCAGCCGTAGCTTACCTTTTTATTTTTATATTATCCTAGCGACTCTGCCACCAGCGCAGCGCTCCTCCTGTCCTGGCCTTGGCCTAGACTTGTGCCCCACACTGGGTGGAGGATACAGAGAAGGTGCTTTGAGACACCCCGGGGCTACAAGCCGAGGGGTCGGCGGGCATCTCTTTGCAAACCACGACGTTTTACCGCTGCCTGTTTTTTATCCAGCTCTTTCTTTTTCGCCCTCTGTCGACATGGCGCCGAAAACTCCGCATGTTTCACCTCCTGACTCCCCTGACTCAGGCTCTCGACAGAGCAACCTCGATCAACCCCCGGATACTCTCGCGCTGCTCGTTGCGCAAGTGGCGCGCTTAACAACTCGTCTCGACTCGCAGCCGGCCGAGGCTGCTGTTGTTGCTGCTGCGGGTGCTAATCCGCACCCCCCTATCGCTCAGCGCCGCCACGATGCTCAGCTCGAACCCGTCCGGGACAGCCACGACGTGCACACCCTCCCCCTGCTTGAACATCCCCAGCTTGGATACGTCCCCCCGGACGCAGAAACAGTCTTCGTTGCTGCTACTCCTGCAGCTCCTGTTGGTGACACCACAGTCGCACAACGCCGTCACGATGCGCCCCGCGAGCCCCCGCGTGCCGATGCGCACCACGACCCCTCGCGTCACGCCCTCCCGGTTGATCACCTCCCACCACCTCCCCCCTTCCCCTCCGCTGGATATGCCTTTAACCACCCTAGCCCTCACATCCCGGAGGCGCCCTCTAACCTCGTCCCCCTCTACCGTGTCACCGTGACCACCCGCACTCGTACGGCCCGCCGCGTCCCATGGCCGGCCGCTCTCCCTTTCCCGGTGGCCCACCTCCTCCTTTTCATGGCCGGCACTCTCCCCCAGTCCAACATGGCGACTCCGCCACCTCATGTTGGACTGGGGGAGAAAACCCTAAAGCCTAAAACCCATGTTGCGCGGTATTTCCAAAGCGGCCCACACGGTCAGGCGAAGCAATGCGTCATCAACGCCTTTGACACGGACTGCATCATGTCGGCTGATGAAGTGATGGCTAGCATTCTCCACCTCGCGCACAACATAGACGACGATACTGCCCCGGACACACCCGCTCCGGCCATATCACCCCCTCCCATCTCCGCGTTCGTCGCTGCGGGCCGCGGCTCGCACAGCGGTCGAGGCCCATCACACCGTAACCCTCGCGGCCATCGACCCAACAAGTGTGGCGTTTGTGGCAGCCTCAACCATCTCATGTCCGCCTGCACTGCCACGGATGACGCTATACTTAAGTGGAATCTCGCCAAGCGTAGGATGACAGTCCAGAAGTACGGCGCCGCCGACGGCACCCCCTCTGCTCACGCTGCTCTGCTGAGCGACGTCCCTGCCGACGACGCCCCCGCCGATGACACCGACTGCCTACCCACCCCCGAGGACTGCGCTGATGACTACGATGACGACGAGGTGAGTGTCCCATTCAGCTCTGTGGCATTCTCCACTTCCCTCGCCCCGGGTCGTAACCAGTCACAGTTTTGGGTCGTTGATTCCGCTTGCTCGATTAACCTCACCGCGTTCCGAGATGACTTCGTGAAATTCACGCCCCCCTCCGCTCCCTCTCGCGTGGGCGGTGTCGGCGTTGACGTTAAGGGCAGTGGCCCAGTGCGGATTTCTGTCAGACTTGCCTCTGGCCAGCTCATTCACCGCACTGTGTATGCACTTTACACCCCTGACCTATCATCTCGCTCCGCACAGTGTATCGGCAGACTACTTAGTGTCAGCTTGATGCAAACTCACAGCGGATGTGAATTCATCTTCCCCTCCAACTCTGACACTGGTTTGCTTTTGGTACCCACATGCATGGGTGTGCTAGAACCGTCCGGAAACGGTCTCTATCTCCTTCCCCACCAGCCGGACCTCCCTTCCAGCCCATCCGCACCGGCGGAACTTGACGCCTCACCTCAAGTTGCCCTTATTGCCCAGTGTGATCCCGTCCTGTGGCACCGTCGGTTTGGCCACCTCAACATGCACAGCCTTCAGGCCCAGCATAATCACGGTGTCCCGACTAGCCATGTGTTAGCTAGCGCTATACCAAAGTTTCTTGCGACTCTTGCTTACTTCACAAAGCCACAGCTGCACCACGCAACACAACCGCTTGCGCGAAGCCATCCCACCCCCTCCTCAACCTATCCGCTGACCTCTGGGGCCCGGTCAATGTCCCCTCCCCACATGGCCTCCGTTACTGCTTGCTCGTCATCGACCACCACACCAACTACATGTGGGTGCGGTTCCTTAAGTCTAAAGACGACGCATGTTCTGAATTGGAAACCACCCTCTTGGACATCAAACACTTGCATGCCCGCCATCACTCCCAGACGGGCGCGTTCGCATCGGTCCTCAAGTTTGACTCCGACTCTGTGTTTGAAGTTGCTGCCACTCGTCGTATGTGCGCACACCTCGGCGTCGGGGTGCAGTTCTCTGCCCCATACGCCCACCACATGCTCGGCAAGGCCGAACGTCCTTGGCGAACCATCCGGGACAATGCATCGGCGATGCTCCACAACATGGCCGTTCCCAACTCCATGTGGTCGTGCGCTGTCAGCACTGTTGTGTACCTTCGCAACCGCACGTAAAGTCGCTCGGTCGGACCTAATGGGGGCGTCCCCCTCACACTCCTTACGTCGTCGGTGCCCAACGCCTCCAAGTTCCGCGTCTTCGGCTGCGCCGTTTTCGCCAAGGTCCCCGACAAACAACGTCGGAAACTCAGTGAAAAAGAATTTCGCGGCGTCATGGTGGGCTATCCCCCTGACGCACCCGGGTATCGTGTCTACAATCCGGAAACGCGTCGCATCACCACTTCCGTACATGTTGTCTTTTAGGAAGACACCCCAGGCTTCGACACACAACCCTCCGTCGACTCGGCCATTACCGACTCTTCGGAAGACGTACCCGCAGACTCACCCCTGTCCCACCCCATTGACCTCACATTACCCACACCCCTACCCCCCCCGGCAGCCCCTCGCCATGCTCGGCTCCGCTCCCACCCCATTCGCTACGGCGATATGGTTGCCCACTTGTCCGACTACCCACCAACCCTCGTAACGGCGTGTTGTGATCCTGAACAAGGCAAAGCTCAAGAGGACATATTTGAGCACCCTCACGTCCCCGACCTTGTCACTGGTCCCCCACACACACCTGCCGGCACGTCCCCTACTGCCATCGCCCTCCTCTCCGCTCGAGAGTGTGTGGAACCAAAATCCTACCGGGCTGCGCTGGATAGCGCCCAAGCCCCCCAATGGCAAGCCGCTATCCAACATGAGTATTCCTCCCTCATCAGCAACGGCACGTGGGACCTTGTGGACCTCCCCCCAGGCCGCATGGTCGTTAACAACATGTGGATCTTCAAAGTCAAGTCGGATACAGCCGGCGACGTCTCCCGCTTCAAAGCGCGGTTCGTCGCCAAGGGGTGCAGTCAACGCGCTGGACTGGACTACACGGAGACCTTCTCTCCGGTCATCCGCATGGCCAGCCAACGTCTCTTCCTAACCATCACAGCCGCCCGCGACCTTGAACTCTGCCAGCTTGACATCGACACAGCGTTTCTCTACGCCCCCATCCGGGAGGATGTGTACATCCGCCAGCCCCTCGGCTTCACCGATGGAACGTCCAAGGTTTGTCACCTCAAGCGTTGCCTCTACGGCCTTATGCACTCCCCTCGCGAGTTCAACATGCTACTTCGTGCGTGGCTCGTCGACCATGGATGGCAACAATGCGTCTCCGACCCGTGCATCTACATCTTTCGCACCGGCCACATCTTCGCCATGATCGCCATGTACGTCGATGACATTCCCGCGGCCTGCAATGATGCCACTTGGATCGCATCGTTCAAAGCCCAACTCGGAGCACGGTTCAAGATCAAGGACCTAGGCGACCTCTCCCAACTCCTCGGCATTCACATTACCCGCGATCGCTCCACGCGCACAATCTCGCAGGACCAGTCCAAGTACTTGCGCGACATCCTCGCCAAGTACGGCATGTCCGACTCTAAGCCGTCGTCCCTTCCGATGGACCCGAGCTTCCTCGCCGGCCTTGCACACTTGAATTCGCCCTCTCTCACAGGAGTGGCCAAGGACGTCTACCCCAGCCTCCTGGGCAGCCTCCAGTACGCCGCCGTTTGTACACGCCCCGATGTCTCCGCGGCGTTGAGCATCCTCGGCTCTGCCCAAGCCTCGCCCACCGAGGCACACTTGCAGGCTCTGAAAAAGGTCCTCCGCTACCTCCATGGCACCATCAACATGCGCCTAACGTTGGGGGGGGGGGGGGGGGGGCTGGACCACAGCCTCTAACTCACAGGCTTTGCCGACGCTGATTGGGCCAGCGACAGCAGCACCCGCAAGTCTCGCTCCGGCTATCTCTTCACCCCCGGACGCGGGCCAGTAAGTTACAAGTCCAAACAACAGACTTGTGTGGCTCAATCCACGTGTGAAGCCGAGTACTACTCAGCGGCTAACGCCACAAAGGAGGGACTCCACCTCCGACAACTCATGGGGGAAATCTTCAACTCCCCCATCACCGAAACCACCACCATCTCGGAGGACAACCAAAGCGCCATTGCATACTCCCAAAATGCCTTGGTCAGCGAGAAGACTAAGCACATCGGTCTGAAGTGGCACTTCCTCAAAGACCACGTGGAGCAGGGAACCATATAGTTGAGGTACCTCCCCACTGACCAGATGGTGGCTGGCATGCTCACCAAACCCCTCCCAGGACCTGCACTAGCAAGACACCGAAGTGCGATCCTTGGAGGACAAGACCCAATGCAACGCTTCATCCCGTAGCTACCTTCCGGGGGAGTGTTGTAAGTAATACCGTATACGTATTAGTTGCAGATAGCTACTGTAAGCTACCCTAGATATGATTAGTACATGTCTAGATCGGACATACCGATAAACTGTTTGACTCGGTACAGAGCTATCGCTAGGCTACAGCTCTCTCACTTCTGTTGTCCCGACACCACGCATGTAGGCTGGTTGTCGCCGTATATATAGGGTGTGGGCTCTCCTTGTGGCTGAGGGATGAGTGTGTAGAGCCAAGTCCATGTGCCTATAGATACGTCTAAACCGAATATATGTTGGCGTGTGCTCACCACAATGTGAGTGCGTGTCATGTGATAGGCAAGTGCTAGGCACTTGCTGAGGGTGAGATGATATGCAGTGTCACTCACCGAGTGTAAGCATTCCTTATCGCCCCCTCAACTTTGACAAGTTATGGGCCCTCTAGCTGCTAGTTGTTGGAGTCATTTGTCTTGACTGGAACCTAAAGCTTGCTTCTCGAAGAGTGGTAGACCTTTGTGGTGTCGCACGATACGTGAGGTGCGGCTGGCTCGCAAAGTGGCTAGCTCTTACTTGTGTTTGTAGCTTTACTTCGATACCCGGCTGGTAGCGACTTGTTTGTGTCGCTTGGAGCCGGCTTGAACCCCCGAACGCCAACTCGTGTGACGTGAAGATCGGCTTGCTTTCCTTTGTTATAGCTTGGCGCTTTCTGGAATCTTACTCGCTTCCGGAGCTTGTCACCCGCCAGTTTCTTTTCTCGTTAAAGCCTTTAGTGGTCCGTCTGAAGTTTTGGAAAGGCATCTTACCACAAGTGTACTAGCACTCTTGTACGACGTCACTTGACCGACCTTTTGAGACTCGTTTGTGATTGCCCAGTCAACAACACCGGAGGTAACTTTGCGCAAGTGGAGTCCCCGGTTGCTTTTCCGGCGGTCATGGACGTTACAATCACCCCTGCGAGGCCATTCTCCGAGGCTCGACACATGTTCGAGCGCGACGGGGAAACGTGGATGTGGTTGGCCGACAGCGGTGCCAGCCATCACATTACTAGTGTGCGCCGTGACTTCTGTGAGTATCGAGGGCTCACCGACCGGCTTTGGGTGAAGGGTATCAGCGCCCGTGCTGTTGGAGTGGGCTCGGTCCGCATCATTGTGAAGGTTGAAGATGGAGAAGAGATTCCTGCCACGCTAAAGAGTGTGCTCCACGTTCCCGAGCTATCCCGTCGTGCGTCGTGGTCTTACCATCGGCTTTTCAGCCTCACCCAAGCTCGGCGACAAGGTCTTTCTGTGGTGTAAGCTGATCCCGTGGACCACCTTCGTCTTCATGCCGGTCATGGTGGCGGCGTGGTGGTTCCATTGGAGCGCGCGCATTTGTTGGTGTGGTTGCCGGCGCGGGTTGCTTCGTCGAATAACCGCTTCGGTCGCCACTGCGCCATTGTAAAAACGGTTGCGGCATTCCTGACTCGGTCACCTTGGCGAGTCGCAATTGGACGGGCTCTTGGCCACTCAGGTGGAGGGTGTGGCGTTTTTTGCGTAGGAGAAGTTGGGTTTCTGTGAGACGTGTGTTGTGTGTAAGTCGCACGTCCGCCGTATCTCTCGTGAGCCGGCTGACCGGAACTTTGGTGTCTTTGAGGTCCTCGGCTTAGACTTATGCGGTCCTATGAGTGTTCCATCCTTGGGAGGATGGCGGTACAGTTTGTTTGCGGTTGATTTCCGGAGCCGTTTCATGCTGCATGATGCGGTCCGCTCCAAGGATGAGGCTCCCGCCTCGTTCCGTCGCATGTTGACTACCATCCGTTCTCTTGGGCACACGGTTCGTCGTCTTCGGGTGGACAATGACACGGTGTTCTTAGGTGCTGCCTTCCGAAACCTCTTGGATGAGTTCAACATCGCTGTGGAGATCACTGCCCCTTACGCGCATTGGCAACATGCCGAATTGAGCGGCAGTGAGGGACATTGGTCCCGATGGCGCAGTCAATGATCCGGCAAGCCGCGCTGCCTAAATCGTATTGGGCTCTAGCGATGGCCGCTGCGGTGCATGTCCGCAATCGTGTGCATAGTAGCGGAGCCGGCGGTGTACCTTTCACCTTGGCGACCGGTAGACGATTGATTTGAGCTCCATGCGGTTCTTCGGCTGTCCGGCCTATGTCCACGTTGACAAGTCTCAACGCCGCAAACTTGACGATCGCGCGTGGAAGGGTGTCTTTGTGGACTATGCTTCCGAATCACCTGCGTGGATGGTGTACAATCCTGCTACTCGTCGGTTGGTGAGCAGCCGTAACGTGGTGTTCGATGAGGCTGCCGTCCTCTCCACGGGGGAGAGCAATGCGGAGCAACGCACTGATGATGAAGAGGACAGCATCCCGCGCACCATGTGTAGCGAAGAACGGGATACACCTTCGGGGGAGTCGCCGCTACGGGAGTCGCTGCAGCATTCCGGGTCGATGGAAGATGAACGGGACATGCATTCGGGGGAGACTCAACTTCCAAGGTATAATCTTCGATCCACTGCCGCACCACAGCAATGCGTACCCAGTCCAAGGTATAATCTCCGTTCAGCGGGCGCTTCGGGAGATGGATGGACTACGGGAAGCACCGCGGCTATTAAGTCAGCCAACAGCCCCACTGTTCAAGAGCCATTGTCATACAAGCAAGCGTTGAGGAGTCCCCAATCGGGGGAGTGGGAGGCAGCTATCAAGAGCGAGTACGACTCACTTGTATCTCGGAAAACCTGGACATTGGTTCCTTGTCCTGCCGGTCGCAAACTCGTAGATTCCAAGTGGGTGCTCAAGCTGAAGCGCGATGCCAATGGGCAGATAACACGGTACAAAGTAAGGGGGAGTGTTGCGAGACATGGTTTTGTGTGGTTATCAAGTTGTTACACGCACATGTTGGTCAAGTAGCATCGTAATAGTACGGCTGTGACTCAGCGCAATAGGATGATAAGCCAATAAACAATAGAGAGGATTAGGTTGATGATGGTGGCAAGTTGCTGAGCGTTAGATATCATCTCAAGGCTCATAATATATGTTGGCGTGTGCTCACCACAAGGTGAGTGCGTGTCCTGTGATAGGCAAGTGCTAGGCAATTGCTGAGGGTGAGATGACATGCAATGTCACTCACCGAGTGTAAGCATTCCTTATCGCCCCCTCAACTTTGACAGAGTCGGATGGGGTAATGCAAGGTGGGGTTGTGGGTGAGGAGGCGGGTGTTACGTACGCCCCACATAAATTCTTGATGCTTGTGAATGAATTGTATGTTAGTGAGTGTTGTGTGTTTTTTGTGGAATGTGAAGTCGGCGCCGTCCTTTGCGGCATGGGCGAGAAGGGCTCCGTGCTTGGAGGTTTGTGAGAGGGGTGTGTGTGTGTGTGTGTGTGTTTGATGTTGTGTGTGTGTGTGTGTGTGTGTGTGTGTGTGTGTGTGTGTGTGTGTGTGTGTGTGTGTGTGTGCGGCTACTTTGAGGTAGGTGTATGTGTAGGGTATGGGCTCTCACGGGGTTTGCGATAAGAGGGTGCATGGTCATGTCTAGTGGCCTATTGACACGATTGAACATGTGGTGTAAGTGGTGTCGGGTGGGTGTCCGTCCGCGGCCTGGTTAGCCAAGGTGCCTGCGAGGTCATTGCCTAATGAGTGGTTGTGTGCTTTGATTTTGCCGAGGTGTGCGCAGCGGGTGTGAGGCTGTAGAGTGGGCGCTGGTGCTTGCGTATTCCATGGCTCGGCGCATGCATTCGTGATCGTATTCTGGGTTGGCGATGTTGGTGCCGTGCCAGGTGTGTGGGGCGTTGTTGCCGCTTGATGAGAAGACTATGTCTTCGGGGTAGAGTGAGTGGTACGTGTGAGAGTGGAGTGATTTGTTGAGGGGGTTTGAGTTAGGGCAAGGGATCAGCCATCGATGCATCGCCGATAGTATCATCATCACCTGGTGATAGTGCCATCGATGTGATAGGTTGCGACATCGACATCGACACGATGGCAGGAGTGCTAGTATCAATACCATCAATTATCAAAACAATTGGAAATGTTGATTATCTAAGCCCGATGTATCGATATATCGTCCCAAATATCGATACATTGGCGATAATATCGGCTTAAATTGCCATCGATGTCAGCATTCCAAACTATCAACATTATCAACATCGACAATTCAAGATATCAATACCATCAACATCGACGTTTCAAAATATCATTACCATCAACATCGACAAAATTCACTTGATCCCTAGCCTTAGTTTGAGTACATTTTCGTCTGGATGCGGAATGTGGTGCGTAGTGCTGTGGGTAAGCCCTCTCGAGCGGCCCATCACTTTCGTGTGGTGGTGGCGGGTGTGGGTGAGTGGATTTCTGAACGGGAGCATAGGCGGGTGATGAGGTGGTAGACATACTCTTCGAAAGAGATGTGTGAGAGGTCGGGGCGGACGAGTTGGAGTAGGTGACGGGTAGTGACCGCGCGGCCGTCGGGGGTGCAGAGGATGGTGGTGTCATGTAGTGTTGGGTGGGAGTGTTTGGTGAAAGTGCCGGTAGGGAGCATGTCGAGGTCGGGGTGGATGGGGTCGTGGTTGTAGGTGATAAGAGAGTGCGTCCAAGGGGGGGGGGGGGATTCAGGGTCGGGATGGATGGGTGTGGTGGCGGGGACGAATCCTGAGTTGAATGCGGTGAGGGCGGTGGGGGCAAAGGGGGGTCTCACTTATGGTGTCGTGGAGTTGAAGGCAAGGGGCCCACTGGACCTCGTGTACTAGGGCAAGGTCGTGTTGTTGACCTCGGTCGCACCAGTCGCATTGCTATGTGGGGGGTCCCTGAGCAGGGCGGCATTGGGATTGGACGGCAAAGTGCGGGCACGTGCAACAAGTGGAGGTGGGGTCTGTGTGGAGGGGGTCATGGCAAATAGAGCAGGTGGTGGGAGGGGGTGGGGAGACTGAGGTCGTCGGCGAAGCCGTGACCTAGGTAGGCTACATGGGACAAGTACCATACGCAACATGTAACACCAATGTGAATTCGCATTCGCTATCAAAAGTAACGGCTCGCTCGAGCGCTCCGTGTGTTTGTGATACAAACGGAGGTGTGATATTGTAGCATGTTATTTTTCAATGAGTTTGCAACATTTTGCGAACGGCAACTGCATGTGTGAATGGTGCTCACAATGGCTACGGGTCGGCATTTTTCAAAGAATTACGTAGTATAGGCGCTAGACGGTATGGATATAGTATCGACATACGCGACGGCCGGCCGATTTGTATGTCCATTTTGTCCACTCTAATGAGGGGTGTTGCTTTTCTAATGAGGGTGGTGCGGTCATTAATCGTGAAAGTGTGCGGCGAGATGTCAACAACCAAAAAACCATCGCAAGCGACATCAATAACATCTATCACGCGACAAGTAATATATGTAACGACGTGACAACACAAACTAGCATGCAACATTGAGAAGACTTACCCACGCGAACGCTTCATGTGTTTGCAATGAAGACGGGACTAATAAGGCATGCGGTTTTACAACGAGTGGCAACATTTCGCATGCCATACAAAGTATATGTGAACTGGTGACGCGAGTTACATTGAGCTTCCACATGCCCTCATTTGGCAGTCCCGTGATTAATCCCCACTATGTTGCAATATCTCACATTGGCTACTTTGCAAAAGCAACATAAACAACATGTATTGGTAGACAAGGTAACACTCATGTTGCAATGCTCTTGGTCCTAAAAGTAAAAGATATCGACAATCTATACGTCCGTTCCCGTGATGACTTTGCCAACATTATTACCGCTGAATCGCCTAGTTTGGTTACCTAAGGTTCGTTTTCATCTTGAGCGTTTGGACAATGAGATCCAGCGTCTTCTGCCATCAAATACGGCAGAAGCAAGCTTGCCGTATACACTGCGCGCCATCTCCGACATAAATGGCACTGGGTAGTCTGACCACTCCAGACCTTGTGTTTCATGAAGCTCCCAAATACCAGTGCCCACTGCTTCTACATCCCGCCGCTGACCTGCAAAGATGTCGCTCACAGCAAGTGCTAGGACAGGTGGCAGCTCGCTGTCGTCTGGAAGGCCAGAGTATTTCTCTACAACGAGGAAATAGTTCACTTTGCCTTGGAAGACGTCTAACTCTCTATCAATTGCCACGCTATCATGGTTAACTGGCATGTACTCCAAACTCGCACGTTGGGCTGGCGTCGTGCCATCGCCATGTTGTGGCCCATCCGCATTGCTGCACGCTCTCAAGAAACGAAGCTCGACCCAACAGTTAATTCTGCCACGATCTCCGGCGTACGCTTGTGATTTCACCGTTTCTCTTGATGTGTGTTCCTCGGCGCGAGCATACACGGTGAACCTGCCAACGAGTAAAACAAATTCACGGTTTAATGTCTTAGCGTGCGTTGAGTACGCATCATGATGGAAAACGGGAAGAAATGGGGGGGAGGGGGGGGTACTCCGCGTTCCCGGGGACTCCCGCATAGTCGAGGTCAGGATAAAAATCACCAATATAGTGTAGCACGAGGTCGTGAAGTTGCTGAAGCGTCTTAAACTTCCGTTGCACAGGATTGCGGCCCGCACCCACCAATCCCAATGCAACATGTGCTTTTGGAGCGGACGACTCCCGCCGTGACGTGCGGGGCGGAACCAGTTGAATGAAGCGCCGAGTTGCTGAAACAAGGTTTTGCATCAACGTCTCCATTGCAATCTATTACAAAATCATGAAACCCGATTCAAAATCTTATCTCAATTAAAATGAAAATGCACAAGCTTTAATGAAACTTACATTGTTGAGGACTTACCGATACGCCGTGATACCGTGCGAACATTTGCTCGGGTTCCACCGACGCTCGTCTAGCAATAGCAGACCGAAACATCCTCACTGACTTCTCAACCCACGTTTCGTTGTCACGGGTTGTGGCTCCTCTAGCTGTTTCTTGATCGGCTAGTCGGCTGACCAATGTGTGCAAATTTGCGGTCAACACTGATTGGGGACAATGTCTTTCACAAAGCTTCGCAAACCGTAGCATATTTGCTTTGGCGTCGGCACGCCGTGGGCGGATCAAATTATTCAATGCGAACTCTCGACGACTGACCTGGAATCACTCTCGCCAGGACGTCGCGCCTCGCAAATCATGTCAAAGCAGAAGTAGTGCTGGATTGCTTAGATTAGACTTTGTAGAGCAACGACGAAGTGAGTTGGTAACCGTTGGAAGACATCCCTAAATCGGAAGTGGATATAAGAGTTAGAATAAATAAAAGAATGGGCTACGCAATAGGGCAATAGGCGGGCGAGTAGGATTACCATAAAAACAAGGGTAAGTAGACCGTCATGAAGTCTAGCCACGATTCGATTGTCCAGTTTGGAAACAACGTTGAAGACCCGAAGATCGGAATTGGGACTCGGCCAAACTCTGATGGAATGTCCGCCCCTTTGGCCCTAGCCATGTAGACTTCGTTGACGACCGTCTTCAACTTCCGAATACGTTTGTCCCAATCCACGCTCATCTCCAGTATTTCAGACAAGTATGTCTTGCACACACCCAATAGTGTGGCGTGGCTGAGTGGTAGCACATGTGAGTCCTTTATGCTGTACCCAATACCCATGACTTCTAAAAAGTCGGAGACATGGCCAGCACCATTCAGAGAGTCAGGTATAGTTCGGTCTTGCACAGTAGCCCGGATAATTTGTTCCATCTCGGTGTCCGTGACCTGATAACACACCGGGTTTTCACTTCAATATCGCTACTATTACAGGCAACGCTTACATATAAAGATGCTCAACACATCAACACAAACCTGGACAGACTTGTCCCCAATGAATACAGCCTCCATGAGCACACGCGCCCCAAGAATTGCACGAACTGCCCGCATCGTAGCCGCCTCCTTGTAGCGTGTGATCTGCCGACGGCGGTCTAGCCCTGGAGGTAGTGCCTGGGGGTTGAGCGCTGCGCGCCATTTATTTTGGGGTGATGGCTCCCAATACCCCATATATGTCATGTGGTTCTCAAAGTATATGCCCTGTGCACCGAGGAGGCAGAGCTAAGTGCTCTTGTTTGTTTTCGTATAGGAAGTTTGATATAAATGCAAGCATATGGCACAGAGAGGAGGTACCTGAAACAAGCACCACAAGCAAGAAAAGTAATGGCCGTGCATCCCACAACCTGACAACTTCCTCCGGGCTGGGAAGTCAGCAAAGATGGCACCAAGGACAAAGCGCACGTTAACCATCCGGCGAACATGTTTGTCTTCCGTGTGAAGAGACATAGGCAACGGCTTTCGCAAAGATAGCTCCATAGTGTCCAGCGTCTTGCGCAGAAACACCGACGCGTTGCTGGGCTCATGAGGACCAGGCACAGCCAATAGGGTTTCGATGTTAGCATTGGAGCTCCGTTTCTCCGAGCACACATTGCTGAACCTAATGGCGGGTACAAATGAAGGGCATGTCAGTGTCATCAACGTCTTTGTTGGCTTGAAAGCAATACGCTGATAAAAAGGGGAAACAAACAGACAAACGGTAGGGACGAATATCATCCCATGGGCAACAACCTTATGGCGTAGACAGTGGTCGAGTTAAACTTAAATTTGTAATGTTGCACCCCATCTGCCCCGAAGTCAACAACGATTGTAAAATCTGCTCCTCCGTTTTGAAATGATGCTTGAGCAGCTGCATGCACCACTTGCCCATGCGGTGACGCCTTAAACGAGTTGATGCTTACATCCTCCTTGTATTCTGCAAAAATAACAGCACTATCATGCTTATGTACATGTAGTGGATATAAGTTAAAAGTTCCATATTACCATGCAAATTCAACCATGCATAGTACGCTTCCCCCTTACCGGAGTCATGAATGGGGGCGTCTTCTCGCATCAACATGCGTTGCACGATGTCCTCAATACGGAAGTCGTAAAACTTCGCAGCAGGAATCAATTTGAAGGTTGCTCCGTGCCGCTTGGTAACAAATCTAGCACCACCACAGTCACACTTCCCCTCACCGAGCTTTGCCGATTCCGCGAGTGCTTGGTATGTTGCTTGCGTATGGCTAGCCGGATCAGGATACACGTGATCACACTTTGGACAATAGTGACGCTCATAAGCTTGTGGGGGCATTGCACCTTTGCAAATTCACACACAACAAGGTAATTATTAGGATTATGACTGGATACGGATTCATATCAAGCAAATGCATATAAGCAAAAGGGCGCACCTATGAGTTTAGTGCATCCTTGATAAGTTTTGGGAAATTGAATAGCACAACTTGGAAGGACAGCTTGTTACAAGACTAACAAGGCCACAACTGCACCCTCGGACATGTCGTGGTCTAGTTGAACTTGTAACACGTTCGCCACTAAGTTACCCGTCGTTACACTTGAGGGTGCGCCGATATACAGCTCTTCGTTGTAGTCATCCGCATCATCATCATCCTCGCAGTCTACCCACTCGTCATCATCCCATACTGATCCTCCCTCTAATCCTCCTCCTGAGTCCACGTCTTGCCCACCTTTCTCTGCGTACACACCGCTTGCCAAGAGCTCGCTCCAACCTTAAGACGCCCCAAGCTGCGGGTCAAGGAAGTCGTAACTGCCCAAATTGAACTCGTCGCGTAGCTCGTCTTTAGAGAGCACAACCACTCTATGTATAATATGGAAGGATAATGAGTATTCCCGTGTAGTGCGCGTATCGATGTGAACTCTTATGTGGGCGGGGGGGGGGGGTGCTACGTACGTTCCGTCAGACCCGGTGACAGTATACGCAGCGGGCGCGCCGTTTCCTTCGTCGTCATTGTCGACGGATGTTACGCGAGCTTTTACTGGCATACCACCCGCAACATTAGGTCGTAAATAACACACAGCTAGCCATGGGTCCAATTGTTCGACCTGAGCCGCAATCTCCCATACAGAGGCCTCAGGGTTTGCCTCTACTGCTTCGGCAGTTAGATGCGCTTGCGCAACTTTCATAGCCTTGATTTTCCTTTTTTCTTCTTGGTCTTTCCTCAAACCATCGCATGGATTATTGTCTCTGTGGCACTTCATGGCATTTTGTCTGTGTTTCTTCCTTTTCGTGGGGTCTAACTCCCCGTTAAGTATAGCCCATTTCCAACCGCATAGCTTGCACGTCACATACGTATTTAGGTCGCCGGGGCAGCTTCCATCCCGATCCACAAAGTGCAACTTGGTTGTTGGCATGACTGCAATGAGGCGGGTTCTAGCTTAGGGCGTTCATCTAGTTTGGAATTATTCACGGTGTCTAGCTGACAGCCGCTTGGTCTCAATCTGGGACGTGTCGTTCTTGTGAGCACGTTCAGCAACACAATGTGGGAGCTGTAGCGATAGCGATAACTTAGATATTAGTTGATTAAACCCTAAACATGTACGTACATCAATTTTGCAAAATCGCGCTCGGCATGTACGGGTACATCATCATCGCGCAGACTTGTACTGGTACTCGTACATACGTGAGCATATAAATAATTTTATTATAGCAGAAATAAAATTATTACACCATATCGGTATTGCCGGACTTAACATACTAAAGATTGTTTACAAGAAATTATCATCGCTGGACCTATCATAAACGCCCACTAGCGATACATGTACGAATACAGCAGGTACATTCCCAGTATTTCGGCACATTTACCCTAGGGCACGTTTTGCCAAAGATGTCAGCTTGCTTACAATTTGGCCAAAGACACCCACAGACAGGGTCAGGGGGTCAATTAGTCAGGATTATAGGGATGGGTGGGTGGGTTCGCGCGAAGCTAGATTGGCTGAGCGCGAAAGCAGAGAGTGCCTAGGCTCGTGGCTAGCTACGGCTTATAAGGCACGGGCTAGCTAGAGCTGACCGTTGGGGAAGTCGTTGGTCGTTGGCCGCGTCTAACTGTTCGGGCAAGGTGGTTGCCCTGCAGGCGAGACGCGCCGATATTAACGGTAACAGTAACCGCTAGAGTTACTGTCCCGTACACATGATATTGGATATGCAAACCTCTAGATTCAAATCAATCTGACCATTTACCCTAGTGCACGTTTTGCCAGTAACCTAAAGCCAAAGGCTTGCACAGCCAGAATTAGTGTTGCGGGGGGGACGGAGTGAGCCAGCCGAAGAACCGCCAAACAGCAGGTGTTGGGGTCATGGTTGGGTCAATATATTTGCCCTCGGTCACAGACCTGTTCTTGGCCCAGCCACCCATGAATTTGATTACGGGGAGGGGCGCGCCGATGCAGCTGGCAGCGGACGCTGCACCTTTCCGTAGGCTGTGCGACGTCCACTTGAAACCGGCGGGTGCGGATGAGTCGATGGTGCGGAGGGCGAGGGTGAGCCAGGCGGAGATGGTGGACGCGGCGCCCCACTCGGTGGAAGGTTCGGAAGGTGAGAAGCTCCAAAAGGCGAGTGGGGGTGGCGTGTTGTAGAATCTATTGCAGAAGGTCGCGCGCTGTTCCGTGTAGTAGACGAGCAAGTCTGCCAGGATGGGGTTAGCGGCTACAGGGATAGCGATGACAGGTTTATCGGCCGCGTCGCGGCGCTGGTCCCCTTTAGATTTACGCACGAATAGGCAGATTTGTTGAGAGGGCCTGTCGACCACCAGGTCGCCGGT
The DNA here is from genome assembly GCA_026401115.1 of Tetraselmis chui. Taxonomy (NCBI): domain Eukaryota; kingdom Viridiplantae; phylum Chlorophyta; class Chlorodendrophyceae; order Chlorodendrales; family Chlorodendraceae; genus Tetraselmis; species Tetraselmis chui. The sequence goes on from JAPMLY010000135.1 coordinate 84,142, forward strand.
CTGGCAGCGGGCGCCAGTTTCGGCGCGGCAGAAAAACATGTAATTCACACACACCGCTAAACATGCTCTGAAGCGCTGCATCTGAGGGAGGGAAGCAGGGGTCCACGCGAAAGTTCTGTGTAGGGTGTTGGCGGCGTGTAGGATGTTTAGAGCGACTTGTGCGGGTAGCGGGAGGCGAGCGGCGGTGGGCAGTAGGCGGTGCTGTAGCATTTCGAGTCCTCGGCGGGCGTCCGCCAGGAGTTCGCCCACGGCGATAGGTTGGCGCCGGTGGTCGCGGAAGAACTTGTTAGTTGCGGAGAAGTAAGGCTGCAGCGAGCTGGCTGCGACCGTTCCCAAGAGGGCTAGCCAGGCCGTGTAGCGGACCATCGTGGCCGGCGTGGCCTGTAGCGGGGCGATATTTTCTTCTGCACAAAAAATAAAAAACTGTCTGATTGCGCTCCGGTAGCTCGAGTACGTAGAGGGCGCTAGCGAGTTGCTGAGTAGGGCAACCGCTTTAACCCCGAGCTTATCTGATCCTAGGAGGTCTTGAAAGTTTCAGCCAGTTCGGAGGACCAGGGCGACTGTGATGCTTCGCGGCGTAATCCGTAGCGCGGCGGTCCTGTACGCAGCGGGAGGACGTGCTGTACATGAGTATTTAGTCGGTCTGGGCGTATCGCTCGGCCAATTGCACCGCGTCGAGTGTAGAGCCAAGAGGGGGTGCTAGCCAAAAGGCCACGATGCTCCAAGCGGGAGGTCCGACTCCTTCTCGCTTGCCTAGCCTGCCGGGGAAGAACAGGTCGCGGGACGCTGGGAAGTGCACGGTCTCGGTGGCCAAGCGGGCGAACGCGTGGTACCACGTTTTGTTTCGCCAGTAAGGGGCGATGACAGTCGCCGCGGCTTGAGCTTGTTCGAGTTTCGCGGCGAGTGCTGGTAGGGCAGACCACGGGGGGTTGCAATACTTGTTCTCGCGTTTCCACGCCGCGTCGGGGAGGTGTAGGCAGTCGATGTCCTCGCACAGGGGGTCGCGCCAGCGGGCGTTGAAGCGTGGCAGTTGCGTGTTGAGCATAGAAGCGAACCGATCGATTGTATGCGGGCCCCACCGGCGCTGAAGGTGGTCGAAGAGTTGAGGGTTTAGCTGCCAGTCTTCGGTGTCCATTTCGCGGCTGAGCGTGTCGGCCCAGACGCTGGCGGCTGACCGGATGTAGCGTGGGCGGATGTGGATGTCGTTGGTGTCGAGTAAGAACCACAGACGCCGTAGCTCCGTCATCATGACGGGTGACCGGGACGTTAGCTTGGTTAGGACGGCGACCACGGCAGTGTTGTCCTCGTGGAGGAGGACTTGTCGTCCTCGGAGTTGCGGTAGAAAGGATTCGACCGCGTGCCGGACCGCTCGAAGTTCCTTCCATGTGATGTGTTGGAGGCGGTCGGGGGCGCTCCAAAACCCGCGGGCTTGGTAATTGGCGTCCTCGTTGAGGACGGCTCCCCACCCGTAGTCGCTCGAGTCGGCGTGCAAATAGGCGGTCTCGATGGGCTTGTAGATCGACCGGCCGTTGTGTTGGGAGGGTACCGTGCGCCACCACTCCAGGTCGCGTCGGAGTTGGTGGGTGAGGCGCACGCGTCCTCCCCAACCGGTACGGGTAGCCAAGACGTTGTGGAGCTCGCGCAAAAAGAATCGGGCGGGCGCGATGGCGAGGTAGAGAAATTGCGCTTTCCCCGCGAAGGCTGCGAGTTGGCGTGTAGGTAGCCATCGTACGTTGGACGCTGCTCGTCCGAGCAAGGCCGAAGCGTGTTGTGCGAGGTGTAGCAGTTTTTCGGGTGGGGCGCGAAACTCGCCGCGCTGTAAATCCACCGTGAGGCCCAAGTGGTCGCCGACTTGCGTTGGCGTCCATACACCTTTCTTGGGGTTGCGTTGTAGGCCGAGGCTGTCGAGCAGGGCTTGGACGCGCTGCCGGAGTAAGAGGGCCTCGTCGTAGGAATCCGCTAAGAAGAGGAAGTCGTCCATGTAGGGGAGTAGTCGGGTGCCTCGCCATCGCGTGTTCCGGAGGAAGCGCTTGGACGGGCGGCGTGGGCCGGCTGGTGTAGATGCGGGCGTGGGAGGAGGTGGGCGGGGTAGGTAGTTCGTAAACACTTGCGTGAGCTTGCAAAAGTAGTAGGCGGAACCCGACCACCCCATGGGGAGGCATGCGAGGCGCCATAGGGTGCCGCGGTAGTTGACCGTGAAGTAGTCTCGGTCTTCCTCCCGGATGCCAAGGGTGTAGTACCCATCGGTGAGGTCGAGTGAGACGAAGTAGTCCCCCGGTCGAGATAGATGGCGGAGGTGCTTGAGGGTCTCGCAAGTCATGTTGAATGTTTAGCAATAGCGGTTGAGTTCTCGAAGGTCGATTATCAAGCGCCATTGATTGCATCCGGGTTTTGGCACCAATAACATCCGGGAGACGTAGCGGGGGTTCGTAGAGCGCTCCCACGCGCCGCAAGCCTCGAAGCGTGGTAGTTCCGAGTTGAGAAACTCGAGTTGGTCGGGTGTGGCGTCTTGCATGGAGATGCCATGGTTGAACGGCTTGGGACGTAGGCCGTGCTTGAACTTCACACGTACGCCGTGGCGGATCCAACTTAGGACTTGGCCGCTCGCGCCGATGCGCTCCCACTCCCGCCATTTTCGACGTACGCGGTGGCGCATGAAGGAAGATGTCGGGGAGCAGGAATCGGCGCGGCGGGCCACACCATCATTTCTTGCTTGGGGTTTTTGGCCGCGTCGGTCGGCTTGGGGGGTGGAGCGGCTCGTGCCGCGGCTGCTGCTGCAGCATCGGCCTTGCGTTTGTCGGCGGCGGCTTTGCGGGTTCGAGCGTCGGGGCCGGTGGGCTTGTCCGGCGTGACCTTTGCGAAAGCGGCACCGGCGGCGGCCTTGCTGACGGCGTGTAAGCTGACTTCAAGCGTGCGGTCGACGAAAGCTTGGCGTAGCGCGTCCAATGGGCCGGAGACCGCGGTAGGGCGCGGTCGGCAAAAGCGCTCGTGTGCCAATTCGGCAAAAACGCGGTCCGCATCTGTGCTCGTTTGTCCGCCCTTGGTGAGGAGGAGGCAGCCCGATCGAGTACGGGCGGCCTCCTCCGTCGCTGTGTGGGTGCGATGGCCCGCTCGGATGAGGGCAATCGCTGCCGCCTGCTCCGTAGGTAGAGGTGGGCCGTGCGACAACGTGTCCAAAGCCTCGCCAATTGCCGCGTTGGCGCAACTGTCGAAGAAGGCATAGCACCCGATGTGTAGGTACTCGTCGTATGCCGCTTGGGTGCGTTTGTCGCTTAGGGCGCGGGCGGTGTCGTCCGTGAGAGTCCAAAGACGTGGCTCCTCGACGTCTCGAGGGGGGCGTTCGAGGCCGGCCGGGATGACTTCGCCGTAGTAGGTGAAGTCGACAAACTCGGCCGCGGAGGGGTGGGGTTCGTCGTCGAGCAGGTCGATAGGTGGCTCGGGGGCCGCCTTACCACCCTCCGTCGCTGTTGCGTCGGCGGGAATGGACTGCTGTGGATCAGTAGGAGCAGGTGCAGCTGTCGTTTGTTGGAGCTAGGCGAGCAAGGCAGCGTTAGCCGCCAAAAACTGTTCCGTTATCCGTTGTTCCGATGCCAAAACTGCCGTACGAATCTGTTCGGCTGTGCGTTGTTCGAGTGAGGTAGCGTGAGGGTCGGCCGCTGCGGCGGATGTAGACTGCTCAGGCTGCATATTGGGGAACTGCGTAGCTGAACGAGGGGAAGTGTCGCGCGACGCTCGAGTGCGCATGGGACGAAAAGTAAGATTGACACCCTACTCGACTACGAGAGTCGAGACTGCATTCGCGCGAAGCCTAGATTGGCTGAGCGCGAAAGCAGAGAGTGCCTAGGCTCGTGGCTAGCTACGGCTTATAAGGCACGGGCTAGCTAGAGCTGACCGTTGGGGAAGTCGTTGGTCGTTGGCCGCGTCTAACTGTTCGGGCAAGGTGGTTGCCCTGCAGGCGAGACGCGCCGATATTAACGGTAACAGTAACCGCTAGAGTTACTGTCCCGTACACATGATATTGGATATGCAAACCTCTAGATTCAAATCAATCTGACCATACACATAATGTAGATCAACAACACCTGCTGTCGTTTATCGCTAAAGATACTCGTACATGTACTGATATCTATACCGACCAGACGATATCATTACTGTAGGCAAGGACACACCAACCCCATGGGCAATTTGAACGTACCGTTTGATTCATCTACCGGAGCCCACGGGACGGGCCGCGATGCGAGTGTACAGAGACATTCTTTCTTCCACATCAACGATGCAATACGGATACACATAACATTATTCTTATTACGAATACCCCGATAACTCAGGATCCCATTCCTAGGTAAATGCCGAGAAGTGGCTCCAAAAAGGGCTGCTATGAAAAACTGCTTTATCGTCGAAAAACAATACAACGAAAACCACAATTTCTCCGGCTCATGGTCTACTGGCATAAAGTAAGAGGTTCAAGTTATTATCAATAATCCCGACACAATGGTTACCGGATCGACGTGGATACCTAAGCATTGTATGTGGCGTTGACGAAAACTCGCTACGAATTTAACCCGTAAATCATTCATATCATGTCTCCGCAACGGACCGGTGGGAAATACGGGGAAACTATAATTTAAACTGCAATTCAAAGACTTGATATACAAGTTTATACATCCTTTCATACTCTTTGAAATGAAATACTAGCGTAGTACAATTACACATAAACTTGATTGTGAGTAAAAACTGCGTATCCACTAGGGATATATTGTGACATTGGTTAAGCGAACGACGTCGAGACCCACACTGCGTGCGGTTTTGATAGACACTCGCAGATAATATTCACGTAAAGACGAGTAAGGAGCTATCGCTTACGAGTCGCGCACATATTCGGGAAGATGACTTTTTGTCGTTAGTCATTATATCGATTAGTTTGTGATGTGATGGAACTCACCTATATACGACCAGTCCCCTCTACTATATCCCATATCCATTTCTTGTTTTCTAGCCCATGTTGGCACTTTGTCTTGTATTTATAAGTCTTTTTGAAGTCATGCGCCCGCCGGCTCCGCAACGGCGGCGGCCCCGGAGGGGGGTGCGCTCGCTGGCCCGTCGGCATCCCCTCACCTCCCCGTGGTGGGCGCTAGAAACCCCGTAGCCATGCCAGGCCTGGCACGGTAGGGGGCTACTAAGAGGGCCGACAGCTCGATCCGCGGGATCTGCAGCTGTCGGGAAAGCCCTGTACAAAGGGCTTTTGAAAAAATAATTTCTGTGCAATACCGACGCCAAGATCTCCCGCTCGGCCCGTCCGATATGTTCTTTCGAGTACATATACTCCTAGATACATCCTTACTTTGAGGGGTGGGGCATGTACTACGGCAGCGTTTGATGGCGAGGAGGGTACGGCTGGATCAGCGGTGGGAGGCGGGTGTTGGAGCTGGTGGTGGCCAGCCGGGAAGCAGCGCCAGGAAAGGGCGCTCGCTAGCCGTCGACCAGCCCTTTGCCAGTCGAACCTTACCGAGGGGTGAGGTAAGACATGGCACAGGCCGGTGGCTAGTCGCAAACGGAGGAGCGGCTATATGAGGCGGCGGCGATCCTCAGGATCAGCCGCCGCCGGATAGCCATGTACGGAGGGCTTTTTCGGATACTAAAAAAAAAAAAATGTCCGTACCCGGCGTCGAGCTAGTTGGGGAGCAGCACCAGGGTAGGGCGCTCACTAGCGAGCCGCTACGTCGTCCAGCGTCATCTCCCGGGGGGAGGAGTTAGCTGGGACGGCAAGGAGGACGGTCGCGACGGGAGGAGCGACACGATCTGGCGGCGACGACCCTTTGGGTCGGCGCCGCCGGAAAACCCGGCACGGAGGGTTTTGTATAATTCCGGGCGCCCGCGGCCCGCCGGATCCGGCTACGGTGACTTGCCCCCCCCCCCCCTCTTCGACACCCACTACCCCGACAGACTTTCATAATCCTAGGATTCCTTGAGCGTGGGCCCGGGTGAGCGCGGAGGCCCCCGCTCAAGAAAAGGCTGCTCGGTGAGTCGGTGGACGCGCGATCAGAGGGGGGAGGGTACGGCCACATGCCGGTAGACCGAGAGGTGCCCGGGTACCAGACAGAGAAAAAACCGGGGAAATGAGCGGGGAAAATTCAGGCGCGGAGGAAGGACCGGTAGTTTTTTCTATGTCTGTGTGTCTCGGTCCCCCCCACATGTCCTCGAGGTGATGGGGGACCTCGACACGGAGGGCCGCCGCGTCGGTGGACGCGGCAAGACCTTGGGGCGGGGTTTACGGGATAGAGCGGCGGGATCGACGAGCGACCGCGCGAGGAGGGGTTTTTCGCCAACCTTTCCCCTCCTACCTTCGGCAAGACCGAAGTCACGCCGGAGCTAGATTAGGCTGGCCCGTCGAACCTCCCGAACGCCGACCGGCCTAGGCCGGTTGACACCCCGGTTCGTTGGGGCGGGCCGTGCATCGTGAAGGTCGAGCAGCAGTTTAGTTTTGCATTTCTCGAGAATAAGTGGATTTATTTTTAGATCTGATTTTTTTATTACAAAATGATTTATTTTTAGATCTGTTTTTTTTATTACAAAATGATTACGCTGTTACTGCTTAGGTGGGGGGACTGTGGCAATTACTGCGGTTGCTTACATTTATATAACTCCCGAGGAACGTCGACACACATTGCAAATAGGTGTGTCGATAAGAAATGTACCTGGTCGGAGAGACCCGGGCCCAACTTGCTAATAAGTCCTGTATGGCGAAGTAGAGTGGCCCGTGAGAAAGCAGCCGGTCCAGTTTGCCGGGACATGTTGTAAACAATTTCAATTTCTTGTTGAAGTCGCTGACTAAGGCTGCGGATCAAGTTAACTTTGTCGATGTTGATGGTAATGATATTTGTAAACGTCGATGTTAATGGTATTAATATCTTGGATTGTCGATGTTGATAGTGTTGATAGTTTGGGATGCTGACATCGATGGCAATTTACGCCGATGTATCGCCGATGTTATATATCGATATTTGGAATGATATATCGATACTTCGGGCTTAGATAACTAATATTTTCCAATTGTTTTGGTAATTGATGGCATTGATACTAGCACTACTGCCATCGTGTCGATGTCGATGTCGCAACCTATCACATCGATGGCACTATCACAAGGTGATGATGATACTATCGACGATGCATCGATGGTTGATCCCTAGCCTTGTCACAGACCCCCAAGCCGGGGTCGAGTCCATCTCGTACTCGCCGCGCTAACTCGTTCCAGGACACTTGTTGCTGATTGTCCTTGCTGTAGTAGATGGCGCGGCGGGTCATCTCTATAGCCTTGACAAAGGGGTGAACGAAATCCGGCGAGATCGGGCCGCCCTCCGAATTAGGGGTTGCTGGAGCCATCGGTGTGCAAAGTAGAGATTTTATGCATTGGTTGGTCTTGCAACACGTAACAGGGATGTCGCCAACTCGCCATCGGTGGTTTTCGAGAGCAACTCCGCGAGGATGGAAGAATGGGAAAACCGATTCACGGCTAGATTGCTTACAAGGATCTCTTGTCGTGGACGCGGCTTGCACGTTCTTCCGCTACTAGCCGCGAACGGCAGTGTCCCGAAAGCCAGTCGTGTCACCGGTAAGGGTGTAACGGTCGGGTTGGTAGGGCTGCCTCGTGGCGGAAGAGGGGTGAACATGGCTGTGTCGACTTAGCCCACTCTCGATGGTGCACGTTCAAGAATATTCAGGGTTAGATGATGGACGAATATAGCTATCTATTGAGGATGGAGGGGGGGGGGGTGGGGGTATTTGTTTAAAGAGCAGTTGTTGTTGTTGTTTGTCGCGTGGATACAACTTTTATGACCAGGAAGGAAGGAAATGTGTATGTTGACCGGACCCGAATGCTTGTCGGTACGTCATTGACCCGAGACTCGCAATATAAAAATAACCCGCAGGGGGTATGGATGGTTTCGAAGAATAAAACTATTTGAACCTGCGTCTACAAAGGGTACGGACATAACATGAATCTCTCACTTGTGGATCGAGGTATTATCCATTTAATATTCTCGGTGTTTGCGAAACGTCGTGTCTAGCCTGTAATATTTTGAACCATCGCGATTTAGGCGGTTGTCACAAGCGGCGCGGAACGGCGCAACTCTTCAAAGCATCGTTTTGGCGTGATATTGTATATTGGGATCTTGTGATTTGTCAGTATACATACAGTACTAAAATAATATAGTATGTGCGCCGTACTTGTACAATGTATGAGCGGGAGAAAAAATATCCCGCGTTGGATGCCGAATAATCGCATAGAAGAAAGTAATAGTACATATTAATCACTCTAGTCGCGCAATATCATCATACAGTCGCGTCGATCCGATAAACCTTATCCGTCCAACTAAACATGTACGTTAATTGCGCCGACACCGTGGTTATCCAAATCTAATGTTGTGCAGCGAATAATATACAGAGTTACACTCCCAAGAGAATCTTCAAAACTATCTTACAGATTATACGGACAAAATTTCTTGGCCACTCGGGTGACTCACGTTATTATAGTACATCATTACCAGTACATGTACGTTCACAGTTGTGAGCGTTATCAGTGAATACGTACAGTTGACCTAGTACGGATTAACTAGAATACCAGATACAAGCAGCAGTCTGTTCTGCTGCTGTTCAGTTCTCCTGTAACCATCACACAGTCCCTGCTGCACACGGACCTGTCAACTCACCTAGTATCTCACGGGCACCTCCGATAAGAGGTTATGGGCCCTCACAAAGCTTAATAAGCTGCATACACGCGACCAGCGCGGTTTTAGTGTGAGAAACCAGAGGTGTGAAAAGTCGAACTGGACTTTTCAGGCATGTCTGAACGGAAGCAGCCGCCGCCGGCGGCGCCCACCACGCGGAGCAGCAGCAAAGCGACTCACGCAGAGGCATCTGGCTCCAACCCCGGTAAAGATCCTGTCGCTGCCACTACCCTGGATAATACTCTGGCTAGTATTCGCTCTGAAACTGTAGAGCTCATAGACACGGCGATAGAACGGTCGCACGCGACCACCCACGAGTTAATTATTTCTCAATTTGATCGCCTTACCGCGAACTTCGCGCCGCCCCATGGGCAGCCGACACAGCGACCAGTACCAGACGGTGGGACCTATAGCCGTAGCAGTGACCGAACCGCTACCCATATATATGAACCGGACCATTTTAATTTCGTCGACGAGCAGCTTAGTCGCGGCCTGCTCGACGACGGTAGCTTGAGCCGGTCTCTGATGCGCACACAGGGACCGACTTTCACAGCCGACAGCAGTTTCCCAGAGTTCAGACGGGACTATATAAACTACCTGCGCGCTATAAACCCTGCCTTTCCAGAGCTGCTAGAAGGAGCAGCACCTCCCGATGCTGTTGTAAACACAGCCTATCAGAACTTTCAAAAAAAACTGTTCGGGTATCTTTGCGTGATGATGAAACACCCTACTGCGGTGATAGTCCTGACCAACTTTCAGCGCGACCCTTCTTTTTCGGCTCGGGTTTCGCCAGGCTCAGATGCCTGGCGTGTACTTATTGACCATTTCGACCAGCGGGGTATTGGCCGAACAGTTGGGTTACTTGCAAAACTTTTGGACGCTCAAGGCGAAACCGAAAGTGTAGACGCCTTTATACAGCGTATGCTGCACACCTTCCAAGAGCTTAATGAAGATGAGTTCCTGGTCAGTGAAAAAATTTTGGTTGCTGCTACTCTCTATAATTTAAACATTAAGCTATCGGGGGCACGAGCGAACATTATTGCAGCTCTCGATGCCAGACAGAATGGGCAAGCAGCTGCCTCCATACCCTTTACCCAGCTGTCTACCATGCTTATTCAACATCAGTCGCACACGTCCTTCCATGGACACCACCCTCCCGGCCGTCGTCATGGTATGCATGATCCCCAAGCTTTCAACACTGCTGTTGAAGTTGCCGTTGAGGAAGCCTTAGCCGCACGTGCGGACCGCTCACAGCGCAACCGCGCACCCCCCCATGTCGCTATTGCACTGATGCGGGCCTTCCCATGGCCGATAGACTCCATTGGCATCACGACTGCCCTCTCCCGTTGCCATCCTGTCCGCCACATCAACAGTACCAACAACAGTACCACAACAAGCAGAACCATTACCAACAGTACGCCCCCCATCCTTCAGCCTTCCGTGGCCGTGGTCGTGGTCAACGTGGTCGGGGGGGTCGCTGGACACGTGGGGGTCGTGGGAATACGCCCCGTGATTCCCCTTCTGGGCAACCCTCCGTCTCACACTCAAGTGTCCCGCGTCCGATTGGGGACGTCGCATCTGCGCAGTCAGCCCTTATGCTTGTCTTTGATCTCGATGGGGCACCATCAATCAACATGGCCGATGGTCTGCGCCCTGATTACGAGACCCATGTATCAGCTGATGACGCCTACGTTTCTTACATGCCAGGAGACAATCTTGGCCCGCTCGTTCGCGGCATCCGCTTGGTTTCCCCCCCCCCAGCCTCGCTCGTCGCTCGAGGCTTCCCTATCGATTGGGGCGCCTATGCCTTACGGTCCGCCATCAAAGGCCTCTTCACCAGTGACTTTCAAGCACCCGTGTCCCTCGAGCATGGCATCGACATCGCCTCCACCCCTCTACATGCATGGGCAGATTGGTCACTCACTCGTCGCAACCTCGCGGTGGCGCATGGACAACTCCCTTCTCCTGGTGACCACCCCCTTGGCCGTTGGCTTGCCGGTGTGATTTACTCTTTGTCCCAGCCCAACTATGGCGGCCTCGTGGCCCTCCTTCCCGGCCACTCACATGCCCCGGAGGCAGTCACGGACGCTCAGCCTCAAATCCCGGGCGTCATCCGGGTTCTTCAATCCATTCTCATTGACACCCTCCACATACCGTCATCCCATCCCTTCTAACCCCCCCTTTCACCATCCACTGAACTCTTGGAGCTCCGTGATCTCCTTTTTAAAGACTTTCACGCCCATGATTCGGATGCCTCCCACTCCGACTACGGTGGCCCTTCCACCGATTACACGTCCGGCCACTCCTCCCCCGACATGGACTCCCTTGAGGGTTCCCCCGTGGCCTACAGCGCCTCTTTGGTCACCGCGCCTACCGCCCTTCGTTTTATCGACGCTGGTGCCAATATCAGCTTGGAGGCCCATCGTCCTGCATTCGTTGCGGGCAACTACACCCGCCTCCGCAATCCCGTCCACGTCAAAGGCATCGACGTCCACATTCATGGCTATGGTCTCGTTGAACTACATCTCGCTTATCAAGATGGCCACTCCCGAGGGATTCGCATTCGTGCCGCGCACGCCCCCAGCATGTCCACACGCGGACCCCCCAACATCATTTCCCATGAGCATCTTCGGAAACGGCATAACATTAGCTTCCATTACCCTGCTGTCGGACAACCGACAGCCAGTGACGCTCATGGCGAATTCATCCTCGTCATGTACAACAACTTGCCTCATTTGCAGACCATTAACGGTGAGTTCACTTCCCTCCTTGCTTACAAAGGTGCTGGCCCCATGTCTACTGACACCACTTTGTGGCACCAACGCCTTGGTCATCCTGGCAGAGACACCATGACTCTCGCCCTTCGGAGCGCCGACATCACTGGAGCGAAGTACGACAGTCATGTTCCCCTCTTGTCGTGTGAACCGTGCATTTTAGCCATATTGCACCATGCCCCCGTTAACACTCAGCCTGGCACCAAACCCACGGCTTGCTTTCAGGCATTCAGCTCTGACATCTTCGGCCCCCTAAAGGAGACTGGGCCGGGGGGAGCAAAATACCTCCTCGGTGTAATTGATCACTATTCCAACTACATCTGGCTCCTTGCCCTCGCATCCAAGAAAGTTGTTGTCTCCACACTTTATTCCGCTCTCACAGACATCCGGAACTTGCACTCCCGCATGCACCCTACTTGTACCTTTCGGCCCACGATCAAGTTCGATTGTGATCCGAACTACCTTGATACAGCTTGCCGCACCATGGTCGCCTCCTTGGGATATACAGCCCAATTCACCGCCCCGTACACTCATAACCAACTCGCCAAGATGGAACGCCAATGGGCCACCCTTGCGGATTCCGCCACCGCCATGCTCCAGCACGCAAACTGCCCTACCAAGTATTGGGGCCTTGCCATGCGTACGGCGGTCTACCTTCGCAATCGCCTTCCCTCCCCCGCTGCGTCCGCCGGGTCGGGCGGTGTTCCGTACACCCTTCTCCATGGCGTCCCTACCGACCTTGCACACGTTAAGGTCTTTGGTTGCACGGCTTACCTCCGTTTGGAGGATCGCTATCGCGACAAACTTTCTCCCAAAGCCCTCCGCTGCATGTTCATTGGATATTGCGATGATGGCCCGGGCTACTGGCTTCTCAACCTCGCCACCGGGAAACTCGTTCGCACCATCCATGTTGCCTTCGTTGAGTCTCAGCCCGCTCACGCACCCGTTGCTCATGGCACTTCACAAGCCTCTTCACCCAGTGGTCTCGAGCCTGGGGGGGCTACCAGTGCCAACCTCTCGTGTGCTGACACCACACACTTCGCAGTTCCGACCAGCAACCCTTTTGCGATCCTACAAGACACTTCAGAGGACCCTCCCACCGATCATGCCATTGACCACGACGCACGTCAGGCCTCTTCATGCTTCGCGGCGGCTGCCTATGTCCAACGTGTCAACAAGACAGCCCAAGTGTTTACACAGAACAAGCCTCCGCGACCACCTCGCACTGCTGCTCCATGGGAGGGCACAGAGGGGCAACCTGCCACAACAGAGGAACCTGCGACGTACCCTCCGGCGGCGCACATTCCTGTGCCCGTTGACATCAAGCACGCATTGAGTGGGAAGTATGCGGCAGCATGGCGTAAGGCAATTCGCTCTGAACTTGCGTCCCTCCACAACAAGGGTACCTTTCGGATGGAGAATCTGCCGCTTGGACGCAACGCCATTGGCAACAAGTGGGTGTTCAAGGTCAAGGCAAAACCTGATGGATCAGTTGACCGCTTCAAGGCACGATTGGTTGCTCAAGGCTTCAGCCAACGAGCAGGAGTCGACTACTCTGAGACGTTCTCTCCCGTCGTCAAGCTGAGCACTCTACGTACTGTCTTGGCCATCGCTGCCAAACGGAACATGCACATGCATTCGGCAGACATTGAGACTGCGTTTCTCAACGCAGATCTCCAAGAGGAGATTTACATGCGTCAACCCAGAGGGGCAGAGGATGGAACGAGTCGAGTCATGCGCCTACTCAAGAGCATCTATGGGCTGAAGCAAGCCTCGCGTGAATGGTACAAGCTCTTCCACCAGACGCTTTCCTCACTCGGGCTCAAGCGGGCGACATCTGACACCAACCTCTATACGATGAACCACCCAGTGCATGGCATATGCATCGTGCTGGTATATGTGGACGACATTCTCATCATCTCAGACTCACTCAAGTGGATTGAGTCGGCGAAGCGGGCCATAGGGGAGCAGTTCCGCATGACGGACTTTGGTGAAGCCAAGTTCATTCTTGGGATGGACATTGTCAGAAACAGAGAGGCAGGGACCATCAGTCTTTCCCAGGAACAGTACACCAAGGAGATCCTCGAGAAGTACGGGATGTTGGACAGCACGCCATCAAAGGTGCCTATGTCACCTACACACTATCGGGACGGAGAAGTCGCGTCCGACCATGACAAGGTGGCGTTGACACCGTCGGAGCACGAGACCTTCCGTGCTATCCTTGGATCGGTGAACTTCATGTGCATGTGTACCCGACCTGACATTGCGTTTGCTATCATCGTCATCAGTAGGCGGCAGACTGCTCCCACGCAGTTCCACATGAAGCAGCTCAAGCGGCTGTTGCGATACTTGAATGGGACGAGACCCATGGGCATCACTTATGGCCAACCGTCACGAGACAACGCGGACGATATAAAGGTGTTCTCAGATTCAGATTGGGCGGCAGACACGACCACCAGACGATCACAATCCGGGGAGATGGTCATGCTTAATGGAGGAGCGGTCAGCTGGACTTCCAAACAGCAAGAGGTGGTGGCCTTGTCCACCACAGAGGCAGAGTATGTCGCCGTGAGTCGCGCAGGGCAAAGCGCGGTGCATTTTCGGCAATTGATGCGGGATGTCCACCAACACCAGCATGGTGCCACAACGGTTTATGAGGACAACGAGGGAGCAGTCAAGCTTGCTAACAACCCTATGGCCTCAAATAGGACAAAGCACATCGACATCAAGCACCACTATATTCGGGAACTGGTGGATGCAAAGACAGTCGCAGTTGTGTCAGTGGGCACAGCAGACATGCTGGCAGATGGCCTTACGAAGGCGCTACCGGAGCCGAAGCACAGGATGATCTTCATGCGATGCATGGGAGCGGCGCCAAGTGAAGACTAGTTCCTTTACATTACTGCCAATGATCTAGAGGGGCTATTATAGTACATCATTACTAGTACATGTACGTTCACAGTTGTGAGCGTTATCAGTGAATACGTACAGTTGACCTAGTACGGATTAACTAGAATACCAGATACAAGCAGCAGTCTGTTTTGCTGCTGTTTAGTTCTCCTGTAACCATCACACAGTCCCTGCTGCACACGGACATGTCAACTCACCTAGTATCTCACGGGCACCTCCGATAAGAAGTGGAGCTCTTACCGTTGCATCAGTACCCTAATTTTGAGAGGCTACGAATCATACCTGTTGGACGCGTTACACCCCAGAACAGAACAGACCAGACTAGAGCAGAGGAGAACAGAACCTACAGAAGTTGAGAACAGAAGAGACCAAACTAGAGCAGAGGAGAACAGAACCTACAGAAGTTGAGAACAGACGGACACACCTGGACATATGCTGGACCTAGCTGATTATGGGCTTTACCGGAGTAGTTCCAGTTTAGCTTGGAGTATTTCGAATCTGGCTTCAGCGAGGAGACCCGCTAAATTCAGATGTGACCGAAGAATGGCGACCTGGCAGTAGTGATGCAATTTCTTACAAGTACCTGTTCGCGACGAGATTGCGGATTGGGACTATGGATGAGCACCATGATGACCTGCTAAGTCACCGAGACGAGACGAAAGGAAGCAGAAGACTCAACAGGACTCTCTACACGACATGAGGACATGGTGAACGATAAGCATAGCGCGAAGAGACTCGCATAGCTTGACCTGATGGGAGATGCGCCAACCTGTGCTGTTTTGGCGACGACAGTTTAAGTCGCTACGATTCGCGCAGACGAGGCTATTTTTCCGGACGTTGTGCGATGCGATTGAATTTCATCTGATGAAGCGCAGCAAGACGACCGCTACTTTTCCTGATTCTGGTGGAGTTTACTCGTATTATTTTGACTTTCCGATAATTTCAAATTACGGGTTGTGATCTGTACGAGTATCGACCGAGTTTTTCCTGTTTCCGAGAGAAGACCGTTTTGTCGCTGCTGATTCCTGTGGAGCAGCTGCACCTGTACATATTTCGTCTACAGTGGTGATTTTCCTGTGGATCCCGACTACCGATGGCGATACCGTATCCTGTCTTGGAGGTGGAGACGATACCGCATGGCTCTTTGGTAGCGAGTACAGTGTTTCGCAATGGGACGAGACTGCGAGAGGACTACACGCGAGAAGTTATATGCTGGATTTTATTCTCTTTCGCGACGACGCGTTTCGGGAATATACCGTACCGCGACTAGCGATTGGATTCTAGCTTGACACTTTTCGAGGAGCCCTTTTTGCACGATTGACCACCGGCGAGGAGCCAACAATTGAAGCGAGCGACAGATTATATTTTAGCTCGAGGACGCTGACAACAAGCCGACAGCACCTGTGCTTAGCGACTTGTGTTTTGGAGACGCGATGCTACTCGCACAGCGTTTTCTTTGGCACTACGAGAGCAATTGAGGATTGAGGGATTTATCAAGGTGAAGATGCAAGCGCGTGACAAGTGGAGTGACTTTTATGGGAGCAACAAATACGGGATGGTCTACGCTACGCTGATACTTTCGAAGATTTCAACGAGGGAGTTAGCGATGCGGCAGTATTTTTGCTGTTGGCCTACCGCAAGCTTCAAGTGGAATATCGGACCTATCGATGGCCCGTATCTTCGCGAGGAGCGTGCTACTGAGAAGTATATTTTCCGGATATATATATATATTTTTTTTCTATTCGTACACCCAGATTTTTATCGAGTCCTGCCATACGAGTAGAAGAGCGCAAGTATCTATGCCTGAAGGACTGCTACAGTACTAGATGACAATTTCATCGAAGCGAGCGATATTTCTTTTGGCTACCTGTAAACAAGTCTCAGAGGACTGGCGACCAAGACCGCTACAGCGAGCTGCGATATGTTTGCTGTTTTAAGCGATGCTGGACGACATGACAATCTGTGGATTACCGCTACGCTGACGACTGCCTGCTTTCTTGAGAGGGTGTTGCTGACGCAGTTATCGTCACAAGTCAAGCTGCTGAGCAACGCAAGGCGGTTAGATGCTACGGACGGCGACGAGAGAAGCAACTACCGGGCGCGATGAGAGTCGACTTCAAAGAATTGCGTCGAGAATATTTTTCTTCGATCTACCGACTACGCCCCGGAGCACTGCTAAGGTTGCGAGCTTCAACATGTACATTATTTTCCTTTTCCGAACCTTCATGGTCCTGATCTACTGCTGGATGTGTTGTCTGCTGACCACACCAACAACGAGGACGTTGTTGCTTAAGGAGGCGAGAGTGTCATAGTCTACGACGATGACGCTAAAAGATTACAGTATTAGCGAGTAATATCTGCTGATACTTGTCATTAATTGTGGTATTTCCTCTAAACAGCAGCTACCTATCTTTGGATACATGATTAGAATGACAATAAATTGTATATAGCGATAAAGGGTCGTATGACGAGCACACCGACGAAAGGAGCGAGCTCGCCATATTGGAATTATTGTACATATAGAATAGTTAGTACCAATACCGGAAGCGTGGGATGATGAATAATTATACCCGCACCGGTTCTAGAATTAGTTAGAGGTGAAGTCTCTAGAGACTTCTACAGTGTCGCTGTGCTGCGAAAGATAATAGTCTATAGTAATATTTAGTAGTTTAGATTAGAAGCAGCACAACACACCAAATTGGAATTGGTGGCTTTCTGGTACCTTCGACCGGACGCCTATAAATTTAGCGACCGGCACATTTGCCAGGGAGTCACTCGGGTTACCGTTTATCGGTAGAACTGTAAGAAGAACCCCTCTTCCAATCATCCACTCTATTATTCCTTCCACTAGGAAACGATCGAGAATGGGCCCTAGATGCCGCTCGTCCTACTAGAGGGCGAGTGGTCCCACAACTTAGTATATTTTTGTACCGGCACCAACATTGAAAGTAGAAAATAAAGAAGGTATTAAAGATTATCTTCAGCGTAGATTAGATATTTTAAGAGAAGATAAGGAACCTAGAAAAAGTGAAACGGATGATGATGCACCAACATTGAAAGTAGAAAATAAAGAAGGTGTTAAAGATAATCTTCAACGTAGATTAGATGTTTTAAGAGAAGATACATAACCTAGAAAAAGTGAAACGGATGATGAGGAAAAAAGAAGAAATGATGAAAAACGACAAATAATAGAAAAGAATCGAAACATAAGAAAAATAAAACACAAAAAAGTGAAACGGATGATAAGGAAAAAAGAAGAAATGATGAAAAACGACAAATAATAGAAAACAATCGAAACATAAGAAAATTAAAACACAAGAATGGAAATGACAAAAATATTAACTTTTACAAGAAGAGCCATCTTGAAATAATAGAAAAGAATCGAAACATAAGAAAAATAAAACACAAGAATGGAATTATTAACTTTTACAAGAAGAGCCATCTTGAAATAATAGAAAAGAATCGAAACATAAGAAAAATAAAACACAAGAATGGAATTATTAACTTTTACAAGAAGAGCCATCATGAAATAAAGTACGAGGAATTGACCTTAATATATTATTTATCTTCTTACGTATATACTCCAAATTTATACATAGACCTTAACTGTTCAACTAAGGGCAGCGTACCTGGGTACGCTTAAGCCGTACCTGGGTACGCTTCCACAAAAAATAAAGCAGCAGGGGCAACTTTGGTCAACACGCCAAAACAACTAAATAGAGAGGGTCCTAGGACCCTAAGGACTCCACTCTTATAAGCTTAGGGTCATTGAAGGCCTTGCGGTGAGACGCGGTCAGATGCCCCATTGCTAGATGGTACAATCGCCGCAATGGGCCGCTAGAAGGGTCCCACTTGCGAACGCGTCCAACCAGCCCCCCGGCCCATATTTTGCGCCTATCTAAGGCCATGACCCAAGGTAAGGATTCAAACGGGGCATATGTTATGGCATTAGTAGTTTCTTTGAGCGGTGCTTGGGTGAAAATGCGATTTTCTGACGTGCACCCCGAAATAACCCGCGATGCCGGCGTCACGCGGCACTCTCTACCCGTCGTGACTTCGGAACGAGAGGACTCCTCCTCACCCACGCCTCACACAGTCTCCCAAGATACTAATAAATCCTATGCCGAGTTTTTAGAGCAAATGGTGGAGGCAGACGATGGAGAGGATGGTGGAAAGGACGACCCCCGTCCCGAGGCGTACGCCGACGACTCTCCCGTACAAACCGGATGGGAACTAGCACATGGCGTCGAGTGTCAACGGACCAAGGACGGAAAAGGTCCCATTAGAGGACCATGCATCAATTTTTTCTTTCCACATATCCCTTCGCTCGAGGCTGTGCCTGTAGCCACGGACCCCCATCGCGGAGGAGTGCCATGCAAAAGAATGCCCGCGGTTCAATATCGTCTCTCTAGCGATGAGAAAAACAACATTAATTTGACTTGACTATATATATAGTGTAAACACGTGAGAGGTGGAATATGTCAACAAGACAAGCATAGTTCGAAACCCTGAGGCATCGCCTCATGACCCTAAGCGCGGGAAGCGCATGGCGTGCAATGGCAATGGTGCACCAATCGCGTTGCTTGCTCACTTTGCAATACACCAGTGCATATTAACTCAGCCTAACTCAATAAAGGCTGCTTTGCTAAGCATATTTAGTAGTATAATGGTTGGGTTAACGAGTGAAAAAGATATAATCGTTACATGTAGTGATGCCCCCGACCCGCTCGTCCCCCCCCCCCCCCCCCCCCCCCGGCCCTTTAGAAAAACTTGTTAAAGGCGCAAACTACCTCCAGGCCTCACACGTCGAAATATATCTGTGTCACCCCCATATCTTGCACCTTCACAGCTGTGTCTTGGGCTTCCTTTATTCTTGGAGAGAGATTGGTGAGCGTGTATCGGCCCGGGGAACAATGAAGTATTGCAAGTATCGGCGGATGGGGGCGGCGTCGACCGCCCGCATATCCAAGCGCAAAAGACAAATTCACCTATACTTTTCAAAAAGAACTTCCGTATTGTGTTTAGTCACCTTGTATGAAGTGGGAGAGGAGGAGTCTTTGGTTACGCAAAGCTATGCAAAGTTCTTTGGCAAGTGGTACAGAAATGGGGCGGTGATGGCACATCTGCCGGAATGGACTCGCGCGATTAAGGCGGTGAAGCTTTAAAACCTAAACCTCGTTTTTCCAACCGCAAGAAATACATGTTAGGATTATTTTGTTGAACAGACGGGGAAAAACTCGTTGATTTGGCATGCTTTTGGCGGGGTCGACGGCAAGCGTACCCGGGTACGGCTTGCCGATCTTTTCAGCCCTGAGATGGACAGTTAATATATTAATGTATTTTCTTTTGAGGACTTACGTTATAAAGAACAAATATCTCCCTACCTCAGATGGGCAGTTAATATATTAATGTATTTTCTTTTGAGGACTTACGTTATAAAGAACAAATATCTCCCTACCTCAGATGGACAGTTAATATATTAATGTATTTTCTTTTTAGGACTTACGTTATAAAGAACAAATATCTCCCTACGTATATACTCCAACTTTCAGATTGGCGTGATAACTTAAAGAGGGAGCGCATGTATGAGGAATTGAATGACATCATGATTTTTTGTGTTTAACATGTGGGGCTATTTTTTACTAAAACTCGATGAATTAGAAGAGTTTTATTTGGATTGTTTAGAGACATTGCGTCTCGAAAGTAAACCGCCGCCGACAGAAAAAAACCCCAATAAATGAATAACCTAAAGAAAGCGATGAAGAATATGTAAATCCCGACTTATACAGTTTTGATATAAAAATTAATATCGACGACGGCACCTCCCCGTCGTCGCGCGGGGGTTCGTATGCGATGAAGCCGGTGACGGCGTACCTTTTGGTCGCCGTCCTCCGATCCGTTTGGTTTGCTTACGAGATCGGGGAGACAACTCCGAATGTTTATCGTTTGTTCTTTTACGATGTCCTCATTTCTACAACTGCTGTTTCGTCTATGGACGCAGCGGGTCTGATACAAGCCGACGTTGTGAACAAAGTACTCCTTGCATCGCTGTTTACCGCAGTACTATTCCACGTCTTACAGGTATATTTCAAGAGATCCGGGTGATATGTTGATATTTATGTATTGTATTCGTGTATTCACATCCTCTTAGCGGTATCTTTGCAACCACTTTTTCCTACAGTATTTACCAAAAATAATGCAACACCCTTTGTGTCGTACTTTTTTTTTTGGCTACACAGGGACGCAAGTCGCGGACCGTACCGAGAGAGGCCCTCCACAAGGCGGGTCAGCGCTTCGCCGGTTATACGACCCTTGTGAGCGAGAAGTAATGACCATGGTTTGTTCAAGGTGTCAGACACCCGCAGAGAAAGTTCGTATGCGACGTATCGTCAGAGGACTTGAGAAGACATGTTGTGTTCATGGATTGCGCCGTTGTATCAGCCACGTGTGTTGCGCCACCCCATTCAAGTCACAAATTATAATAATAATAATTAAAAAAATGTAGAATAATATTCATAATAAATATGAATATTTAAATATTATCTGATATTGGTTTCGGAGCGTGGTCCGACCCCACGTTTTCACTCGCGAGCTCATTTGCTGCTCGTCAGTGCTCGTTTGCATACCAAAGACTCAGAGAGAATGATTGGCAAGAGGCCATGACACTTAGTGGTAGTGTAATTCGTGACTAGCGAGATATCCACAATCCGAATTTGCCGAGGCAATACGATTGGACCGGATTGCGCAACTTGAAAATTGGCAAGGTCTATTGACTTTACCTCGATGCGCAACTAAGTATTGGCATGGTACGAGCCTGATGCGTAGAGACGCTGAAGGGAGTCGATATGTAGCGCACGAAAGATGAGTTGAGTAGTAGACAAAATAGTTGTATTTTAATATTCATAATAAAAATGAACATATATATATATATATACATTATTTCAATAATATTATATATATTCTTTGAAGCATAAAGTATTATTGAAATAATTAAAAAAATTAATATATATTCTTTGAAGCATAAAGTATTATTGAAATAATTAAAAAATTTAATATATATTCTTTGAAGCATAAAGTATTATTGAAATAATTAAAAAATATTATATATATTCTTTGAAGCATAAAGTATTATTGAAATAATTAAAAAAGAATAATATATATCATTTCAATAAAATTATATAATATATGATATTTATATTATTTCAATAATATTATATGTATTCTTCGTAGCATAAAGTGTTATTGAAATAATTAAAAAAGAATAATATATGTCATTTCTATAATATTTTATAATATATGATATATATATATATTATTTTAATAATATTATATATTCTTAGTAGCCATAAAATATTATTATTATAATTAAAAAAGAATAATATATATTATTTCAATAATATTATATATATTCTTAGTAGCATAAAATAGTATTATAATAATTAAAAAAGAATAATATATATTATTTCAATATTATTATATATATTCTTTGTAGCATAAAATAGTATTATAATAATTATAAAAGAATAATATATATTCTTTGTAGCATAAAATAGTATTATAATAATTATAAAAGAATAATATATATTATTTCAATATAATTATATATATTCTTTGTACCTTAAAATAGAATTATAATAATTATAAAAGAATATATATTTTTTTTAAATTTACGTAAAGGTTTTAAATTACAATCATAATGATTTCTTTTTTTAACCCTACACCTTAAACCCTAAAATACCCCAAATCCTAAGCCCTTATACCCCAAAACCCTAAACCCTTAATAATAACCCTAGTTCCTAAACCCTAAATGAGGAATACAGTAACATGCCATGTGACAACTAAGGACCTCAGTAGGACACCAAAATTATGCATGAATGAGTGTGACTGCAATAATAAAATGCATGATACCATCACAGCGTCGCTTTAATGACATTTTCAGAAAAAAACAACACATTGTGCAATTTAAAAGGTAAAAAAAGTGCAATTATGAGCAAACACAAAACTTTTTCAGAAAAAAAAAACATTGTGCAATTTAAAAGGTTGAAAAATTGCAATTATGAGCAAACACAAAACGACATTTTCAGAGAAAACAACACAGTGTTTAATTATGAGCAAACACAAAACGACATTTTTAGAGAAAACAACACAATGTTTAATTTAAAAGGTAGAAAAAGTGCATTATGAGCAAACCAATTTCTCAGAAAACAACTGAGTGTTTAACTTGAAAGTGACAACAACACAGAAAACAACACAGTGTTAAATTTAAAAGGTAGAAAAAGTGCAATTATGAGCAAACCAATTTCTGAGAAAACAACACAGTGTTTAATTTGAAAGGTAGATAAAGTGCAAACCAATTTCTGAGAAAACAACACAGTGTTTAATTTGAAAGGTAGATAAAGTGCAAACCAATTTCTGAGAAAACAACACAATGTTTAATTATGAGCAAAAAGAAAATGACATGAGGATGACCGAAAACAACCATTCACCTAGTTGTCGGTCACGGGAATGGTGAAGTCCTTTTTGTTCGCCACCAGCCAACGAATGCGCGTGGTCAAAATCTTCTTCGCGTCACTCATCGCAGCCTGATAATTCGAGTATCTACGCCGAGCTCCTCCCTCGGTTGCGCCAACCTCCGCCGAAGAACTTTTGTCGAACTCAGCTTGGGGAACTTTGCGCCGTAAGGTAGCACCGCCTTGACGAGGCCCTCTGCTCCTTGCTTAGACAAGAGTAGATTGAGGATAGTTTGGTAGCCTCGGGTGCTGACCTTGGTGTGCAGGAAGAGGTCCACAGAAATCTCGTCGAAGTGCTCCGTGATGCAGTCCGCTATGTCCTTCTCGATCTTGCGAAGGGCGGCCGGGGGAAGAAGTCTCTTCACTTCCACACGAGGTAAGTGCTTCTCCAAAAACGCCCCGAGGAATTTCGAAGGATACGTTGCTTTACCCTCGTTGACGGTCGACTCTGCACCCTCCTCCTCGGTTGCGATGCTCTTCGTCCAGTCGTCGCCAAAGCAAACAATGAACAACTGCGCCAGATTGTCGACATCCTTCCCGATCGTCCACCGACTCGGATTGTCGAAGTTAATATTACGCCCCGGGACCGTATGGGTAGAGGCAAGCCGGTCTTCAAGCCCCTTCAAGCGTCTTCGAGCTTCTTCTAGAGCGTCGTTGGTGGTCTTGTTTGTCTCCGACAGCTGTCGAGCCTCGGCGGCGGCTAACTCGTCGCAGCCGCTCTCCCCTCAACCAGCGAAGAGTGCACTTGCTCGTGCAGTTTCTTCTCCTCCCTAAGCCAATAGCGGTCCCGGGCAACATGCCTTTTCAGTTTAGATCTATCGCCCTTAAGGCTAACATTCTCGGCCTCGAGAGCCTTATTCCTCGACATCACCTTCACATTATCCGACAACATCATCTGCCAGATGGGGGTTGCGGTGGGAGCTGCTGCTGAGGGGGGCTGCGAGACTTCCCGGTCGACAACGCGACCGGTCGCGATTAGAGCCAGCCACTGCGTCATACCAATTTCCGCACCGTTATGGCCAACGGGTGTCGACTGGCCAAGAGCAAAGGTCCCTGCCGGAAGAATTGCTTCGAGGACAACAACGTGTAGGTTGTTGTCTGTGGCGATGGTAAAGACACACTTGTCACTCTCTAGTAGCTGTTCAATTCTCACAAGAACAACATCAATGTTGACAACAACCGCTTTGCGAAACATAGTATCGAGCACATCAACACTTAAGGGTGACATACCGTTCTGATCGTCCGACCCGCGCCGTTTTGCAGCCTGGGCTAAGCGACCACCAGTGTCGCATGCCATCTGAAAGATGGGTGCCGCGGAGCCGATTCGACAGCCTAAAGAAACAAATTGCGGCGATGTTTTGATAAACCGCTAAATAGGGCACATTCACTTAATACTCTCTTAGAGACATATGAATACCCAAAACTGTAGCAGCACAGAATTTTAATAAATACCTTATGGAACCGCACGCGCGATGCAACGATGGGCGGTAGTCAACCAATGCACTGCAGCGATATGTTGTTGACACCCCAATAGACGCTCTCGCGCTCGCAACGAAGCGTCTGGACAAGATAAGCATTGCCTAGTCTACCCGCTGCTCAACAACAATTACGACAAGTCGTGACTGATGGAGACATGCGCGGCGGCTGATGCGCATCACGCGACGACTAAATCAACGCTATTACCCATGCTATGTATAGCGCATTCTTTATTTCATGGTGTAAACTATTGGATTCTTGTCGATAGTATTACAAGTACTTTCGTACAGTGTTTTTATGAAGTATCGCGATGCGTACTCAGACAGGGTGGCAGTGCATGTGATGCATGGGTGTCCTTGTCAGAAATTGCAGAAATTGCATTCTTTACAAAGTCACGGATGGAAATATATATACCTATTGTTTTGGAGCGGTACGTGAAGGTCAACGCTGGATTTTCATATTCTATCGCTATCTACAAGGAGATCTGTACGTTATCGAGCTCGGAATAGCGGCCAACTCACACTTTGGAGGCTCATATCATCGCGGCTCATATGCATCAGCGTCGACAAGGCCTTGATTCCCGGGAATCAATGTGCCGGGCGTGCGTAAATTATGTCCATAGGATATGACATATATCATTTCTGATACACTTAACAAAACAAACATCCGGGGGGGGTATGGATCATGCACAATATAAAGGGCTCTTTTCCTAACAAACGCGCATAATTTACAACGGCTTTAGACTTAACATGCAACCAACAAAAAAGGTAGGTCGGCCAAATGAATGTGGGTTGACCTCTCAAAATTTCGACGTTGTAATAGTAGCTCTAACCCGCTCATAATCAGGGCAAAAATAAAAAATAGAAGCCATGCACATTGTGTCACTTTCGTAATTCGGACAATATTTTTGCAAGAATACGTGGAAATAATGCTAAAACTAAACTTTCGGATGTATGATGATATTCTGATTACACAACACCATTCATGGCATGTCACGGAATGAAATGAGCACAAGGATAATTACGAGCCACTCGACCTTCCCTCTTCCTCTTGCGTTTCTTGTTCCTCTTCCTCCTCTTCCTTACTCTTTTTCAAAGACTCTTCCTCTTCCGTTTCTTGTTCCTCTTCCTCCTCTTCCTTACTCTTTTTCAAAGACTCTTCCTCTTCCGTTTCGTGTTCCTCTTCCTCCTCTTCCTTACTCTTTTTCAAAGACTCTTCCTCCGCAATCTACTTAGCCCTAAGCTTCTCCTTCAGTGCGTCCTCTTCCTCTTCCTCTTGCCTCGTCCACACCGTTTGCCGTTCCATCTTGGCTAAAGACTCCCAAACACATATGCGGTCCAAGGCTCCACGATGTTGGCGAGGGTTCTTTTCCACCATTATTAAGTGCATATCCCCACCCTTAGTTATCCCTCTGGATGCCGCGGCGATCTGTTATGGAAAGGGGTATGGAAATACGTTTCAAAAATAATCGATACACTTCCGATGGCTTAACAAGAGAAAGGGGAGAGTAGGAAGCTTACACAGGTGGTGCCACTCCCGCAAGTCAAGTCGATCACAACCCTCTCATCAGGGGCCGCGTAGTCCAAAACGTGGCGTGTGACACTAACCGACTATTGGTAAGCATTCATGATGTCACCCTCGAACATAAAGGGCTTCGCCACCGGTGGCGATTCAAAACATCTGAGGTAGCACTCGGGATCAGCGGGACATGGCACAACAAACCTTTCCGCGTCTCCCTCCCCGAGTCTCGCCCAGCAAAACACAATATACTCACAGTTATAGCGCCATGACCGCCCAAGGGCATGCTTGTTGGTTTGCTTCGTCCACACTAACAGTTTGAAGCACATGTTGTTTGCTGCAAGCGCCGTAAGAACGTCACCTAATTGCCTGGATGACACAAAAAAACCCCACCGGGTGTTTTCCAAGGTGCCGATTGCGTCCCTCACCACTTGAATCGCTTGCTCAAACTTTTCGACCCCCCACTTGTCCTTGGGTAGGTCGAACTCAGACGAGATGCGGTTCCCTTTTGACACTCCGTAGCTGGAGTCAACGATGACGAGGGAAATAGACTTGAAGGTGCTTTTGACGAGAGTGGCGATGTCCTCTTTTTTGTATTTAAAATCGCCTATGAAAACAATACGACATTTTATGAAATTCCCTTTAGTTCCTCCACGAAATGTCGCATGACATGCGAATTCTTGTAATGCACGGACAGCGAACAGAATAAGAATACATCAAATCGTGTTAATGGAGTTACCACAACGTAGCAAGCGCCCAGACTATTACGGCTTGATAAACACACTATTCTGATGATATGTGTCGTGATTGTTAGCTGTTAGGAAAGCAATGTTATTATGGTCCCGATATGGAAAGCAAATAATGTTGATAATATATTGCCATGCGACCGTAATGTCAATGTCGTATTAGGTATTCGTTTTTTAATATCACAAATGGACCTCGTACCTTCCACAATTGCGAACTTCACCCCGACGTCTGCCCCGTCCTCCACTTTAGGAACATCTTTCCAACCCGCTTCATGCTCCGCCTTATTTTGTCGAAGTTGCTCTCCGTCAAGACGGGCCTTCCATTCACGCAAGTGCCTATGCCATTTCGCCACTGCTAGGACCTCGTCGTAGTTAAAACGGATGTCCCTCTTGTTGTCCTCCGATGTTTTCGATATATCCACCTCTCGATAGAATGATTCGTAGGTCGAAGCTCCCACAAGTTGCATGTCGCAAAATAAAAACTTAAATCGAGAAGGGGTAGTCGACTCAATGGATGTTAAATGGGATATTTAATTTAGGGTTGTTAAAATAGGACCATGAAAGGTGGGGCGTACTCTGTCATCGGAAGTAACATGTCCCTTCCCTTAGCGAATCGCGAGATAACCACAGAGTATAGGATTTATGATAAGTTTCGACGACTTTGGATGCCTTTCACTTTACAAAACTCAGGGCAGTCCTCGATATCAATCTCTGACTCTGAATAAGCATGCAGATTCACGTCAATGAAGGAAGAGAAAGTAGTGTGCAAAATTTAACATTGCGATTATGTCAACTTGAAACTCACCTTGTTCACGCCCGTAAAGTACCTGAACACAACCAATGAGGTAGTCGTACACCTTCAAGCGTCTCGCAATGACGGCGCACTCCTTTGCATGGAAGTATGGGATGGTTCCCTATCTAATGTCATCAACAATTTTGGCCTTCTTGTCCGGGGGAGAAAAAACAATTAGGCATAAATTGAAATAAAAAACACAATGGAGGCAATCACAATCAAGGCGGTAGCGATGTGATTTCTGTCATTTTCTTATAGACATGCGTACTTCGCATAATCACCCTATGATACAAATATACTAGCAAACAAAGAAACTTAAGAAGACGAATATCAAACCCAAATTCGTATACAACCGCATTTGAAAAACACCACAACGGCTATGGGTTTACTATCTTTAGCATTAGATAAAATGTCAATTAACGGAAAAACAATATGCAGTCACTCACCTTCGCAACTGACCATCGAGAATGAGAATAGCCGTAAAGCTCTTGCAGAATTTGTTTTTGCATGTCAATGGTGTCCGACTTGTTCCACTCGACTGCGCTGACGGGATTCGAGAGCCCCGCTCGTGTGCTCATTGAATCTGGTAGTGTTTGGGTATCTCGAGGGGATGGGAGGGGGGGCGTGCCTTCATCACAGTCGAGATATCCCGTTGTAAAGCCGCCTCGCTTTTCGTCCTCGTCCTCATTGCGAATATTTCACGCAATACCTCCATCTTCTCCTCCTTGTATGGGTGGGGCACTTCAGCGGATTTATACGCACGCATAAGTCTACTAAAGGCTTTCCACGACACTCTAAAACGAAAAGCCAATGCCCTATAAGCTGCCCATGACGAGTCCTTGTTCCCCTTCTTTGTTTGTGGTAGCCCGGCGGAAGCCCATATGACATCTGACCAACTCTTCTTCATAGGTTTTCCATCAGGACCGGTGCCATCCTGAGTCTTGCGTTCTGAACCAAGCACCTTTAAACAATACTCATCCCACTCCTCATCGGTCATGTCTTCTGTCCGATGCTCCCGTTCGAGTTTCCTAGCAAACTTATCGAACTCTGTTCGCAGACGCTCCGCGTTGTCACAATGGGTGTTCGTGGCGGAGATGGAGTGTCCGACATTTAGATCGGTGCCCAACCATCTGCGCGACAACGTTGAAACTAGTATAGTTGCATTACTAGACGAAAGGCTTTTCACCCGACCATTATCGGATCTCAAGCGGGTAAGCACAAGTAATAATTGCACATACCTTAAAACGCTCATGCTTACATTCGCAAAAACGACGCAAGAAACCGTGGCAAGCGATGTCCACAACGTGCTCACGGGCGTGTCTCCATCGATACCACGTAGTAAAGACTGAGCTGCCTGCCTTCTGTGGTTTCCTCCCAAAACATATATGCGGGGGTTCAAGGTATTGTACTGCGCATCCACACCACTATTCAAATGAAGAACCTCGAACTGCTGCAGAATATCCCTCACTTCGTTGTTTTGCACTTGCTCCAATGTTCTACCGACCCGCTTGAATATTACCACCACCAGTGGACCCTGCGAGATATCATAGCCTCTCGCCTACATTTCACAATTCAACAAATCGTGAATAAATGGGTGATGTGAAGGATTATCGTCGACAATATCCAAATGCAACGAATATTAGTATTGGACATTACCAAAAGGGAATACTTCACAGCCTTCACATTGACATCTTGGAGCTCCCTTACGAGGATGTCGAATATTAGTATTGGACATTACCAAAAGGGAATACTTCACAGCCTTCACATTGACATCTTGGAGCTCCCTTACGAGGATGTCGGGTGGTGGCTGCTTGAGGGCCATCGTAGGAATATTCCATACGTAAAGGTTCTCTGTATTTGGTACCTACAATGCCAAATATATGGACCATGCGGAGCAGGATTTTGGTGCTACCAATAGTATGAGAAAAGAAAAGCTTACGTACCTTTGCCTGTTCAATCACTGCTTTCACAACAAGGCCCGCTCCTGCCACTTTCAGGGTATTCGCTCCTTCGCAAACCACGAGTTCACCGAGCGATCGAGAAACCTCCAAATCACCCAAGGTCCGTAATTCTGCATCGCCTTCACACCATGTTGGCATGATAGTATCCCATGTGGGTCCCTTCTTATCTTGAGTCACCCCTCTCTTGACGAGCTTGTTCCACGGGCGGATAGCTTCTTGAAGTGGCTAGAAAGACAAAGCCGGAATGTATCCCCACCAGGGGAAGCTCTCTGGCGGAAGTGCCAAACAGCAAGGCAAAAAGAATTTAAGCCGTCGAATGAAGGTTGTGCCCTCTCCATCCGTCATGACGAACTTCAAATCCGATCCTTTGCGTCCTAATGCCTTGATTCGACCTTTGGACCATGCGAAGTAGTCAATGCCTTTGTTTTCATAATCCCACAGGGACATTTTACCCTCGTGCGTGAACACGAGCGTCCACAAGCTGTTCTTGTTATCTGGTGTTTGCCTTTCCGTTGCTTTCTGCAAAAAGAAATTTCAAATTTTAGAAATTGTGTAATTTCGTGCGAGTATAAAATACATGGAATCTCTAATTGTGGTTAACATAGTTATAATTACCTCACGGGTTTTAGGTTTCCGATTTCGGCGGCGGATGCCACTAAGAGACGTGTCATGACTTTGGATGAAAAGAAGGAATTGCGGGGATCGTGTGGCAAACATCGCTGGTCCTTTATATTGGTCACTAGCGTGTGCATACCTTTAGAAAAACACCAAGCGACGGTCCTCCTTTCAGCATGTACACTACCTCAGGTTTCCAAGTGTGTGTCATTGAGCACATGTGTGGATGCTACCCGCCCTTGTTTGTATGGGGCTATAGCGACTGCGCCAATAACCCGAATTTATTTATGAAGCGCCGCTGAGAAAATGGTCAGTCCATATCGATGGTAGTACAGACATTACACTACCACGTTTTATTCTCTACAGCCGGACACAACCTACTAATTTTAGTCGGTTGTGCACCTTGTGTAGTTAACGCTATTACTTGCTCTAGATTTTGAAAAATTGAAAATGCTACCAACGTGTTGCTCCCAACACTCCAAACTATCTGTGGCACGAATTTCATGCCCAAAGAAGCACATAACAATGAAATTTTATTGACCTGAATAAAACCCACGTGACAGAAAAATGACCACCCGCAAAGGCAAAATCGGAAATTCCAATTCGCTCTACTTCCAACAATACCTATCACCATATACACAATTATTTGATGCAATGGCGTGTTTCTCCGATCTCAACAGTGGGTTGAAAGTGCATCTTGAGCACATTGGGACTTTTTGTGTAGATGTTGTATGTTTAATGACGAGAAAGCACAACCGACTAAAATTAGTCGATTGTGCTAAACAGG
This sequence comes from Tetraselmis chui, assembly GCA_026401115.1. Taxonomy (NCBI): domain Eukaryota; kingdom Viridiplantae; phylum Chlorophyta; class Chlorodendrophyceae; order Chlorodendrales; family Chlorodendraceae; genus Tetraselmis; species Tetraselmis chui. The sequence goes on from JAPMLY010000135.1 coordinate 114,955, forward strand.
GAATTTCAAACAACAATTCAGACTATTAATTTGTGATTTTTACAGTGCATCGCCTCGCAGTCCGTTCTATTGCTCTCCAATTGCTGGCAAACTCATGAGGGCATATCTAGCTTCCACATTAGATCTGAAATGAGCTATTCGACCTCATCGCAGTGAAATTTGTGCATGTGAAACTCTGCAACACATTGCCAACCACTTGGTTGGAACCCAACCATATGCAATACCATGAATGATGTGTCCAACATGAACCATGCGAATGCACATGAGAGTCACGTTACAGCTGCGACATGAATATTGAAGGCTCTTGATGCACCCGCTGCTTATGCATGCCCATTGACAGACGTCTCTCACTGATTTCAGCTCCACTTCAAATCTAGTTGGTTACCAACACCACTTACATTTCTCATGCGCGCGATATAAAACTACCTCTAGTTTTTGGCACATTCTGCTGCCCTTCCAGCCATAACACGCAAATGCAGCATCACAACACCTTAACACCCTCTTAATGAGCGATGCAATGCAAAGTCAACTCACCTTTTTGCGCGTTTGAGACTCCACCCTTTGCAATTGCATTGTATGCCAAACAGCGACGCGCTACTACTCGCATCCCAAACCCGCCGACGGAAAAACTCAGCAAACTCGTCCTCAGTATCAGTGCCCCCAACATCAATGGATTTCTCAGTGATTTCGGCTGCTGCAGCTTTGCTAAAGCGTGTGTGTGGTATTTCAGCGCGCGGAAAACGTAAGTATGGCCGGCGGTATGCGACGTTGCTCCCGATGGTGAGAGCGTTTGTACTGCGAAAAAACCACGCAGCATGTGTACGCTGTCGGGTTTCAGCAACCTGCGAAAATGAAACGACTCGTTAAAAAGTGTTCACCGACGCTAGTGAGAGCTTTAGGACGGACATGTGAATTTCTGATAGGTCTTGCTGGCCTCACCTCGTCGGCACGGTCGCATCGTCGACGGGTGCCGCTTAAGCCATTCCGTCATCCGGCAGCACTTTTCCTGCAACACCTTTTGCTGCGACTCCCTTCACCACGCTTCTCCAAACTCCCCCAGATCCTTCAATGATATCATGTAAGATGCTCAAGCTTTCAAAGAAGGAAATTGGGGCCGCTAGAATTGCTGCTCTCCGCGCAATGCGAGGCGGGTCCCGACGCCGGTAATTTTCGAGCGAGTTTTTCGCGCCCACGTCCTCGCTGAAAACTGGACAGTCCAACTCGCGCCCAGCCAACTAGCCGCCAATGACTTCGGAACCAAGGTCAGTACTCCCAAGGGTGTGTTCGTGCTTGTTTTGGGGACGTGAGCTAGCCTTATGGCGCGGGTCATGAGGTGAAAGTCAGCCAGTATCACCGGAGACCGGGAAGTGACGTACCGCGAATCCCCAACCGACTCCGTGCGGAACACACCATCACCCGTGCTGTACTCCACTTGCCCTCATACTGCCGCCGAGAGTACCTAGGAGTCCCCTCTACATCAAAGTGGGTGCCTTTGGATAGAAAGTCGAGCTCCGACGAAGTAGTGAAGTCGTTCCGGGAACTTCTTCATGTTAGAATCGGGAGAACGGTGTACACAATCAGCGTGGCACAGCGCCCATGTTGCCTGCAAACAGCACGCTCCCCCAGTGTCGCAAGTCCACTAATCCAAGAATAGTAAATTTTCCCGAACTACGTTTTGTCTTAGGTACCTGTGGCTATTCGGTGGTAAGAAATTGAAGTTTCCTACCTATGGAAAAAGCCCAAAAGCACAACCGACTAATTTTAGTCGGTTCTGGCTGTAGAGATTATTCTCAACAATAGTCGAAAGTACTTCCGCCGCCACCGTGCAATTCGAAACTTAACATTAATACTTGACACAAAGTGCACGTGATAGGGACCCTGATTACGACGTGTCTTATCGGAGGTGCCCGTGAGATACTAGGTGAGTTGACAGGTCCGTGTGCAGCAGGGACTGTGTGATGGTTACAGGAGAACTGAACAGCAGCAGAACAGACTGCTGCTTGTATCTGGTATTCTAGTTAATCCGTACTAGGTCAACTGTACGTATTCACTGATAACGCTCACAACTGTGAACGTACATGTACTGGTAATGATGTACTATAATAGCCCCTCTAGATCATTGGCAGTAATGTAAAGGAACTAGTCTTCACTTGGCGCCGCTCCCATGCATCGCCTGAAGATCATCCTGTGCTTCGGCTCCGGTAGCGCCTTCGTAAGGCCATCTGCCAGCATGTCTGCTGTGCCCACTGACACAACTGCGACTGTCTTTGCATCCACCAGTTCCCGAATATAGTGGTGCTTGATGTCGATGTGCTTTGTCCTATTTGAGGCCATAGGGTTGTTAGCAAGCTTGACTGCTCCCTCGTTGTCCTCATAAACCGTTGTGGCACCATGCTGGTGTTGGTGGACATCCCGCATCAATTGCCGAAAATGCACCGCGCTTTGCCCCGCGCGACTCACGGCGACATACTCCGCCTCTGTGGTGGACAAGGCCACCACCTCTTGCTGTTTGGAAGTCCAGCTGACCGCTCCTCCATTAAGCATGACCATCTCCCCGGATTGTGATCGTCTGGTGGTCTTGTCTGCCGCCCAATCTGAATCTGAGAACACCTTTATATCGTCCGCGTTGTCTCGTGACGGTTGGCCATAAGTGATGCCCATGGGTCTCGTCCCATTCAAGTATCGCAACAGCCGCTTGAGCTGCTTCATGTGGAACTGCGTGGGAGCAGTCTGCCGCCTACTGATGACGCTGATAGCAAACGCAATGTCAGGTCGGGTACACATGCACAGGAAGTTCACCGATCCAAGGATAGCACGGAAGGTCTCGTGCTCCGACGGTGTCAACGCCACCTTGTCATGGTCGGACGCGACTTCTCCGTCCCGATAGTGTGTAGGTGACATAGGCACCTTTGATGGCGTGCTGTCCAACATCCCGTACTTCTCGAGGATCTCCTTGGTGTACTGTTCCTGGGAAAGACTGATGGTCCCTGCCTCTCTGTTTCTGACAATGTCCATCCCAAGAATGAACTTGGCTTCACCAAAGTCCGTCATGCGGAACTGCTCCCCTACGGCCCGCTTCGCCGACTCAATCCACTTGAGTGAGTCTGAGATGATGAGAATGTCGTCCACATATACCAGCACGATGCATATGCCATGCACTGGGTGGTTCATCGTATATAGGCTGGTGTCAGATGTCGCCCGCTTGAGCCCGAGTGAGGAAAGCGTCTTGTGGAAGAGCTTGTACCATTCACGCGAGGCTTGCTTCAGCCCATAGATGCTCTTGAGTAGGCGCATGACTCGACTCGTTCCATCCTCTGCCCCTCTGGGTTGACGCATGTAAATCTCCTCTTGGAGATCTGCGTTGAGAAACGCAGTCTCAATGTCTGCCGAATGCATGTGCATGTTCCGTTTGGGAGCGATGGCCAAGACAGTACGTAGAGTGCTCAGTTTGACGACGGGAGAGAACGTCTCAGAGTAGTCGACTCCTGCTCGTTGGCTGAAGCCTTGAGCAACCAATCGTGCCTTGAAGCGGTCAACTGATCCATCAGGTTTTGCCTTGACCTTGAACACCCACTTGTTGCCAATGGCGTTGCGTCCAAGCGGCAGATTCTCCATCCGAAAGGTACCCTTGTTGTGGAGGGACGCAAGTTCAGAGCGAATTGCCTTACGCCATGCTGCCGCATACTTCCCACTCAATGCGTGCTTGATGTCAACGGGCACAGGAATGTGCGCCGCCGGAGGGTACGTCGCAGGTTCCTCTGTTGTGGCAGGTTGCCCCTCTGTGCCCTCCCATGGAGCAGCAGTGCGAGGTGGTCGCGGAGGCTTGGTCTGTGTAAACACTTGGGCTGTCTTGTTGACACGTTGGACATAGGCAGCCGCCGCGAAGCATGAAGAGGCCTGACGTGCGTCGTGGTCAATGGCATGATCGGTGGGAGGGTCCTCTGAAGTGTCTTGTAGGATCGCAAAAGGGTTGCTGGTAGGAACTGCGAAGCGTGTGGTGTCAGCACACGAGAGGTTGGCACTGGTAGCCCCCCCAGGCTCGAGACCACTGGGTGAAGAGGCTTGTGAAGTGCCAGGAGCAACGGGTGCGTGAGCGGGCTGAGACTCAACGAAGGCAACATGGATGGTGCGAACGAGTTTCCCGGTGGCGAGGTTGAGAAGCCAGTAGCCCGGGCCATCATCGCAATAGCCAATGAACATGCAGCGGAGGGCTTTGGGAGAAAGTTTGTCGCGATAGCGATCCTCCAAACGGAGGTAAGCCGTGCAACCAAAGACCTTAACGTGTGCCAGGTCGGTAGGGACGCCATGGAGAAGGGTGTACGGAACACCGCCCGACCCGGCGGACGCAGCGGGGGAGGGAAGGCGATTGCGAAGGTAGAATGCCGTACGCATGGCAAGGCCCCAATACTTGGTAGGGCAGTTTGCGTGCTGGAGCATGGCGGTGGCGGAATCCGCAAGGGTGGCCCATTGGCGTTCCATCTTGGCGAGTTGGTTATGAGTGTACGGGGCGGTGAATTGGGCTGTATATCTCAAGGAGGCGACCATGGTGCGGCAAGCTGTATCAAGGTAGTTCGGATCACAATCGAACTTGATCGTGGGCCGAAAGGTACAAGTAGGGTGCATGCGGGAGTGCAAGTTCCGGATGTCTGTGAGAGCGGAATAAAGTGTGGAGACAACAACTTTCTTGGATGCGAGGGCAAGGAGCCAGATGTAGTTGGAATAGTGATCAATTACACCGAGGAGGTATTTTGCTCCCCCCGGCCCAGTCTCCTTTAGGGGGCCGAAGATGTCAGAGCTGAATGCCTGAAAGCAAGCCGTGGGTTTGGTGCCAGGCTGAGTGTTAACGGGGGCATGGTGCAATATGGCTAAAATGCACGGTTCACACGACAAGAGGGGAACATGACTGTCGTACTTCGCTCCAGTGATGTCGGCGCTCCGAAGGGCGAGAGTCATGGTGTCTCTGCCAGGATGACCAAGGCGTTGGTGCCACAAAGTGGTGTCAGTAGACATGGGGCCAGCACCTTTGTAAGCAAGGAGGGAAGTGAACTCACCGTTAATGGTCTGCAAATGAGGCAAGTTGTTGTACATGACGAGGATGAATTCGCCATGAGCGTCACTGGCTGTCGGTTGTCCGACAGCAGGGTAATGGAAGCTAATGTTATGCCGTTTCCGAAGATGCTCATGGGAAATGATGTTGGGGGGTCCGCGTGTGGACATGCTGGGGGCGTGCGCGGCACGAATGCGAATCCCTCGGGAGTGGCCATCTTGATAAGCGAGATGTAGTTCAACGAGACCATAGCCATGAATGTGGACGTCGATGCCTTTGACGTGGACGGGATTGCGGAGGCGGGTGTAGTTGCCCGCAACGAATGCAGGACGATGGGCCTCCAAGCTGATATTGGCACCAGCGTCGATAAAACGAAGGGCGGTAGGCGCGGTGACCAAAGAGGCGCTGTAGGCCACGGGGGAACCCTCAAGGGAGTCCATGTCGGGGGAGGAGTGGCCGGACGTGTAATCGGTGGAAGGGCCACCGTAGTCGGAGTGGGAGGCATCCGAATCATGGGCGTGAAAGTCTTTAAAAGGGAGATCACGGAGCTCCAAGAGTTCAGTGGATGGTGAAAGGGGGGGTTAGAAGGGATGGGATGACGGTATGTGGAGGGTGTCAATGAGAATGGATTGAAGAACCCGGATGACGCCCGGGATTTGAGGCTGAGCGTCCGTGACTGCCTCCGGGGCATGTGAGTGGCCGGGAAGGAGGGCCACGAGGCCGCCATAGTTGGGCTGGGACAAAGAGTAAATCACACCGGCAAGCCAACGGCCAAGGGGGTGGTCACCAGGAGAAGGGAGTTGTCCATGCGCCACCGCGAGGTTGCGACGAGTGAGTGACCAATCTGCCCATGCATGTAGAGGGGTGGAGGCGATGTCGATGCCATGCTCGAGGGACACGGGTGCTTGAAAGTCACTGGTGAAGAGGCCTTTGATGGCGGACCGTAAGGCATAGGCGCCCCAATCGATAGGGAAGCCTCGAGCGACGAGCGAGGCTGGGGGGGGGGAAACCAAGCGGATGCCGCGAACGAGCGGGCCGAGATTGTCTCCTGGCATGTAAGAAACGTAGGCGTCATCAGCTGATACATGGGTCTCGTAATCAGGGCGCAGACCATCGGCCATGTTGATTGATGGTGCCCCATCGAGATCAAAGACAAGCATAAGGGCTGACTGCGCAGATGCGACGTCCCCAATCGGACGCGGGACACTTGAGTGTGAGACGGAGGGTTGCCCAGAAGGGGAATCACGGGGCGTATTCCCACGACCCCCACGTGTCCAGCGACCCCCCCGACCACGTTGACCACGACCACGGCCACGGAAGGCTGAAGGATGGGGGGCGTACTGTTGGTAATGGTTCTGCTTGTTGTGGTACTGTTGTTGGTACTGTTGATGTGGCGGACAGGATGGCAACGGGAGAGGGCAGTCGTGATGCCAATGGAGTCTATCGGCCATGGGAAGGCCCGCATCAGTGCAATAGCGACATGGGGGGGTGCGCGGTTGCGCTGTGAGCGGTCCGCACGTGCGGCTAAGGCTTCCTCAACGGCAACTTCAACAGCAGTGTTGAAAGCTTGGGGATCATGCATACCATGACGACGGCCGGGAGGGTGGTGTCCATGGAAGGACGTGTGCGACTGATGTTGAATAAGCATGGTAGACAGCTGGGTAAAGGGTATGGAGGCAGCTGCTTGCCCATTCTGTCTGGCATCGAGAGCTGCAATAATGTTCGCTCGTGCCCCCGATAGCTTAATGTTTAAATTATAGAGAGTAGCAGCAACCAATTTTTTTTCACTGACCAGGAACTCATCTTCATTAAGCTCTTGGAAGGTGTGCAACATACGTTGTATAAAGGCGTCTACACTTTCGGTTTCGCCTTGAGCGTCCAAAAGTTTTGCAAGTAACCCAACTATTCTGCCGATACCCCGCTGGTCGAAATGGTCAATAAGTACACGCCAGGCATCTGAGCCTGGCGAAACCCGAGCCGAAAAAGAAGGGTCGCGCTGAAAGTTGGTCAGGACTATCACCGCAGTAGGGTGTTTCATCATCACGCTAAGATACCCGAACAGTTTTTTTTGAAAGTTCTGATAGGCTGTGTTTACAGCAGCATCGGGAGGTGCTGCTCCTTCTAGCAGTTCTGGAAAGGCAGGGTTTATAGCGCGCAGGTAGTTTATATAGTCCCGTCTCAACTCTGGGAAACTGCTGTCGGCTGTGAAAGTCGGTCCATGTGTGCGCATAAGAGACCGGCTCAAGCTACCGTCGTCGAGCAGGCCGCGACTAAGCTGCTCGTCGACGAAATTAAAATGGTCCGGTTCATATACATGGGTAGCGGTTCGGTCACTGCTACGGCTATAGGTCCCACCGTCTGGTACTGGTCGCTGTGTCGGCTGCCCATGGGGCGGCGCGAAGTTCGCGGTAAGGCGATCAAATTGAGAAATAATTAACTCGTGGGTGCTTCCGTTCAGACATGCCTGAAAAGTCCAGTTCGACTTTTCACACCTCGGGTTTCTCACACTAAAACCGCGTTGGTCGCGTGTATGCAGCTTATTAAGCTTTGTGAGGGCCCATAACCTCTTATCGGAGGTGCCCGTGAGATACTAGGTGAGTTGACAAGTCCGTGTGCAGCAGGGACTGTGTGATGGTTACAGGAGAACTAAACAGCACCAAAACAGACTGCTTCTTGTATCTTGTATTCTAGTTAATCCGTACTAGGTCAACTGTACGTATTCACTGATAACGCTCACAACTGTGAACGTACATGTACTGGTAATGATGTACTGTAATACCACTCCACAAAAAGGGTACAGGTACACGGCAGAATATAGCGATAAAATCGCAGAATACCGTATAATACTCCTCGTCGCCCAAATTTGAAAACGACAGCAAATCGTCGCACGAACTCGATCTCGTGAACTCCAGGAAACCAAATAAATCGCAGATCTTCCGTTAACAGGTCCGTAGAAAATTCACCGGTACAATAATTGCACAAATGAATCTCGGATGAACCGTAGAAACTGATAGAAAACGTCGCCACGTACCACCGCAAAGACTTCTGCTCGTAGGTCTCCCGCCCATGCAGGAAACAAACTCGCCAATAAAAACAACTTCAACCGCAGTGCAGTCCTCGACGTACACTCGCTAATCGTTGTCGCATCCGCCAGTCTTGCTCGCACCACTGGTTCGTCAAGCACGTCCAATCCCGTGGCATCCTCGCCTCGGAACAGGGCCGCTGAACGTACTAGACTCGGCGTCCTCTCGGGCCTTCTCAAATTCTGGCGTCGCGCTCTCGCGCACGCTCTAGCAGGCCTCGCCAGCGTAGTACGCTCGACTCGGCTCGCCAGTCTCATTGCCCTCATGGCACAGATGTCTTCCGCCGCTTTCGCATCCCGCAATTATTCCGAATTTCCGGTGTACGGGTCACGGCGTACGGGTACTGCACCACTCGGTCATCTCATAATATCGGTCCGTAAAATCCACACTCGCGTGTACTGGAAGTGCAGCGATATCGTCTGTTGCACTCCGTAGTTCGCGAAGTTTCGCGTACCGAAATCTTCAATTCTTCTAGTTCTTCTTCTTACCAACGGTTCTTCGCTGGTTCTCTTCTGAAAGAAATCACGCGGACAGAAAAACGGGGTCACTCAGGATTTTCTTCTGACGTCTCCCTGTCATTAATGCGTAGAAGCCTTACAGATCTTCATTCTTCTCTCGAACTGTTGCGTACGAGTATACTCCGCAAAAAATGACCTAAATACACTCGCGGCACAGATATGCCGGTATCTGCCAGCCCGTCTCAACAACGTTGTTGTCTTCAGTCTCTTCTTCAATCTATTTTGTCTTCAGTCCGAAATCTCAGTGGCGCAACCAGTATAACATCTCTTGGCCCATACTGGTCTTCTCTCGACGTAGCGTTTGCTCAGCTTCGAAGGCATCTCGCTGCATGATTGAGCATCTCGTTGCACGCATCTCGCAAAACAATCGACTCGAAGTCACCATAAGTCGTTCACGTCGGCGTCTCATCAAATCTTCGTTGTGTCGCTTCAAATGGTACTAGCTCCTAATCGTAAAATCTCGCGAAATCTCCTCGACGCGGTTCCTCGATACATAAACTCACCCGCCAAGAATTAAAACGTGCGATACTCGTAATCTCGATACGCGGAGGCATACGGCAAGGAATCAAAATCGGCCGGTTTCACATACGCACGCTGTGTTACATACGGTATCACAGTGTACTAGCCGGTCGACTATCGCTAGCCGGAAAACCTTCATCTCCCGCGTAAAGCTCCTTTAGCGTCTTCTCGACTCGCTGGTTCTACTGGTCCGTAGTCGCTAGATCACGGGTTCTTGCACGAAGTCCTTCTCGTGCGCCAGCTCGTCAAAAGCCTCTTAAAAGAGCTTGAACGGTGGCCTCATCTCCTCCTCGGTAGAATCTTGGCCGCGCTCCATCGTCTCGCCAATCGGACTCGACTCCTTCGACCAAAGCCGGTATACGTCCGCGGTCGGCGTCCCTTCCGTCGAACCTTCGGTGTCCTTAGGTGCCGTCTTGTTCTTCTCCGCCTCTCCGATCATCCCTCTCGTCGCTACCACTAGTGGCTCCGAAACCAAGTGTTGTGGGACCACTCGCCCTCTAGTAGGACGAGCGGCATCTAGGGCCCATTCTCGATCGTTTCCTAGTGGAAGGAATAATAGAGTGGATGATTGGAAGAGGGGTTCTTCTTACAGTTCTACCGATAAACGGTAACCCGAGTGACTCCTTGGCAAATGTGCCGGTCGCTAAATTTATAGGCGTCCGGTCGAAGGTACCAGAAAGCCACCAATTCCAATTTGGTGTGTTGTGCTGCTTCTAATCTAAACTACTAAATATTACTATAGACTATTATCTTTCGCAGCACAGCGACACTGTAGAAGTCTCTAGAGACTTCACCTCTAACTAATTCTAGAACCGGTGCGGGTATAATTATTCATCATCCCACGCTTCCGGTATTGGTACTAACTATTCTATATGTACAATAATTCCAATATGGCGAGCTCGCTCCTTTCGTCGGTGTGCTCGTCATACGACCCTTTATCGCTATATACAATTTATTGTCATTCTAATCATGTATCCAAAGATAGGTAGCTGCTGTTTAGAGGAAATACCACAATTAATGACAAGTATCAGCAGATATTACTCGCTAATACTGTAATCTTTTAGCGTCATCGTCGTAGACTATGACATACTATGTTAAATACGAATTGAAATCCTCTAGTTTAGCCTTATATTCTTTATCATTATCTATAAAAGGTAATAGGCGAAAAACGGCATTGTCTATTTCATTTAATATGAAAGTTTTTTCTTCACATACATTGAGATACTCATAGAAATATGAATTTTCTATGTCTTTACCATTTAGATATGGTGTCACAACATTTAGGATTAAATCCTCGAGTTCCTCATTTTCATCCCGAACCTCTCGAATCGTTTTACATTCTTCGAGGCTACATTCTGTGTATTCTATTTTTTTTCAAGATATAAATAAATTCTTCCGAACAAGGTCGAAGAAATTGTACTAAACCTATCTGAAACTTGTCTACATGATCATGATTATCGAAATGTACTTCACAGATGAAAAAATCCTCTATCAATTTGAGAGAGTTCATCAGCTGTATATATCTTGTAATCTAGATCACCGGGGATCGGGGAACCCAATTCTTTTTTCTCGCAAGAAATTCTAACATATATATTTTATAAAATATATTAATTTGTTTTTAAATATAAATATTATATTACTTTTACAGAATAGAATTTTATAAAATATATTAATTTGTTTTTAAATATTACTTTTACAGAATAGAATTTTATAAAATATATATTAATTTGTTTTTAAATATTACTTTTACAGAATAGAATTTTATAAAATATATATCAATTTGTTTTTAAATATTACTTTTACAGAATAGAATTTTATAAAATATATTAATTTGTTTTTAAATATAAATATTATATTACTTTTACAGAATACAAGTAATAAATAAGGAATTGTCTATATCGATCCCGGGGACCTACATCCCCGGGATGGAGATCCCCCACGTACGGCATGTACGCGCGTGTACACCCGACGTACGCGTACATGCATACAATACAAGAGCGACCGCTGGCCCGGCCGGGACTAGTCAGCGCACGGCGCATCGCCTTTGTAGTAGGAGTCAACACAGCGGATGCCCGCGCCTAGTCGCCTTGCGACGTTGCGTAGGTGAGCGTCTACGTGTGCCTATCACGGATTTGCACACATAGCGAAGCAACAAATTAGTAAAGCACCGTTGTTGCCGACGAAAGCATCTCCGCTCGCTCGCGGCACAAAGGCCGAGGCCGCCTAGAAAACCTTCTCCGTCCTATTGAACCATGCAAACACAGTTAGTGTGGAAGATAACTTACGCAAACGTAGTTACAGTCACAGTCCCGCAAACGGAACAGTTACGGCGACAACCAGCCTACATGCGTGGTGTCGGGACAACAGAAGTGAGAGAGCTGTAGCCTAGCGACAGCTCTGTACCGAGTCAAACAGTTTATCGGTATGTCCGATCTAGACATGTACTAATCATATCTAGAGTAGCTTACAGTAGCTATGTGCAACTAATACGTATACGGTATTACTTACAACACTCCCCCTGAAGGTAGCTACGGGATGAAGCGTTGCATTGGGTCTTGTCCTCCAAGGATCGCACTTCGGTGTCTTGCTAGTGCAGGTCCTGGGAAGGGTTTGGTGAGCATGTCAGCCACCATCTGGTCAGTGGGGAGGTACCTCAACTTGATGGTTCCTTGCTCCACGTGGTCTTTGAGGAAGTGCCACTTCATGCCGATGTGCTTAGTCTTCTCGCTGACCAAGGCATTCTGGGAGTATGCAATGGCGCTTTGGTTGTCCTCCCATATGGTGGTGGTTTCGGTGATGGGGGAGTTGAAGATTTCCCCCAGGAGTTGTCGGAGGTGGAGTCCCTCCTTGGTGGCGTCAGCCGAAGAGTAGTACTCGGCTTCACACGTGGATTGAGCCACACAAGTCTGTTGTTTGGACTTGTAACTGACTGGCCCGCGTCCGAGGGTGAAGAGATAGCCGGAGCGAGACTTGCGGGTGCTGCTGTCGTTGGCCCAATCAGCGTCGGCAAAGCCTGTGAGTTGGAGGCTGTGGTCCAGCCCCCCCCCCCCCCCCCCCCCCCCCCCCCCCCAACGTCAGGCGCATGTCGATGGTGCCATGGAGGTAGCGGAGGACCTTTTCAGAGCATGCAAGTGTGCCTCGGTGGGTGAGGCTTGGGCAGAGCCGAGGATGCTCAACGCCGTGGAGACATCGGGGCGTGTACAAACGGCTGCGCACCGGAGGCTGCCCAGGAGGATGGGGTAGACGTCCTTGGCCACCCATGTGAGAGAGGGCGAATTCAAGTGTGCGAGGCCGGCGAGAAAGCCCGGGTCCATCGGAAGTGACGACGGCTTAGAGTCGGACATGCCGTACTTGGCGAGTATGTCGCGCATGTACTTGGACTGGTCCTGCGAGATTGTGCGCGTGGAGCGATCGCGGGTAATGTGCATGCCGAGGAGTTGGGAGAGGTCGCCTAGGTCCTTGATCTTGAACCGTGCCCTGAGTTGGGCTTTGAACGATGCGAGCCAAGTGGCATCATTCCAGGCCGCGGGGATGTCATCGACATACAGGGCGATCATGGCGAAAACGTGGCCGGTGCGGAAGATGTAGATGCACGGGTCGGAGACGCATTGTTGCCAGCCATGGTCGACGAGCCATGCACGAAGTAGCATGTTGAACTCGCGGGGGGACTGCTTAAGGCCGTAGAGGCAGCGCTTGAGGTGACAAACCTTGGACGTTCCATCGGTGAAGCCGAGGGGCTGGCGGATGTAAACATCCTCCCGGATGGGGGCGTAGAGAAACGCCGTGTCGATGTCAAGCTGGCAGAGTTCAAGGTCGCGGGCGGCTGCGATGGTTAGGAAGAGGCGCATGCTAGCCATGCGGATGACCGGGGAGAAGGTCTCCGTGTAGTCCAGTCCAGCGCGTTGACTGCACCCCTTGGCGACGAACCGCGCTTTGAAGCGGGAGACATCGCCGGCTGTATCCGACTTGACTTTGAAGATCCACATGATGTTAACGACCATGCGGCCTGGGGGGAGGTCCACAAGGTCCCACGTGCCGCTGCTGATGAGGGAGGAATACTCGTGTTGCATAGCGGCTTGCCATTGGGGGGCTTGGGCGCTGTCCAGCGCAGCCCGGTAGGATTTTGGTTCCACACACTCTCGGGCGGAGAGTAGGGCGACGGCAGTAAGGGACGTGCCGGCAGGTGTGTGTGGGGGACCCGTGACAAGGTCGGGGACGTGAGGGTGCTCAAATATGTCCTCTTGAGCTGTGCCTTGTTCAGGATCACAACATCCCGTTACGAGTGTCGGTGGGTAGTCGGACAGGTGGGCAACCATATCGCCGTAGCGAATGGGGTGGGAGCGAAGCCGAGCATGGCGAGGGGCTGCCGGGGGGGGTAGGGGTGTGGGTAATGTGAGGTTAATGGGGTGGGATAGGGGTGAGTCTGCGGGTACGTCTTCCGAAGAGTCGGTGATGGCCGAGTCGACGGAGGGTTGTGTGTCGAAGCCTGGGGTGTCTTCCTGAAAGACAACATGTACGGAAGTGGTGATGCGACGCGTTTCCGGATTGTAGACACGATACCCGGGTGCGTCAGGGGGATAGCCCACCATGACGCCGCGAAATGCTTTTTCACTGAGTTTCCGACGTTGTTTGTCGGGGACCTTGGCGAAAACGGCGCAGCCGGAGGCGCGGAACTTGGAGGCGTCGGGCACCGACGACGTAAGGAGTGTGAGGGGGACGCCCCCATTAGGTCCGACCGAGCGACTGTACGTGCGGTTGCGAAGGTACACAACAGTGCTGACAGCGCACGACCACATGGAGTTGGGAACGGCCATGTTGTGGAGCATCGCTTTTGGGAGTTTGAGTTGGGAACGGCCATGTTGTGGTCCTCACCACTGTCAGGGGTGTCAGGAGGTGGTCATGCTGGGAGTTGATTCGGTGCCATCGCGAGCGGTGGCAGCGGCTCGCTTGTAGCGTCACGGAGTGGTAAGAGCCACTAGCCGCACTCGTGCCTAACAACGCTTTCAGAGAAACGGCATGTTGCCTTGCGGCCCTTCGGCCTGATGCTCCGGGGCGTCTCAAAGTACCTTTTTGTGTCCTCCACCCTGTGTGGGGCACGAGGTGAAGCCACGACAAGAGCAAGTGCAGTGTTGCGGTGTTGGCTGACTCGAGAATAATAGGTAGTATACAATACTAATTAAACTATGGTTGTCTTGCACCATGTTTATGCGTATTCACCCACCAGTGCGCCCCGCCCCCCGTCTCCAGCTTGAACTTGTATGCAGCCTATCCACACACGACGACTGCATCGGTGTGGGTGGCTGTCGGGCGTTCTCGGCTGTCGGGAACTCACTTAGGTGGGGTGGTGTGGTGGTTTTTAAAGCGCAGTTTATACTAGCGATACCGCCGACTAAGGCTAGGGATCAGGTGAATTTTGTCGATGTTGATGGTAATGATATTTTGCAGCGTCGATGTTGATGGTATTGATATCTTGGATTGTCGATGTTGATGGCGTTGATAGTTTGAGATGCTAACATCGATGGCAATTTAAGCCGATATTATCGCCGATGTATCGATATTTGGGACGATATATGGATACATCGGGCCTAAATAATCAATATTTTACAATTGTTTTGATAATTGGTGGCATTGATGCGAGCACTACTGCCATCGTGTCGATGTCGATGTCGCAACTTATCACATCGATGACACTATCACCCGGTGATGATGATACTATCGACGATGCATCGATGGCTGATCCCTAGCATTACCGCCGACTACAAGGTGAAAGTACTATAAGCTAAGTAAACTTGCCTTATGCGGGAGAGGAAGTGATCGCAGCTCGCCGAACCAATTTAACGCGCGTAAGTGACGTGAGGCGGGAGCCAATAACATGTTGAACCGTGCAAACACGATCACTAGGGAACTAACGCACACGTAGTTACAATCACAGTCACGCAAATAGGATAGTCACAGAGACAACCAACCCGAGGCGTAGTGTTCGGACAACAGACGTGAGAGAGATGTAGCCTAGCGACAACTCTATACCGAATCAAACAGGCTATCGGTATGTCGATCTATACATGTACTAAGCATATCTAGAATAGCTTACAATAGCTATTTTCAATTAATAACTAGAAGTTATTAGTTGCATTATGGATAGCTGCCGAGCCATCAATCATCTCACATGTTTCGTTGTAACCATCAAATGCCAACCGCATGAAGTGGACATACTTGGTGAAGGACTGGCCGGGTCGCTGCCGAAGTATGAGGTTGTCCATCAGTGAGAGAGCGCCGGCGAAGGACCGGCCATCCAACCGCTCACAAAGGATGTTCCATGTTGTTGTGGCGCAATCGGGGCGAGCAGCGGAGACGCACTTGACCGCCTAATAAGGCTAGGGATCAAGTGATTTTTGTCGATGTTGATGGTAATGATATTTTGCAACGTCGATGTTGATGGTATTGATATCTTGGATTGTCGATGTTGATGGCGTTGATAGTTTGAGATGCTGACATCGATGGCAATTTAAGCCGATATTATTGCCGATGTATCGATACTTGGGACGATATATCGATACATCGGGCTTAGATTATCAATATTTTACAATTGTTTTGATAATTGATGGTATTGATGCGATCAATATTGCCATCTTGTCGATGTCGATGTCGCAACCTATCACATCGATGGCACTAGCACGAGGTGATGATGATACTATCGACGATGCATCGATGGCTAGTCCCTAGCCTTACCGCCAAATCAACGCGCTTGTTTTCGCTCGTAGCATGCATCAGGAGTGTGTAGACATGGTTTTGAGCTTGCGCGTTTAGCGACTCGCGGATGGCAAGCAGGGGGATGAGGTACGCGGCTTCGAGGGAAAGGAAGGTAAGGAAACTCCCTTCCCATTGCTTAAAGTTTGTGTTTGGCCCCATGGTGGGAACATACATATGCATGGACCGGTTGAGAGTATATGTGTCGAAACCGGTGGCCTCATGATGAAAAGCGCGTGTAATGACCATTGGGTCAATGGTGGGACGACACGCCCCACGTCCGCTGTGGACTCCACGACTAGATGGGGATAACGGCGGACCAACACTGAAGGAAGATTGGTCGCATGGAACCGGAGAATTACCATGCAGAACCGGCGGCATACCGTACATGTGCAGCTGTCCACGAGGAGAGGGAACGTTGTACGAATGATGAGCTGGAAAGACTGGTCCGTAGGTGGGAGCAGAACACCCGAAGAACGGGTGTGGTGGAGGGGGTGATAGTTGGTTTGGAATAGGTTGGGGTTGAATGGGGGTGGTGCGCTGAACGTTGCGCGGGGGGTCGCGCTACGCGTCACGGTGGCGCTAAACAATATTGTCATTTGCTTGCGCGTCCATGCGGGCGTTTATGAGCGCCATTGACTCTAGCACGAGTGCGAGCGCATCAAGGGGTAAGGCGAGGGAGCTCATGTGAGAGCTTTGGTCATCAATGTCAGAAGGTGCGTGGGGTGGGGGGTGGTCCGAGCGAGTTTTCGGTGCCATGGCGACATACGGGTAGTAACAAGCAGCGGTACGAACCACTAGCCGGACTTGCGCCTAACAACGGTTGGAGAGAGAGAAGGCGTGATTCCCGCCGACCCCTCGGCATGTAGCCCCGGGGTGTCTTAAAGCACATTTTATGTGTCCTCCACCCGGTGTGAGGCACAAGTCGAGGCCACGGCATGGTCAAGTGGAGCTAGTCGCTAGCGGTTGAGCGTTAAAGGTCGCTAAGAGTGCTAATTACTATTCTAGATGCCGTGCACGGTGGGTATGCGTAATCACCCACATGTGCCCCCCTCCGTCATTAGCGTGGGCATGTACGCACCTTGTCCACACACGGCGGGTGCGCCGGTGTGGGTGGCCGGCTGTCATCCTCGAGCAGCTGACTAAGGTGGGTTGTTGGTGGGCTTTTATCACGCATGTAACGCCGACTACATGACTTAAGTAATGGTTAGCTAGAAGAACTTGCCTTCCGCGGGTAAGTCTCTGATCGCAACTCGCAGAAAAAGTTAGTCGCGTGTGAGTGACTTGAGGCGGGGGCCTATAGATTGTTGAACCATATATACACGGTCAGAATGGAAGATAACTAACGTACACTTAGTTCAACTCACACTCACACGGAAGGGCAGTCACATAGACAACCAGCCTGGGGCTTGGTGTCGGGATGAAGGAATTTGAGAGCATTAGCCTAGCGACAGCTCTGTATCCAAAACAAATAGTGTATCGGATTGTCTGATCTAGACATGTACTACACATATCTAGAATAGCTTACAAAAGCTATTAGTAACTAATGGCTAGCGAGTATTACTTACAACATGGTGGTTGGCAATATGCCATGTTCACGCAATGTGTCGTTGTCCCCGCCGTTGTCGCGATCGTCGGGCCTTGAGTCCTCGTAGCCACTCCTCCCGGAGTGCTGGCGCGGCTATCTTGCGTGTCGAGGTCCCCCGTCACCTCAAGAGCAGATGGGAGTGACCAAAACATTTAGGCAAGGAAGGCTTGTGCTCTTGCTTGCGCGCCGTAATATTTCCCCTCTCATACCCCCCCCCATATCTATTTGGTACCCGGGTCTAGTGGGGACTTATGCCGCGTACATGTACCCCCCGCGCATATCAAGGGGGCGGCATATTCCGGTGTACGTGCCCCCGTGCTAAGGCTAGTGATCAAATGAAATTTGTCGATATATTGATAGTAGTGATATCTTGAAACGTCGATGTTGATGGTGGTGATATCTTGTAACGTCGATGTTGATGGTGTTGCTATTTTGGGATGCGGGCATCGATAGCATATGAAACCGATATTATCGCCGATATATTTATATTTAGGCCGACATATCAACACATCGGGCTTTGATAAACGACCCTTCAAAAATGTTTTGATAATTGATGATATTGATATTAGAACTATTGTCATCATGTCGATGTCGCAACCTAGCACATCGATGGCACCTTCAACGGGTGATGATGATACTATCGACAATGTATCGATGGCTAATCCCTAGCTTTACCTTGTTCTCTTCCGGGCACACACCCTTTATTTGTAGGCTCGCGATTCGATGGTGGGAGTCGCCATATAAAGGGCAAGGCTGGGTTACCGCGGCAAGATCCGTTTTTGGGCCGCGGGGTGCGGACCTTTCTCGAAACCCTCCGTAGAATGCTTTCTAGCGGCGGTTGATCTCTAGCTAGGATAACCTCTGGCAAACCGCACCGCTACTCCGGCTGCAGCTCCCTTCCGGGATGTTTTTGGCGTGCTCCATCCCCCTTGGTAGGTAATTCTTCAGAATCTCTAGTCGCGGGTTGCGATGCGCCTTACCTTGGCGTTGATTCCCGACAACTCGCCGCTAGCTTTAACGCCCCCCCCCCCCCCCCCCCCGTCACAAATCCGCTCTTACCCTCCCCGCCGTTGCAACCCCTTGCGGCACAAATCCATGGGGGGTAAGTATCTAAGGATATTTGGCTACGAAATAGATCAACGAAGGGCCCGAGCAGGAAGTCTTGGCTCTAGTGCGTACATATGTTAATTCACGAAGCTTTCCGTACATGGCTTTGCCGACATTTGTAGATCCCGCAGATCGCAGCTATTAGCTCACCCCGCCCAGCACTCTCCTACCGTGCCATGCATAACACGGCTACATGGTCACCACGGTCGACCACGAGGAGGTGTGGGTAAGTGCCGACATGCATGCGAGCGCACTCCCCTCTGGGGTCGCCGCCGCTGCACCGCCGGCGGGAGCCGTAGAATATCTAAAATCTTCGCAAAAAGTCCGTTACTAATGAAATATAGGCTTTCGCGGAGAGCATATAAGGTTTCAAGGCTTTAAATGTACTTCAGCTCCTTGAACGGGCGGACCGAAGCCAGCGTTGACAACGAAGTTAAGGGGGAAGCGGGGCACATATATATGCGGGCCGTCACGGTTGCCGTCCTACGCGCTAGATGAACTTGCGGCCCTGCCTCCATTTTGGGGCATACCCTAACACGGGCGCCCCTTAATTAACTTGGGTTTTCCACACTTTGATGGCTGGTGAATACTCCCAAAATCGGCGAAACAACATGCGACTTTTGTGACCCCATCATGTTGTCCGCAAGCAAGGGAGCACGTGGGTGTGATGGCACATGCCGTTAAAATGACGCTTGACGTGGGTGAGATTGGGGCCAAAAAACCATATCAAGGGAGGAGGCCTAAAATACCCTACCTCTCCCGTGTGACGTCCGATTGAGGCCAACTGCGTTGCAAGTGAAAGCCCTTACCCGAAGTAATTATATATTGTTTAACGGGGGGGATTCACGTCAGATAAGCCGTCCGATGTCTTCTAGGCCATCGTATAACCAACTTTACCCTAGGGCACGTTTTGCCAAATATTACAGCTTGCTTACAGTTTGGCCAAAAGACCCCACGGGCAAGGCGTGTGGGACAATTAGCGCATGATTACATGGATGGGTGGGTGGGTTCGCGCGAAGCCTAGATTAGCTGAGCGCGAAAGCAAAGAGTGCTAGGCTCGTGGCCAGTTCCGGCTTATTAGGCGAGGGCTAGCTAGAGTTGATCGTTAGGGAGGTCGTTGGTCGTTGGTTGCGTCTAACTGCCAAGGCAAGGTAGTTGCCTTGCAAGTGCGAACGCGCCGCTATTAACTGTAACAATAACCGCTAGTGTCACTTTCCCGTACACATGGGAGTTGGATATGCAAGCCTTTAGATTTAGCTCAATCTTACCATTTACCCTAGGCCACGTTTGCCAGTAACATAAAGCCAAAGGCTTGCACAATCAAATTAGTGTCGCGGGTGGGGACGGGGCTAGCCAGCCGAAGAAACGCCAAGCACCATGTGTTGAGGTCATGATAGGGTCAATGTACTTTCCTTAGGTCACGGAGCTGTTCTTGGCCTAGCCACCCATGTATTTGATAAGAGGGAGGGGGGCGCCGATGCAGCTGGCAGCGGACGCGGCCCCTTTTTAGAGGCTGTGCGATGTCCACTTGAAGCAAGAGGGAGCGGAGGTGTTAACCGTGCGGAGTGCGAGGGCGAGACAAGCGGAAAGTGTGGGTGCGGCGTCCCATTTAGCGGAGGCTTCGGCAGGTGAGAAGCTCCTGAAAGTGGAAGGGGGTGGGCGCTCGTAGAATGTTGTGCAGAAAGCGTAGCGTTGCTGCGTGTAGTAGTCTAGGAGGTCGGCTATGATGGGGTTCGCGGGTATCGAGATTGTGAGCACAAGTTTGTCGTGGGTGTCGCGGCGCTGGTCTCCTTTGGACTTGCGGAAAAACATACAAATTTGCTGAGAGGGTCGGTCTACGGTGAGGTCCCCGGTCTTCAGCGGGCGCCGGTTTCTGCGCGACAGAAAAATTTACAATTGACGCATACCGCTAAGCACGCGCGAAAGCGCTGGAGGAGTGGCAGGGCAGCGGGCGACCACGCAAGGTTGTCGCGTAGCGTGTTGGCTGCCAGTAGAATGTCGAGGGCGACGGGCGCGGGGAGCGGGAGTCGTGTGTTGGCCGGACCGAGGCGGCGTTATAGCATTTCGAGGCCGTGCCTCGCGTCGGCTAGCAATTCTTCCACCGCGATAGGTAGCCGATGGTGGTCGCGGAAGAACTTATTCACCGTTGAGTAGTAAGGTTGTAGAGAGCTTGCGGCCATTGTGCCGAGCAAACCCAACCATGCGGTGTAGCGGACCATAGAAGCCGGCGTGGCCAGTAAAAGGGCAATCATGCGGGGTGGGCATGTACGGGGTGTGTGTACCGGCGATGCGGCATGCCACCTAGAGGCCGGGCTTAGCGCCTTGCCTATGGCTCCGCGGCGGGTGTAAAGCCACGAGGGGTGTTAGCCGAAAAGCCACGATGCTCCAAGCGGGTAGCCCGACCCCCTTGCTCGTGCCTAGCCTGCCGGGAAAGAACAAGTCGCGTGTCGTTCGGAATTGTACCGTTGCACTTGCGAGGCGCTGAAGGGCGTGGTACCACGTCTTGTTGGGCCAGTAGGGGGCGACGACGGTAGTTGGGGCTTGTGCTTGGCCAAGCTTGGCGGCGAGTGTAGGTAGAGCGGTCCATGAAGGGTTGCAGTAGTTACTTCCGCGTCGCCAGGCTGCGTCGGGAAGGCGGAGGCAGTCGACGTCCTCGCACTGCGGGTCCCGCCAACGGGCGTTGAACCGTTGGAGTTGAGTGTTCTGCATGGACGCGAAACGGTCGATAGTGTGTGGTCCCCACAAGGACTGTAGGTGTGCGAACAAGCGTGGGTTGAGCTGCCAGTCTTCGGTGTCTAGTTCGCGGCTGAGTATATTGGCCCACACGTTTGCTGCTAACCGGATGTAGCGCGGGCGGATATGGATGTCGTTGGTATCGAGCAGGAACCATAGGCGGCGCAGCTCGGTCATCATAACTAGGGACCGGGAGGTAAGCTTTGTGAGGGCGGCGACCACTGCCGTGTTATCCTCGTGTAGTAGGACGCGCCGGCCTTTGAGCATGGGAATTATCAATGTTGAGGGGCGATAAGGAATGCTTACACTCGGTGAGTGACACTGCATGTCATCTCACCCTCAGCAAGTGCCTAGCACTTGCCTATCAGAGGACACGCACTCACCTTCTGGTGAGCACACGCCAACGTATAGACTGCGCCTTTAGATGATGTCTAACGCTCAGCAACTTGCCACCATCAGCAACCTAATCCTTTCTATTGTTGATTGGCTTATCATATTATTGTGCTGAGTCACAGCCATACTATCACGATGCTACTTGACTAACATTGCTGTGTAGTAACTTGATTACCACACAAACTATGTCTCGCAACATGAAGAAACGGCTCGACTGCGTGACCGACTGCTCGAAGTTCCTTCCACGTCACGTGATGTAGTCGGTTTGTAGCGCTCCATAAACCGCGGGCTTGGTATTTGGCACCGCTATTTAGAACAGCTCCGCAGCCGTAGTCGTTGGAGTCGGCGTGTAGGTGGGCGGTCTCGATGGGCTTGTAGATGGACATCCCATTGTTCTAGTTGGGCACTGCACGCCACCACTCGTGGTCGCGACATAGATGGTGTCTCAGTCGGACGTGCCCCCCCCAACCATTGCGTGTTGCGAGGACGATGTGGAGCTCGCGCAAAAAGAAGGACGTTGGCGCGATGGCGAGATAGAGGAATTGGGTCTTTCCCGCGAAGGCCGCGAGTTGGCTAGTCGGGAGCCATCGGGCGTTCGAGGCCGCTCGGCCTCGCAGGGACGACGCGTGATGACCGAGTTGGCGTAGTTTTTCGGGCGGGGCGCGGAACATGCCGAGCTGTAGGTCGATTGTTAAGCCTAGGGGGTCTCCCACATGTGTGCGCGTCCACACGCCTTTTTTGGGGTTGCGCTAGAGGCCTAGGCGCTTGAGTAGGTCCTCCACGCGTTGACGAAGACGAAGCAGCGCGTCGTGGTACGAGTCCGCCAAGAAAAGGAAGTCGTCCATGTAGGGGAGCAGCCGCGTACCGCGCCAATGGGCGTTCCGGAGAAAACGCTTTGATGGACGCGCGTTTGATGGTGTAGATGCCGGTGTAGGCGGAAGCGGTCGGCGGAATTGATTCGTGAAGACTTGTGTTAGCTTGCAAAAGTAGAACGCCGAGCCCGACCAGCCCATCGGAAGGGACGCGAGGCGCCACAGGGTGCCGCGGTAGTTGACGGTGATGTAGTCGCGGTCTTCCTCCCGGATGCCAAGGGTGTAGAACCCATCGGTGTGGTCGAGAGAGACGAAGTAGTCGCCTAGACGGGATAGGTGACGGAGGTGCTTGAGAGTCTCGCAAATCACGTTGAACGTGGAGCAATAGCGGTTGAGTTCTCGAAGGTCGATAATCAGACGCCGCTGGTTGCATCCGGGCTTGGGCACCAAAAACATCCGTGAAATGTAGCGAGGGTTGTCTGAGCGCTTCCACGCTCCGCAAGCCTCGAAGCGTGGAAGTTCCGAGTTTAGAAACTCGAGTTGGGCTGGTGTAGCGTCTAGCATAGAGATGCCGTGGTTGAAATGCTTGGGGCGTGTGCCGTGCTTGAATTTTACGCGTACGCCATGGCGGATCCAACTTAGGACTTGGCCGCTCGCGCCGATGCGCTCCAACTCCCGCCATCTTCGACGCACGCGATGTCGCATGAAAGCAGATGTCGGGGAGCACGAATCGGCGCGGCGGGCCACACCATCATTTCTTGGGCGGTGGCCGTGCCTGGTCGATCGGTTTTGCGAAGGGTGGTGGTGGGAGGGCGGCTGCTGCCGCCGCCGCTCCTACTTTGCGTCTGTCGGCTGCTACTCTGCGGGCCTTCGCGTCAAAACATGTTGGCTTGTCTGGGATGACTTTGGCGAACGCTGCACCGGCAACCGCTTTGTTGGTAGCGTGAAGGCTGACCTCAAGCGTTCGGTCGACGAAAGCTTGGCGAAGCGCATCCAGTGGGCCGGAGACCACGGTAGGGCGTGGGCGACAGAAACGCTCGTGGGCCAATTCCGCGAACACGCGGTCCGCACTAGTGCTCGCCTGTCTGCCCTTGGTGAGGCGGAGGAAGCCCAGTAGAGTACGGGCGGCCTCCTCCGTCGATGTGTGGGTGCGATGACCCGCTCGGATAAGGGCAACCGCCGCCGTCTCCTCTATCGATAGAGGTGGGCCGTTCGATAGTGCGTCCGGGCCCTCGATAACTGCCGGGTTGGCGCAGCTGTCGAAGACGCCATAGCAGCCGATGTGGAGGTACTCGTCGTAGGCTGATTAAGTGCGCTTGTCGGCAAGCGCGCGGGCGGTGTCGTATGTCAGGGTCCACAAACGTGGCTCCTCGACGTCGCGTGGGGGACGCTCTAGGCCGGCCGGAATGACTTCGCCGAAGTAGGTGAAGTCGACGAATTCGGAAGCGGTGGGTTCGGTTTCGTCGTCAAGCAAGTTGATAGGTGGCTCAGGGGCCGCCTTACCACCCTCCGTCGCTGGGATCGCGTCGGCGGGAATGGACTGTTGTTGATCGGTAGTAGCGGGTGTGGCTGTCGACTGTTGTAGCTCTGCGAGTAAGGCAACGTTAGCCGCCAAAAACTGCTCAGTAATCCCTTGTTCCGAAGCCAAAACTGCCGTACGAATGTGTTCGGCTGTCCGTTGTTTGATCGAGGTAGCGTGTGGGTCGGCCGTTGCGGCGGACGTAGACTGCTTAGGCTGCATGATGCGTAACTGCGTAGCTGAACGAGGGGAAGTGTCGCGTGACGCTCGAGTGCGCATGGGACGATGGTAATCTGACACCCTGCACACTACGAGAGTAGAGACTGCTTTCGCGCGAAGCCTAGATTGGTTGAGCGCGAAAGAAAAAAGTGCTAGGCTCGTGGCCAGTTCCGGCTTATAAGGCCAGGGATAGCTAGAGCTGACCGTTGGGGAGGTCGTTGGTTGCGTCTAACTGCCGCGGCAAAGTGTTTGCCCTCCATGTGCGAACGCGCCGCTACTAACGGTAACAGTAACCGCTAGTGTCACTGTCCCGTACACATGGGAGTTAAATATGCAAACCTCTAGATTTAACTCAATCTGACCATAACATTTTGAGAGTCTCAAAATCTGCCTTATTTGCGCGGGGCTAGCAACCCCTCGATAGGTCGTACCCGCACAATCGCAACGCCAAGACGCAAAATAGTCAGCGCTCCAAGCTTATTCTATTCACGGCGCTGCACATATCATGCCCAATGATGGCATGTTGCCGTGGCATTTGCCGTATGCCAAATAAATCTCGCGTAAGGGTACTTTGAAGACTCCCCCCATTTTGCAACACGCCCGACGATGCGCAAGCTTCGACGGCCAACGACCCACGCGCTAGGGTGCTTACACCACAACTCGGCCGACCGTCACGCCCAATACGTCCATCGCCCGTGCTCCTTGGAACAATTTTCGGGCACGTAGCAAGAAAACTATGTGCCCACGATATGCCCTACTCGGTGTCGCCGCTCTCTAGGCGGCTAGGCGCAACACTCTCGACGGACATTATAGTGAAGTTGTGCAAACATGCTTAGAGCCTAATGCTGAGTACTCTCCCTATTTGTCGCGACACCACGTGTACCGAGCAACGGACATAGTCATGCATAACGTACACATGCACGAATTTCGGGCCGCAAAATATGGCTCGTTAACCCACCGTAACTCGGGGCGTGACGATATAAGTGCCCGCCATGACAGTGGAGAACGCGCCATAGTATATTGTTCGCACCTAATAATTCCACCTCTTAATATTGAGTTCCATGGCCATTGCCGCAATGGGTGGCGGTTTATTCAATGCGTGCCACTAGTAACGTACTTTATGGGAAAAGTGTATATTGACAATAACTAAAAATGCAATCCTTAATCCGTATAAGTAATTGTACAAACACCTTACTCACAAAACATGTTTTGATAGTGAGCCTCCAAATCCAAATCCTTACGAATCTCCCCAACAAACATTTTATATGGGCTATCCGCGAGGACCGTCTAGAAGCCCTCCGCCTGGCTAGTAAGGCGGTGACCAAACTCTACTCCGAGACCTCGACAAGTTTGTCTCCTTTCCAATATACCGATCCCTCTATCCCTACACATGCAGTGTCTCCTCATTGCCAATCGCATCCCAGTACCTTCCGCATACTCAGTCAACCAAGACATGCATACCGTCCGTCAATGGCAACTTTACATTTTTGCAAAAACGCGTGTACAAAAACCGCTCAAAGCAATTACTACATTGCCTTAAGCCCTACGATTCGTATAAAGAAATAAAATACCAATGAAATTGTACTCTTGCTCCCCCGGGGGCGGAAAATACAAGTACACTCCCAAGTGATCACGGATAAGTAGACCCCGGTTCAAAGCCGTATAGAAGATCCACATTGTACACGGCATGGACGAAATGAGGTAGCACCCAGCGAATGGTTGTTACATTTTGCGAATCGTTCAGACATGCGACTTTTCTAGATAAATGGATGTGGGCAACGCATTCGTATTGTTCGTAACATGCGCGAGCTTATACTATGCGCGTCATGCTCGACAGGGGTTGTCAAAGTTGAGGGGGCGATAAGGAATGCTTACACTCGGTGAGTGACACTACATGTCATCTCACCCTCAGCAAGTGCCTAGCACTTGCCTATCTCATGACACGCACTCACCTTGTGGTGAGCACACGCCAACGTATATTCTGAGCCTTTAGATGATATCTAACGCTCAGCAACTTGCCACCATCAGCAACCTAATCCTCTCTATGGTTGATTGGCTTATCATCTTACTGTGCCGAGTCACAGCCGTACTATCACGATGCTACTTGACCAACATTGCTGTGTAGTAACTTGATTATCACACAAGACCATGTCTCGCAACACTCCCCCTTGCTACGCAGGCAATCCCATGATGGCATTGCACAACTTGCCGTGCCTTGCACTCATTAATGGCTTGGTAAGCACATCAGCAAGCATGTTCTCCGTCGCACAATATTGCACCTCGACGTCTCCGTTCTCCACCTTCTCCCGACAGAAGTGGTACCTCACGTCCATGTGCTTGCTGCGTCCGGTCGTCATGCTATTATTGCTGAGTGCAATACAACTCTGATTGTCCTCGTGAATTGTGATGGGAGACCCGGAGTCTTGGTGAAACTCGTGGAGTAGTTGCTTCAGAAACATCGCCTCCTAACTAAGTGGCCGCAGTCAGCGCCATATACTCTGCCTCCGCTGTCGACAACGCCATAGTTTGTTGCCGCTGACTTTTCCAACTCACCGCTGCACCGTTGAGCATGAACATATACCCCATGCGAGAGCGGCGCTAGCCAATATCACTCGTGTAGTCAGAATCTGACCATCCTACCGCCTTTGATGAGGGTGTGCCACCGTACATCAACGCCGAGTCTGCGGTCCCCTTGAGGTAGCGGAGCACCCTCTTGGCTTGCTCCCAATGTGACTGAGAGGGGACGGACATGTACCTACTAAGGTGGCTAACAGCCGTGGTGATGTCGGGCCGTGTGCTTAGGGAAGCGTACAACAAGCTGCCGATCAAGCTTTGGTACGGCACTAGACCGGGAGGCAACCTTGATGTCGACGTCTCCACACAGTTGCTCAAAGCATCGACCGCCATAGGTGTGCCCACTGGCTTGCAGCCCATCATGTTGAAGCGCTCCAACATATCTAAGACGTATTGCTGTCGTCCAGTCTTGATGGTGCGGCTGCCACGATCACGCTCGACTGTCATGCCAAGCAACCAAGACACTAGACCGAGGTCTTGCACGTTGAACCTTTCTCCGAAAGCCGACTTGAACCCAACGATGAAGCTACCCGTTGGTCCGACGATGATAATGATGTACACGTACAACGCCAAGACATAAAGCTCACCCTCCTTGATGAAGACGTAAATGCCGGGATCCACCTTGGATTGGGTAAAGCCATACTCCTCTAGTCATGCTGTGATGGTCTTATTCCTGTTCCTTGGAGCTTGCTTCATGCCATACAATGATTTCTTCAACAAGCACACTCGCTCCTCGCCATTGATGTCGAAGTGACGGAATCCTTCCAGCTGCCTCATGTAGATTTCCTCCTCGATATCGGCCTCCAAAAATGTCGTCACCACATCAAGTTGCTCCACCTCCCAATCATTATATGCAGCAAGCGCGAGCAACGTTCGAATAGAAATCACCCTCACTGTGGGAGCGAAGGTCTCGTGGTAGTCCACACCCTTCTCATGAGAAAACCCGCGAGCCACAAGTCTTGCTTTGTACCGTGTCATCTGTCCATTGGTATCGCGCTTCAACTTGAACACCCACTTGGAATCTAAGAGTTTGCGACCGGCAGGACATGGGACCAATGTCCAGGTTTTCCGAGATACAAGTGAGTCGTACTCGCTCCTAATAGCTGCCTCCCACTCCCCCGATTGGGGACTCCTCAGCGCTTGCATGTATGACACCGGCTCTTGAACCGTCGGGCTGTTGGCTGACTTAATAGCCGCGGTACTTCCCGTAGTCCATCCATCTCCCGAAGCGCCCGCTGAACGGATATTACACCTTGGACTGGGTACGCATTTCTGTGGTGCGGCAGTGGATCGAAGATTATACCTTGGACGTGGAGTCTCCCCCGAATGCATGTCCCGCTCATCTTCCATCGACCCGGAATGCTGCAGCGACTCCCGTAGCGGCGACTCCCCCGAAGGTGTATCCCGTCCTTCGCTGCACATGGTGCGCGGGATGCTGTCCTCTTCATCATCAGTGCGTTGCTCCGCATTGCTATCCCCCATGGAGAGGACTGCAGCCTCATCGAACACCACGTTACGGCTGCTCACCACCCGACGAGTAGCAGGATTGTACACCAACCACGCAGGTGATTCGGAAGCATAGCCCACAAAGATACCCTTCCACGCGCGATCGTCAAGTTTGCGGCGTTGAGACTTGTCAACGTGGACATAGGCCGGACAGCCGAAGACCCGCATGGAGCTCAAATCATCTCGTCTACCGGTCGCCAAGGTGAAAGGTACACCGCCGGCTCCGCTACTATGCACACGATTACGGACATGCACCACAGCGGCCATCGCTAGAGCCCAATACGATTTAGGCAGCGCGGCTTGCCGGATCATTGACTGCGCCATCGGGACCAATGTCCCCCACTGCCGCTCAATCCAGCCATGTTGCCAATGCGCGTAAGGGGCAGTGATCTCCACAGCGATGTTGAACTCATCCAAGAGGTTTCGGAATTCAGCACCTAAAAACACCGTGTCATTGTCCACCCGAAGACGATGAACCGTGTGCCCAAGAGAACGGATGGTAGTCAACATGCGACGGAACGAGGCGGGAGCCTCATCCTTGGAGCGGACCGCATCATGCAGAATGAAACGGCTCCGGAAAATAACCGCACACAAGCTGTACCGCCGTCCTCCCAAGGATGAAACACTCATAGGACCGCAGAAGTCTAAGCCGAGGACCTCAAAGACACCAACGTTCCGGTCAGCCGGCTCACAAGAGATACGGCGGACGTGCGACTTACACACAGCACACGTCTCACAGAAGCCTTGCTTCTCCGACGTAGAAAACGCCACACCCTCCACCTGAGTGGCCAAGAGCCCGTCCAATTGCGACTCGCCAAGGTGACCGAGTCGGGAATGCCACAACCGTTTTTCCAATGGCGCAGTGGCGATCGAAGCGGTAGGATTCGACGAAGCAACCCGCGCCGGCAACCACACCAACAAATGCGCGCGCTCCAACGGAACCACAACGCCACCACCATGACCGGCATGAAGACGAAGGTGGTCCACGGGATCAGCTAACACCACAGAATGACCTTGTCACCGAGCTTGGGTGAGGCTGAAAAGCCGATGGTAAGACCACGACGCACGACGGGATAGCTCAGGAACGTGGAGCACATTCTTTAGCGTGGCAGGAATCTCCTCTCCATCTTCAGCCTTCACAACGATGCGGACCGAGCCCACTCCAACAGCGCGGGCGCTGATACCCTTCACCCAAAGCCGGTCAGTGAGCGCTCGATACTCACATAAGTCACGGCGCACACTAGTCATGTGATGGCTAGCGCCGCTGTCGGCCAGCCACATCCACGTTTCCCCATCGCGCTCGAACATGTGTCGAGCCTCGGAGAATGGCCTCGCAGGGGTGGCTGTCATGTCAATGACCGCCGGAAAAGCAACCGGGGAGTCCACTTGCGCAGAGTTACCTCCGGTGTTGTTGACTGGGCACTCGGACCAACGATGGCCCTTCTTACCACAGCCATAGCAAACACCACGAAAAATTCTCGCTCCGCCTCTGCCATATGAATTACGACGAGTAGTCGCAGCTCCTTGAAGAGCTTTCAGTTGGTCTTGGAGCTCGGAGATTTGCCGCTTCAAAAGTTCAGTCGTTGAGTCATCATGAGACGCTGCAAAAGCCGTAGGCGTTGGGGGCTCCGTTGTATGTGATTGCGCACGACTTTCGATGCGCGTGCCCTTTTGACGAAGATCACGCTTGACGGTATCCATGCTGAGGTCGTGTACGTCCCACGTGTCGGTGATAGAGTGGTATTCGCTGCGCAGGCCCTTCACCAAGTACATGATGATGCGCCGGTCGTGGACGACGTCCCCAACTCGGGTAAGCTGTCGTTGCAGTCGAACTAACCGGTTCAGGTATTGAATGCCGCTCTCGCCGTCCGCTTGCGCGTCTCTAAGTCCTGCAATAGTTCCGTACATAAATACCATCGTCTTCATAATGATTGACTAACGCAGTCCATGCAGTGTGGCCGCAAGTCTTGTCACCCTCGCTAACATTCTCGATAATGGAAAGGTCGTCCTCCGGCAGCGCTAGAATCAATGTGGAGTACATGTCGACTTGTTGTTGAGAGGAAGCGGCACCATCCGACGACAAAGCCGGAGCCCACTTTTGCATCAAGCCAAATGCACGGAAACGTTTCTTACACACGTCAAAATCTCGTCCCTCCCCACAGAACTTCGGTAGTTTCACAGAGTCCATAGCAGGTACGACGGATGCGCTCTCAAGAGCACCAGAAAATCAGGATAAATGCCAACAAGAAAAGCACCAAGTACCGGTGAAGAGGCGGGCAACACGGCTCAGAAAATGAGACGACAAAGGGCTGACCGAAGACGCAGTTGTACTCCCGGAGTCTATACAGCCAAGGCAATAATCAGAAACGAGTCTCAGAAGGTCGGTCAAGTGACGTCGTACATGAGTGCTAGTACACTTGCGGTAAGATGCCTTTCAAAAACTTCAGCCGGACCACTATAGGCTTTCACGAGAAAAGAAACTGGCGGGTGACAAGCTCCGGAAGCGAATAAAATTCCAGAAAGCGCCAAGCTATAACAAAGGAAAGCAAGCCGATCTTCACGTCACACGAGTCGGCGTTCGGGGGTTCAAGCCGGCTCCAAGCGACACAAACAAGTCGCTACCACGCGGGTATCGAAGTAAAGCTACAAACACAAGCAACAACCAGCCACTTTTTGAGCCAGCCGCACCTCACGTATCGTGCGACACAACAAAGGTCTACCACTCTTCGAGAAGCAAGCTCTAGGTTCCAGTCAAGACAATTGACTCCAACAACTAGCAGCTAGAGGGCCCATAACCTGTCAAAGTTCAGGGGGCGATAAGGAATGTTTACACTCGGTGAGTGACACTGCATGTCATCTCACCCTCAGCAAGTGCCTAGCACTTGCCTATCACAGGACACGCACTCACCTTGTGGTGAGCACACGCCAACATATATTCTGAGCCTTTAGATGATATCTAACGCTCAGCAACTTGCCACCATCAGCAACCTAATCCTCTCTATTGTTGATTGGCTTATCATCTTATTGTGCCGAGTCACAGCCGTACTATCACGATGCTACTTGACCAACATTGCTGTGTAGCAAGTTGATTATCACACAAAACCATGTCTCGCAACATGGGTGGACAATTTAACGTGTTTTGTAATTGAGACAAATAGAGTTGCATATGTACAATCGAATGTCCCTCTCAATGATGCCTTTTCTTGCCCGTGACCCCTTTTATCTCGCACATTCACTCACTCCAACGTACAATCGATGCGAAGAGAATTGCTCAAACATTAATTCCATTTCCACTCATTCTACAGTCCTCCACAAAAGTCCGGACAAAATTTCGCACCTGCGCAATTAAGCCTCCGCATCAAACATCGATGTATTCATTGCATCATGATGCGTCTGCCGCATCATCCGCATCAATGCGTCCATGAATTAGTGCTCAATTTAATCAATGCATCCATGAATTAGTGGCCCATTTAATCAATGCGTCCATGAATAATTAGTGCCCCACTTAATCAATGCGTCCTTGAATAAGTGGCCTATATAATCAATGCGTCCATGAATTACTGCCCCATATAATCAATGCGTCCATGAATTACTGCCCCATATAATCAATGCGTCCATGAATTAGTGGCCTATATAATCAATGCGTCCATGAATTAGTGGCCTATATAATCAATGCACAACGAATTACCTTTACATGTATGGAACATCGACCGCATCGATGCATCTAATTTATTTTATTCAATTAGCGATAATTTGTATATCATTCTTTCACGTACACATATAATATATGTACTAAGTACATGTTACGGATTTGAGAAATGCCGTTGAAAGTCTACTGCTTCTCACGCGTCTAAAGCTACGGTAACCCGTAGTTGAGTCATACGCGTTTAATCGACGATGATTCGAATTTTGAAATGCGGGTTGACTCCATAAACGCGACATGTCACCTCACTCACCTGTGGTCGACGTGCCTTGACGTTCGTCACACGTGGACTACGGCATGTCTTGCAAGCCAATTGCACCGTCCGATGTGCGTGAGTTTCAAATTAACGGTCACATTTGAGCCAAACTTGGATTGCGATTGTTTGTTGTTGTACAATACACTCACACTATACTCTTAAGGTTCACCCGCCGAATGTACGCGCCTCGCCAAATCTGTGATCATATTGATAATAAGGAGTTTGAAATTTTGAATTACATCGAGGGCTAGAATTGCCGGGCGTTGCGACGACGTTTAATACAAATTCTGCACAGCCATGGTCAAACCATAATTATTCCCCCGTTAGCCGTCGCCACACAGTCCCTACAACCGCGGTTTGTTTTCGAAAAAGCTGCGACAATGCGGAAACGTGGCCGCCCCCGACAAACTTTGCCTCAACAACAATCACTGAAACCCCAAGGCGCTTCCGAAGGCCCACTGCGCACCCCTACTAGTCACTTCGATGCTCACGCTGGAAAGGATTTTTATGTGGTTGGAGTTGTGTTGCCTGAGGTTTTCCGTTTGGGGGTCCCCTACTACCAGATTCGTTGGGAAGGCCTGCCGAGCGGAAGCGATACGCTCGAGTCTGCTTCCCACCTGCAAGATCCTGCGAGCCAAGCTGTGATACATGCCTATCTGAAGTCACGCTCATGTGATGACGACGATGGAGCATCTAGAGATGCAGCTGAGGAATCTACTTATGTCGCTGTCCCACTTTCCTTGACTAGCCTGTCAAAGTCTAGCGCTTCATTCGGCGAAGGCGTTTCGCTATCCGGCGCTCCCATCACCGTCGACGCGGACGAGGACGGGAGAATAGAGGTGAAGCACGCCCGTGTATCAAGTGTTTGGTCACACTTCGGACCGAAGTACTTGACGGGTAAGGGTGTAAAGGTCTCGAAGTGTAACTACTGCCACACGATATTGTCGGCATGCAACACCACCAACCTGCGGAACCATTTGCTTCGACCACATGGCTCTCAACTCGTCAAGACCGCGGTGGTCGACCACAAGGTATGTTATTTTTTGAATTTTGCCAACTTTGTCAGGGCTCTTGCTTTGAATTTCTCTCTTTGACGACCCGTGTCGTTACATACTTAATTCTCGACCCCGTCTACGCTTTGTCGTATCAAGTCCGCATTTCGAAAATATTTGCGCGCTGTTTTTCAATATAAGTAACACTTGAAGAAGTTCTAACAGGTGCCAAACCTGTAGTTAAGGTCGAAACTTCTCGGGTTATGCCACTGCCGGCTGAGCAACGCAACTATCTTCACCGGATATGTGCGACGCGGGTAGCGAAGTCGAATAGGCCGTTTTCGATGCCCGAAAAAGACACACGTTTTCGGACCTATATCGCTGCTATCAGCTGGGGACGATACTCTCCGCCGATGACTGCCACAGTCATCAAGAATATCCATGCACTTGCTATCGAATCACTGACTGATATTAATGTACGTTCACCTTGTATGTCTCCGACACTACTTTGTTATCAGAATGTTTTTTTTTTTTAACCGTTTCCCATGACTTGCAGGACTCAATCGCCTTAAATCAGAAGGAATTGGGTGTCGGACCATGCCTTGCAGCCGACATATGGGGAGAAAACGGCATCTCACTGCTAGGCGTGTTGGGCTACTGGGTTGACACCTCTTTCGTGCTACATGAGAAACTGTTGATGTGTGAGCCCTTCAGCGAGGTATGTATGGTAGCAAAGAATTTGCTTTTCATTTTAGTACGGATCATTTGATTGATGATCTCAGTAATTAACATATGCCTTGCTAAATTCTGCTCCATTCTTTATATTAGGTGTTGCACACTGTTGAAAATATCATGATGCTGTCGATGAAAGCACTCGTGTGCTTTGGGATTGGGGAGTATCATCCAAATCATGCAGACACTGGAGAGATGGTTGACACCGTGGGTCAAGAAATCCTCGGGGTTACAACGGATGAAGGCAACAACATGCTGAAGGTGAGTCCCACGCTTTTTGACTGTCGAATGTCTAACAAACGCTTATGATTTTTTGCTGAAATGGTTTCTGACATTATGTTTAGGCCTTCATCAAGTTCGAGGGAGCGCCGTGTGTCTGTCATCGGCTTAAGAATGCGCTGATGGATGCGCTGAAGGACGATGTTGCGTTCACTTTGACGAAGAAGGTATTAGTTTGCTGGTAATCTAGCTTGTGCTTGATGACGATGTGTATGTGAAACACTGAGCACATATGCGTTCTTGTAAACGAAGCTGAGGGGTATTGCAGCGCATCTCCACCGTTCCTCCAAGGGCTGGTTGAAGATGATGGAGATTCAAGAACATTTGAAGCTGCAGGTTTCCAAGCCCCCACGTTCTTCTTCGACAAGATGGGGAGGTGTCATTCCCATGTTCCGATGGATTGGGGCCAATCGAATGGATTGGGGCCAATCGAGCAGCTCTGAAGAGGTACAACAAGGACTTTCCTCAAGGCTGCGCGGTCAACGAGGACGGCTCAACCTTCAAGGACCACTCGATGTCGGATGACGAGGTGGACATTTGTTTTCAGCTGGTGAGTGTTGTTTGCTTCCACACTGCGCCTGAATCTCAATGTTGTATGATGCTTGTGTTAATATCTTACTTGCAATTGCACTTTAGGGGTGGTGCTGGGATGTTGCTTAGAGGTTCTTGCGACCATGGAGGCTTCAACTCGTCCAACAATCAGCAATGTCATGCCGGTCTTTGGGACTTTGCTGACTTGTTTGGACAGTTACAATCATGCAGTTGCCGTGATTGATGAACATATCCAAAAGATTAAGGTAAACCTTGTTGCTATGCTTTTTGTGTGACAACATTGTTTCACCACCCGACTGACATCGATATGTTTGTTGTTTGTAGTCTCCAGCCATTCTACTAGCAGTGGCGAAAGTGAGGGAAGCCTTCAGGGAAGCCGTGGAAAGGTGCCTCGTGTCCGACCGACAAGGGCACCAAGAGGACTTACTAATCGCAACCACATTGGACGTTAGGTATGCCCTATGTTTATATGGGTTTATATTGTTGTTTATATGTATTTGAAAGTGATGGTATGACATGATGTAATTTATTTTTGTTTATATCATTCGTATGTGTAGGTGGAAAAATTTCGACTCTCCGACGGTTGACATGCATATGCGGGAGAAAGCTTATGGCTACACGCGAGCTGTGTTTGCTGCTGATTGGGCACTTGAAAAATCTATATATAACCCGTCGGTGGAAGCTCAGCCAAAGGCGGCCACAGAACCACCGCCGAAGAAGGCGAGGACGGGCGGACTGGCCAATGTGATGGAGCTGGTTCGCGCTGCAAGTGACTACGTTATGCAATTGTATGAAGTAGAGTTTTATTAATGAGCTCACGACAATTCATTGCGTTATTAACTCGCGTATGTCTTAATGAATAATAGTCACTGCGGTAATTGAAATTTAATTCTTTCATCCTTCATCACCTTTCATCTTCCAGTTATGATGTGAATTGTGAAATTATGAAATGTGACTGCACTGCAGAGGACGAAGTTGACGAGACTCCGTCTGGGTTGGGGGAGGAACAAGGGGTTCTCAGCGCGACAGCGGAGCTTGATGAATACCTAGCCTTGCCACAAGTGCGGCAAAACAATCAAGACGGGATTGCGTTCGACGTATTGGAGTGGTGGAGGGTACATTCTTGGCGCTATCCCAATGTAGCCAGGATGGCTCGTGGAATTTTTTGCATTGCCTGCATCGTCTGCATGAGTTGAGCGTTTGTTCGTCAGTGCTGTAGGCAAGAAGCACGGGGACGCGCAAAAATCGACATCAGAGGTATCGCTAGAGGTGTCTCTTATGGTAGAATGTAGCATAGGGGGTGTACCGGTGCAGTCTAATAGATCTACAAGCTTTTAACGCACTGAATTTGTACGCGAATGCGTCATGTTCTTACAAACAAGCTGCACAATGTACATGAACATTTCATAATATGCAAATGCATATTGCACAATTTTGAAATATGCACATGCGTCTAATCAAATTTAATATGTGCACGTGACGAATTGATAGTAAATGCATACTCCGCATATTACAAATTTCGACATGGATTTTGGTTTGTTCATTATTAGTATCCTCATCAAATATATGTCCCCGATGATCCCAATTGAGCGGCTAGTCGGCGGGTCACTCCGTTGCAGCCAAGACAACCTGGAGAGGGTTAAACTCGCAACCTGGAGAGGGTTATACTCGTGGGCGGGCCAGTCTAGGCGGCCGTTGTCAAGAGGGGTAGGAAACCAAAAATAATGGTCAAAATTTTAACAGACTTGTATGGGACGTCCCATACAATATCGAACTCATTTTAGTTTTCTAGACAAACTTATGTAATTGAAAACATCAACCCAGAATATGAATTTTGCCAACATACCGATGCGCAAGATGCATCAATGTATTCGCCATGCACCACCCGCATCAATGCGTCCATGATTTACTGCCAGATTTAATCAATGCGTCCACGAATTACTGCCCCATTTAATCAATGCATCCATGAATTAGTGGCCCATTTAATCAATGCGTCCGTGAATTACTGCCCCATTTAATCAATGTATCCATGAATTAGTGGCCTATATAATCAATGCGTCCATGAATTAGTGCCCCATTTAATCAATGCGTCCATGAACTAGTGGGTTATATAATCAGTTCGTCCGTGAATCAGTGGCTTATATAATCAATGCCTCCATGAATTACCATTTGAATAAAAATTTTGATGCATCATTTTTGGATGCATTGCAATTGATGCTTGATCTTTAATTTTTTTGGGTGATGTGGAGGCTTATGCGCAAGTAGAAAATGCAATCATGCGTCGATTTTATTGACAAATATCCTGAAATCCTTGGCAAAGCTTTTGCGCGCAAAATAGAATGCACCGACAACTGCGAGGGGCGAGTTCGAACACTGCCGGGCATGTGCACTTGGGGTTATCGCGCCCGCACCCGTGCGGCACGCTCTTTCAAATAGTCGCCGTGCTTGGTAGGCGAAAAGAGTAACGGGCGCACAACGCCGCAATATGAACGATGATGCAACGGTCGCGCAAATATAATGCACAAGCGACGGAGGGAGGAGGTGTTCGGCAGGCCGCTGTGGGGGAAACGCAAGAAATCGCGTATGTAGACTTACCACCGATATGCGCACAACCCAAGGGCAAGCCGCTTTCGGCCACAATGATCAAGCGATAATACCTTGGTCATA